>BSQZ01000028.1:7500-325000 GCA_033239005.1 Lamellibrachia satsuma
TCGACGTAGTTATCCGTTATACGCTCTGGGTGCACTTCTACGTCATCTTCCTCCAGCAGTTTATCACTCAAAGCAGCGTCATCGCTGTTTCCCACCAGTCAGCTCAGGATAATTGAAAAATAACGTTCAAAAGACTAGACCAGAATAATATGATAGACCTAGTAGATCAATGTTCAGCCTATCTATTTAATGATGATAGTAACGGGACAAGTTTAGACGTGGAAGACATATTTAAGTTTCTTTTAAATATGTCTTGAAACTTTGCAAAGGAAAAAGGTCATTCTATTAAGAACTGTCATGCAGGTATACTTTTTGTTACCAAGCATACTTTTTGTGCTCACACTCTCTACAAGAAAAATACCAACAGTTCTACTGAAGTTAGCACAGCATTAAACATTGTGAATTACAAACATCTAAGGCATCGATAGCAGGAAAGATACCAAAGTAATTTTTACCAAAGCAGAATTCATTGTCATTTGAAAGCAAGATTAAATTTACCAGTTTACCAGACTTGGTCGCTTCGTTGCTGACTCGATTGTGTGGTTCGTCACCGACTTGATCGTGCGGTTCGTTGCCGACTTGATCGTGCGATTCGTCACCGACTTTATCGTACGCTTCGTCGCCGACTTGATCGTAAGGTTCGTCATCTACTTGATTGTGTGGTTCGTCACCGACTTGATCGTGCGGTTCGTTGAATAATGTTGTAATCCCCACTTACACCAACACGCACTTAAGTGTTCTGCTGTCAATGTGTAATGTGTGGCTTCATTATTGGCAGACTTCCCGCCATATACGACTGATACACACGCGCACGCGCACGCGCACGCGCACGCGCACGCACACGCGCCGCGCGCACACACACGCACATACACGCGGATAAATTAACAAAAACATACACACATATCAACAGAAACACATGCACATATGGACACCGAGGTTCTCAGTCACAAACGCAATCACACGCAATTATTTGGAATCAATTTTACTATTGACATATTATCTTAATGTTAGTCATACAGAATAATGTTTACTTGGTAACTCAACGTGATCAAATTCAATGCAGCGGTTGTATTTGCTTGGTGGCCTGTGTCAATTACCAACATGATAAGAGGGAAATACTTGGGGGTATATTCGATCCACACATTCCAAATAACAGGGAGTGTCCCTCCGGTTCTGACATCTATGATTGGAAATGATAGTTGTATCGTTGTTATACAGTGCTTGTTAATTTCTTCAGACATACTAAGTCCTTTGTATTTTACAGGCTCGTTATCAGTGTGGTCATATGTTACGTATGTGAACTACATTTTGTCTCATTGAAATTATTTGTATTTCATGGCATGCTTGATCACGTGTTTAGTTACACATATTTCCACAAGCAAAGCGTGTGTAGTGGTTATACAAAATGAAATTCATAAGACAATATTTTCAGGAGACTCATCTAAGACTTTGATAGTTGCAATGTGAAAAATGTGTTCCATTCATTTATTGTCCTCTGTGAGAACGAATACTTTTTGATCTACACTACACTCTTGCAGGTGGTATACTAATTAGTTGTACTGTTTCCATTAGTAGTACTGGCGGAATTCCATCTATTCCAGGTGATTTATTACTCTTAATTGCCTTTATTTTCTTAGCTACTATTTATGGAGTTATAATTAACAGCCCTAAATAGTCCGATGTAGCCTCCTGAAACTTGGAATCTGGAACTGGTAATGAACTAAAATCCTCTCTGGTAAACATTGAACTGAGGTATCCATTTAGGTATTCAACCATTAAAAACCTTGGAATATTATATTTCCAGCACTGTCTTCTGGTGGACCAACCTTGTCTCATCAGTTTTGTTTACTCCTGACACATGCATAACACACTTGCTGTCATGTGTTATGTTACATGCTATTTTTTGCTCATAGCTTCTTTTAGGTTGTCTGATTTCAGTCGTAGCTACATTAAGTGCCTTTTTGTAATATGTGTGGTCTTCATCCTTTTTGGTGCGCCTATAAGCCCTCCGCACAGTTTGCTGGTACGCTATTTTTTTAATAGCTTCTTTGGTCAAGTGTTTCTTTCTATGCCGTTTTCCTTGTTTTTCAAGGGAACACATTTATCAATACTACTCTCAATTTCATATTTTAGAATATTTCAACATTAAATTGCTGTCTTATTCCTCAGCATGTTATTCCAATCTAAGTATTTTCTCATATCTTTATATCTACCTTTGTGGAAGTTTCTCCTGTATTTTTTATTTTTTACTGTCTGATTTTACTTTAACGTCGAAATGTATTTGATTGTTTTCACTGTTACCCAATGATACCCACTGTTACCCGTGTATCTTTACATTGTCCACTAATTCATTTTGTGAAGACAAAACTAAATCTAATACATTCTCTCCAATGGTATGTTCTAGCATGTGTTCAGTAAGGAAGCTATCCTATATTAAAAATAGAAACTGTTGGTCCTCACCCCTGCACTCTCTAGAGATTTCCACATTATGTGTCCGTGGATAAAATCTCCCATTATGATACATTCCCCTTTATTCGCTTCTTGTATAGCGTTTTTTTTGTATTTTTGTGTTATCTTCTTCGTTTATGCATGGACTTCAGTAAACTAATCCAATAGTTCATGTTGAATGTCCTGTAACTATATTGCACCATACAGCTTAATCGCAATCTGCTTCCCTTTTTAATATTATTTTTTAAACCTGAATAGATTCTTTAATATATAAAATAATTGCCCCTCCCCTTCTTCTTATTCGATCTCTCCTAAACATTACGTATCCTGTCAATCCTAATTTAGCATCTGTTATGTCTTTATTGGCCAATGATTCGGTTATACCAATTATTTGAGGGTCAATATCTTCTGCCATAACGTTTAATTCGTTTTTCGTATATACTATGCTCCTTTCATTTAAACAAACGCATGTATAACCAGCTTCAGAAATGATTTCCGGACATCTTGTTACTGGTTTGTGCATACTAGTGGCCTCTTGGGCTGTTTGGGGCACCTCTAAGTACCACCCTGAGTTTCTAGTTAAACAACTGCTGAGTGTTCATCCACAAACACTGCTGCACCTCTTCCACATAGATGAAGCCCATCCCCCCATGAACATATCAGCCCTCCCCACAAATCAAACTTTCTCTTCCATACATAGCTGCTGAACTAGCATATTAATTGCCGGAGGATGGCAATTACTGGTAAAATCCCTGAGAGAATTATCTGCTCAACCCGAGTCTGTTTAAATGTTTTGACTAACTGCCTGTATTTCCTAACTATGGCAGGTGCACCCTCCCTCTCCGCGTTATTTGGTTCCACTCTCTCCCTGTCATAGCCTATATTTTCTCCTGGAAAGCAACCCACCACGTCGTCCCCCTTGCTTAGCATTCCATCAGTCTTCTTAACTACCCCACAAACGCCCTCGTGTTCCTCCTCACCCCTTATATCACTTCAGAGTAGTTCTTGCCTCGGATCCCTTCCATCGTATACTGCCCTTCAGTCGTGTCACCTGGAAGTATGTTGTCCATCTCCCTCTCGCCCACCAACAGTTCACCTTTCCCTCCCGTCTCCTGGATATCTTGCGCTCCTGTCGCCTTTACTCCGGACGCCTTCGCTCCCGTGGCCTTCCCTCCCATCTCCCTCGCCTTCCGTCTCGTCTCCCATCTTACAGTCTCCTTTGTTCCCGTCTCTTTCACTACCGTCGATTGATTATTTATGTTGATTATTTTCCAGATTGAAAAAGATGTTGATGTAACAACTTAGTGAAACAGTGAACGTATTGGACATTGTTTTTACAACAACTCCATGATGTCGTATTGATAACCAATTATTGTTTTTCACGAAGTTGTGAATTTCCAATATGTCGGACATGTATGCAGCGCTGTGAACGGACATGTATGCAGCGCTGTGAACGGACATGTATGCAGCGCCGTGAACGGACATGTATGCAGCGCTGTGAACGGACATGTATGCAGCACTGTGATCGGACATGTATGCAGCGCTGTGAACGGACATGTATGCAGCACTGTGAACGGACATGTATGCAGCGATGTGAACGGACATGTACGCAGCGCTGTGAACGGACATGTATGCAGCGCTGTGAACGGACATGTATGCGGCGCTGTGAAGGCAAACTATCCGTCGTGGCGCCACACGTACCATTTCACCACTCTCGCAACTTACATTTGATGTGCAGAATTTGCACATATTTATTTTATTTTATAAATTCAAATGTTTGGTCGATAAAAATCTCACTTTCATTTGCATACAATTGTGGATGGCGTATTGAATCTATAATAAAGTTTTGGCAATGGCGATATGTTGAGTGGCGCCCATGTTGAGGAGTGTGGGTGAATGGTTGTTCAATTTCAAACAATAGTAGTTCCGCAACAATAATATAATTTAATCAAACAAAATCCATACTGTACACATGCACAAATTGTCTACCATTAATAATTGGCTATTTTAACAGCAGCCTTGTCACAGTCGTAGAATTTTCAAGTTAATTACATATTTTCAATTAGCTGTTGTTGTTAGCATTGACATAGTAAATTGACTAGGGGATGGCATAGGTAACTGAAGTGTATTTTGTGTATTGTCGGGGCATGAGTTTGTGAGTTGAAGTCACATTCAGCAGGAAACAACAATGTCACATGTACACCACTAATATTTGGAGAAGCCAAAAAAGTTGCTCATCTGCCCTTGATATATCCCTGGGTACAACTGCCACCATACATTATTACAGGGCCTATGATTGTTAGTAAATATCTGTGAAATGGATTTCATTTGCTACATTGTTGTTTTATGAAAGGCAATACTGATCCATTGTTATTTCTTATTTAATTAGGGATGTTGAGCAATATTATTATTCATGTGTATTGTTTTACATCAGAACATCATAATTTGTCATGTGTTATGTGTGTACAACATAACAAGTGCCCAATGTGTTAAGTTGGTGGCATACAGGAATTAAATTATTAAAAACAGTTCTTGTTGTCAAGTAATACTTGCCATAATTGTTATTGTTATGCTTTTTTCATAATTATCTATGTAGCATTGCACAGGGAGGAAGGTGTATAGCATCCAGTCATTACCACCATTTCCTACCTAACATACATATACACAGTACATATCTAATGTAAGTGGATCAACCAATCAAGACTTTTATAGGGGTTATGATTTGTGAATGATTTTCATTGAAAATCAAGTTCTCAGTGCTACTTCGCATCGATGTTAATAAGCATCACAAATGATACACATTCATGTGCACAAACACAACGCCAAGTTTGGAATGTGTCTATACATGGGCGACCCTTAATATTTTGTATCTGCCTTTAATTGTAAGTTGTGGAACTAAAGTTCTCTATCATGACAGTAATATCTCATTTAGTAGTTATATCAATGTAATGAACATTGTAAAAATATAAATTAAAATAATGTAAACTTAATTATTAATGTAGGAAAAACAATGAGGAATTGCATAGTCAGTGTTTTTGTTAATACATTGTGGTTCAAAGAAATGGTAGTATGATACTGCTGATATAATTACGAAAGTTTCAGTTACCATTCGGTAATGCAGTGAGCCTCATCAACTACAATTGTATGTAGTCTCTCCTGACATGATGGCCATCCACACTGTACTGCAAACAATGCTTTGGGACTCGGTAGCATAACTGGAAAGTCTCCCTGTTTCACCCTTTCCTTTGTCTCTGAAAAATAAAAATTGTCATATTCAGAAGATGCTATTAAAATAATTTATCGGTACCGAGGCTGCTGACTGAAGTATAATGTCAATAAGCAGACAAAACTATTGACACAGTAGTTGCTTTTGTCACCGGGCAAGTACAAATTCACTATGCAGCTGTGATGCATATACAGTGCGTGCGTGTTTATAATACCATATATATTATAAACATGGCCAAGGCTGCATACAATTACACAAAATCAAATCAATTATGTTTCATTTTAATTACACTAGTCCTGTTTCAATTACAATTACATATGCGTTGTGTGGATCTCCCCACAGAAAGGCACATGTATGCAAACATGGCACACATCAAAGAATGATGAAAAAGGCACTTTTGAGCATGGTATAATTAAGATTAATCTAACTTTTATGTCTACACTTCAGGAACAAATGTAAATCTGAACTGAAACAAATGATAAAAACAAACAAATTAAATTAAAGTTGCAAAGTGAGGTGCATTCAGCAGATGAGATACATTTTCAAAAACCGACAGTTAAGTTTCTGCAAATTGAATATGCCCCTGAAGCCATAAAGAAGGGCTTAACTTTTCTCTGGTCAACAAAAACCTGTACTAGTTGCAAGCTCAGGCCATTCTCCATTTGTGGGTGCGTGTTTGGACACTTTCACATTACATACACAATTTGCATGTAAATGCTTATTTCTTTTGCTGAAGTGCTCAGACATAGCTATTAATCATCGGTTAAAATTTAAGCAAATTCTGAGGCATCAACTTTTAAAATTTCCTGATAATTAGTCGATTTGACACGGATTGACCCATATATCAATCAGTATGGGAAACTAACTGGTTATGTTTACATACAAGAAACAGAGTACAGACAGGAAAAATTTGCTATTTCGGTTATTCGCGTTACATTTATGAGGGGTCTATCTTTGGCTGAGAGCTACATCAATACCATATTATGTTAGCAACTGCAATATCAAATGGGTGTACCATATAGGTACTAGGTAAGCTAATTAAGAAGTAATATAGGCGTATGCAAGTTTGATTTAATTGTATAAAATATAATCATGTTTACAAAAAACAAGGGGTAAGAGCCCTTATTTTCACCTGTTTTCATGTGCCTTTTTTTCAGAACTAACGTGAATGCAATGCAAACATGAACCACGAGTGACATGAGAAATCTGCGTTACCGTAATGGTCAGCCATATATGCTATATGTATGAAACTGAAATCAATACAATGGCTTACCCGTATCAATAGTGATACTGCTCAGCTTCGGGTGAACCGCACCAAGTCCAATGCCCATCGTAAGTAATCTCTCTTCCGATGACCAACAGTAAATAAAAGGCAACACCATGTTAACGTGTGCCAACCGATATTGCCGGGTAACATATAAAGTACACGAGGGAGAATTGTGTATATGAGGGTTTCTCCGTACCCTGTTGGAAGTATTCCCGTCACATAACGTCCATCAGTAATGTTCTGGATGCAGGCAAACCGTTTTTTTCTCAGTGCAAATTCTACGTTTAACGACTCTTGCTCTGTCGATAGCACGTGCGACTCGTATTTGGCTGTGGATCAGGCAGGTCAAAAGCAGACGTACCATTCGTTTGTGAATCAGGCAGGTCACCAGCTGATCTAGCATTCTGCTGTAGATGAGGCAGGTCAGCAGCGGGATCTGGTTTGTCCGTCACATCGGCCGCGACAAAATCGTCATCAGAGGAGACGTGCGGGTTGAAGGGATTTATCCCACACTTCCAGAAACCACTGACTGCATTGTTCGTCGTAGTAGCTTTGGTGTATGCCGATCCAAAGAGTATTGCTATTTGGAATTCTGTAACCGAGCGGCCAGTGTATTGGCGCAACAAAATCTGCACTTCTCTGTTGCAATTCGTTCTCTTGAACATGCTCACGTCGAGGGACTGAAGCAAGTGAGTGCAGTGGTGCAGCAATGATATGTTGACGACGTTGTTGTCTCAAGCCTTATCTACTTTCATATTCTTGATATGGCTACTGTAACCATCTAAGATGAGCAACACCTTTTCGGTGCTCTAACTTATATGCACCGCTTCAAAGAAATGGTCGAACAAGCACTCGAACAGCTCTGCGGTAATCCACCCAATCTTATTCGCTTGACCAATGCTACCAGGAGGCGACCCAGCAAGTTCCTGCTTCATGATGACTCTGGGAAATATCATCACTGGCGGGAAGTCGACGACAGTCGCTGGCCGGCAGGCCACAATGGTAACATTCTTCCCCTTCACAGCGCTAGTCACCGCTCCGATGCCCCGATGCCCCTTCTCGGCCAAGACCTTTCCAGGTTTATGACGTTAATCGACGTTAAAGACGTTTCCTTCAGGAATCACTCTCTTGCCATCCCGTCAAAGAGGGT
The DNA here is from genome assembly GCA_033239005.1 of Lamellibrachia satsuma. Classification (NCBI taxonomy): domain Eukaryota; kingdom Metazoa; phylum Annelida; class Polychaeta; order Sabellida; family Siboglinidae; genus Lamellibrachia; species Lamellibrachia satsuma. The sequence continues at coordinate 15,592 of BSQZ01000028.1, forward strand.
CGTTTCTAGAAGCTGCATGAATCGGTCAACCTTTGATCGGTTGAAGCAGACAGCCCGTTGAATGGACGTTGGTTCTAGAATTTGGAGGCTGATATCTGGGTGCCTTTCAGATAGCCCGTCAACCAATTCTTTCCGCTTTTTGAGTTTCGTGATTTAAGGGATGTTTGATCATCCTTTGTTCGCAATATTGATAGACATGTTGTCTTATAACATCTCTTGTCAGACTGAATAATTTCGATTCCATATCGAATATAGTTTCCTTCAGTTCGTCTTCCTGATCCTTAAATAAAATCGGTTTGCATCCAAGACACTTTACGACGCCTTCTCCACTATGAGCTTTCTTTACGTGTCGTCTTAATATTTCCCGTGGCACATTGTTTTCTTTACCGGATCGTTTTTCTAAACGTTTATATATGATCACATCGGGTATGGCCGCTTGCATGTTCGACAACGTCCATTTGCGCGTGGGAACTTCTCCTTTGTCTTTGGCATCTAAAAAAAATTGTGAGTCTATTATTGAAATAAAATACTAGTCAACATATGTATAAATATACGCAAAACGTTAAACAATAAAATCAATGTTCATATAGGGGCCTATATAACGAATGCGGAGTGCACGCAGTTCAACATATGGCAATATGATCACCCCACCGGCCAACGTGATCACCCCACCGGCCAATATGAGTACCCCGCTCATATTACTTCCAGATAGCATGCTCATATTAGCCTAACATATGCTCTGCCGTAATATGACAATTTATCAGAACCATCTTCGGCACAAGCTGTATTATCGCCATTCAATGTCAAAAACAACTCATCGTTTCATTTAAGCCTCACGTGCGCACCGTCGCTATGTTCACACTACCTGCCTTTACCCTAACGTGACACACTATGAACTATTGTATATGCCTATGAGTGCTATTAAGCATAAATGTAAAGATATGTGGAATATCAATGTAAATGCTACATACTATGACCACGCAAATATAATGTGTGAATTTGTGGTGTTGAAAGATTGTAACAATGACGCTGTCTTAAAGATCATAATATTATGTAAATATTTCAGAAATGGTGATGTATGATAACAAATAGTTTTAATGCATTAACAAATAATGTTATTGGCTACTCTTCAATAAAAACTACTTATATTAGTGGCAACGAAGCCCCAATCAATTTGACATTTCGTTCGGCAATGTCCGTATGGAGTCGGCGTGTGATGTCAGTCTGGCCAAAGGAACAACAACAAAAAGTCTCATTCCATAACAATGCAGAACATCTGCGTACGTTAAAAGCTATGTTGATGTGGCGCAAATAACAATGGATTTTGGTGTGACATCAGTTGCGTTATTTGAAACACTATTAAACCACTGCAACATATAAATTTAGAATAATAGCTATCGTAGACCGAGAGGCACTTTATGCACTGTGCTACGACTCTACTCAAACGTTAGATCGATAAATTTGCTAAAAAAAATTGCATAGACGTCTATATCAAGATATTTCGTCAGTAAAATCATATAGTGTCCACATATTTTCCACGTGTTCCAATATTCTTAATCAAACCACCGAGTAACGCAAAGACAAAGTAGACTGCTGGTGCTGGTCCAACTTCCAGGCCTAGGCTAGGCCTAAGACTGGGCTATACTCGACGAATGTGTCTACTAGCTTTAACAAGATTTAACAAGATTGCCATCTCGAACAACAAGTTCCTGATGGCAAGTGGACAAGGAAGCCATTGGCTAATCGGGAGTCCAACAATTTTCTCATCTATGTGTAGCCCGCCCTTATCAGATATTTGTCAATTCTATTTTTAAACATATTCACACTACTAGCATTAACACAATCATTTGGCAGTTTGTTCCATTCATTTATCACCCTCTGTGAGAAATTTAATTCTTAACGCTTGTACAAACTAAACATGACATTTAAAACCAGTTCGTTTTGGTACAACCAAAACCACACTATTGTAAACACATTTACATTTATATTATTTTTGAGGTTTTGGATCTCGGTCATTTGTTTACTGCGGCGTGAATCCGAAGGCTTCGGCCAATAAATCAGACTTGGTTTGACACAACTTGCTGTCGCAACTAACTTCGTTTCTGTGAGCCGATAAGTTTACGTCAGTTATACCGTCAGAATCGCCTTCGCTCGATATTTTGCGTGATCGAAATCTTGCTAAACATTAAATGCCTATGAACCGGTGTTGCCGAAGTTGGTTTGTTTGGCCAAAATGATTTCATGCGGCCTGACATCTACCGGCAAAAATGCACAAACTGATTTCGGAAAGTGCTTTCGGGAATTTAGCAATATCCCATTCGAGTCAAAGACTCGACTCGAGTGTAATTTTTAAGACTTGGGACTTTACTTGGACTTGCAACACAAAGACTTGAGACTTGACTCGGACTCGAGCTCTGCTAAATTGCGACTTGGCTAAAAAATTACACTTGCTGAATCGCACTTGGCTAAAACGTATTGACTTGCCAACGGCAACGCGCAGCAGTTAATTAGTCGTGCATTATGCTATTCTATGGTCAAGTCACTTATTCACCAATAACAGGCGTCATACCAGTTATTGCGATATCTAAATATCGTTCAATTATCGTCATTATCTACGTGAATGTTTTCCATAACGCCATGGACGCTATATTAACCACGCGTAATCTTTTGCCATTTTTCGTGTCCTACGTTTTCTTCTTCGTGCGATAATCGTATGTATTTCGGTCAAAACAACTTTTATAACAACATGGCTTTCACATGGTGATGAAATAAATGTTAGTTGTTTAGAATATCAATATCTTGTACGGAAGTTTATTTTAGTTTTTTCTCAAAACAACAAAGTATACTTCAATTGCCGTCATGCTACCAGAACCGATTACACGACTGTACGCATGCGCATTGACGTCAGCGTGGACGGTAGAGTAGTTATTAAGTTTTGTTTCAAAAACTTTGTCCAAACAAAGAACAGCCGGAAAGACTCCTGCACATTTTGTAATAAACATATGAATGGAAATGCTCCGGGGACAACTTCACATTTTGTGAGACACTTAAAGACTGCTCACAGTCACAAGTGCGCTGCAATTCATTATCCCCTCATCCTTAAGTTAACCAAGTCTAAGACTAGGCCAAGCCAGGGTTTGAGCAGTAACGTTAGACTCAAGTAACCTGTTTTCGTGTCGTACCAGTTCTTGCGGAATCGAAATATCGCTAAATTGACGTTAGCTGTGTGAATGTTTTCCAAAACGGCAACGTATATAAATGGGGGCCATAATAAAGGAGCGACCCAAATTGAAGACATGTTAATTTACTACTCACTATTACTGGTCTAAGCAGTTCTGGTGGCATGAAGCAGATTGAAATATACCTTGCCGTTTTGACAACAACTTGAAAGAAACTGTCAATGTATGTTATACATCATTAATATTTATTTCATCACCCGGAATACGATTATCAGTAATGTAATGGCTTAATTAGTTAATATAAAAAATCTAACCTCATTGCTTAATTTACCTTCTTGCTTGTCACCTTTGTTCTTTCTTGGCTTTCTATGGCACTGCCTTGATATCAGCCGCATACCCCAGTTTTTGTTTGCGAACAAGGCTTGCATAAAAAACGCATAATGTAAACGGGGTACTGGTGGACCATACATTCTTTGATAACATTTTGTATAGGGGTCCTGATTAACTCATTTGTCTTTGTTCAGATACTCAATTTACATGACTTCAAAGGACACGGATGAGGATGATGCGCAGTGAAAGATGACAAACGTTTTCAGCCTCCTAGTATATGAACCTATCCAATCAGTCACCGGCGGCAGAAAGACATCACTAACTCAATTTGTCAAAGACTTTATCATTGGTTGTTCCATGCTATTGTCGCTTGTAGCGCGCCCAGGTTTCATAAAATTGATCAAAATAGTTGATGCACACTACAAGACTGTAAGTGTGACTGCCAGAATTACTACTTAGCACAATGAGGAGAAAAGCTTATGACTTGAAATTTGACTTGAACTTGTGGGCTGATGACTTGAGAATTGACTTGGTCTTGAGGGCTGATGTCTTGTGACTTCACTTGAGGGCTGATGACTTGGGACTTGACTCGGACCTGATTACTTCAGAATGACTTGGACTTGCAGAAAATTACTTGGGCCCAGCTCTGCCGTTTCATGGCTAAATTAATGTAATGTTTTACAATTTAATGACTAAATATGAATAAGTGGATACAGTTCTATCCAGAACGCGTGAAGACAAATAAATGTACCCGACCTTTGCATGCGATCTTTAAACAAGGAAGAATGTAATGCCGTGATGTTATATCTCAGGACAATAGCATTTGTTTTCTAACTGCTGGAACTTTATAGTTTGTTTAATATGTACATGTTTGTGGATCTTAAGTCCGAATGACGATGGTAATAATAATAATAATAATAATAATATGGGTGAACAATTAAAATTGAAGTCACTTTTTGATGTTTATGCTAAGATCGAACATATGCCCAATTAAATTGGTTTGGCATGTTGCATCGTTTGATTGGGAGATTGCGCCAATGGAAGCTAATGGCATCTTCCGAGAAAGGTGGAATGCGCTTTTTCCCACGCTACAACTGACAGCGGCATATAGGGGAAGGATGGGACCTATGAGGCACTTTTAACATTTTTAGCTATAAAACAAAAACTTGTGTGTTTTATCATGACAATTGCATAAACGTGTGGTAGTTATTCTGCACGTTATTTAACAGGTCTTATATTAATATTACATTCATACTTCTTCAGAAAAAATATGTTATGTTACGTTTAATTACCCCAAGCTAACTGCAAACTTTGTATTAGCTTATCGTCACATATCTTGCTACTTGATATGGTAGTGTTCCAGATTTACAGGAAACCGCTTAATTCCTGTAGTTCTCTTGGTAGGACATTGCTCGTCTATACCGGTCTGGAAAGCACTCCTTTTACTGACGTCACAGGCACAGCGTGGATGTCCTCGACAACCGGATCTACATATGCATTGTCTATCTTATGTGTCTTAAGTAAGAAGCGAAGTTCAATGTCTCCGTCCTCATCTTCCTCAACCAACACCAAGCGGATGTAATGAACGGCAGTTTTTTTCCAGCGTATGACACAACTACATAGTCGTCTTTGTGGATGTGGAGATCCGCATGATGTTCATTTTGCTTGTCATCTTCCACGTCCGTGTCTCGTACGCCCCGTTCATCTTGCCTGCCGTTGTCGATGTCTCTGTGACCTGTTCTTGGCCTGCTCGCGTCCGCAGGCCAAGAACTGTGCGAAAGGTAGACATGTTTTCTTCGCCCTCTGGTTTTGTGACAACGTTTACCTTTCTTCTGTTTAGTAATCTTCCTTCTCATGAGTATCGGTGCTGATGGCCGATTTTCTTTTTCTCTGTTTTGTTGCAGTTGCTTTTCGGTGAGCTGCCGTCCGGTATGACCATAGGTTCTCAAGTATGGTGATTGTCTTAGCTGGATGTGAGAGCATCCAAGAGGCGCATGCCGTGTTGAAGTACCGCTTAAAGGGCCCATATACTCCTACATCCAAGGGCTGCATTCGACGATGCAGTGTGGGGGAACGTGACATTAGACAATCCCTTTTCTCGCGCCATTTCCACCACCTCTACAGAAATGTGAATTTCGTGGTTATCCATTAGTAGAACTCCACGTTTCGTTACAAATACATCCATGTGATCAATAAAGTGCTCTAGTACCTTAGGGAACAATTCAGAATTCACCCATCCAGACTGGGTGGCAAGACCCAGACTTCCATTTGGAGCCCCGTTTATCATATGATCGCGGAAGTTTGCACATGGAAATATATAGGCAGGTGGCAACGCATGACCAACAGCATTTACGCAGCAACAAAGGGTGACAAGTGTGCCGCGTCCAGGGGATGTTATCTGACCAACCTGGTTCAGTCCCTTTTGGGTCAACAGTTTGGCAGGTTTCTGAACGGTTTTATCAAACCAGTTTCATCTAAGTTCCACATCTGGCGCGGTTCATATGCATGTCTACAGAAAACGGTTTTAAAATTATCAAAGAACTAAGACACATTTGTTACGTTGAAGCAAGTAGCACGCGACAAACTAGTTGCCTCTGGCATTAACAAACCAAGTTCGTTTCTGCGCTTAAGGAAACCATGCAACCAATCAACCCCTGCCATTTTATTGGCATGCCATGAATATGGGCACGTCTTTCCATTTCGCTCAGTGTGCTCGTATGCTAGTCGCTAGTCGCTAGTCGCTAGTCGCTAGTCGTCTAGTAGCACACCGAATTAGACCATGAAACATCTTCGATGATGTGATCAGGTACGTCGACAAGGCTTCCTCCTCAGCATCGGTAAACACCTGGAAGCAGTAGACGCGCAGAACATTAAATCACGGGATAGAAGAAAAGACATGCTTGCGTAAGTGCGTACGTAGGGTTATGTAAATATCCAAACACAAAATTCACCCTAAATATATAATTTATACCTAGACCCACCTGTTTAGGAACAAACGATTTCTTGTAGCATCGGTTTTCAGTATATATACTCCTCGTGGCGTCTTTCCCACTTGTACTCGAGTACATTTTTGAGGTACTCGTACTCATATAACGTATGGGTCATGTACTCGTACTCGTACTTCCACTCATTCTTAATGTACTCATATTTTACGAGTACATTATCAGTAGATCTGAGTTCTTTCTCAATATATGCTGTGACAATTTATTTATCTTTAGTTAACAAAATGAAACTTTCCTGAGGTATTTGAATGTTCAACTATTTTTTTAAATACTTTGTTATTTCTTATTGATTACCCCTTTACCATCCCCACACATAGTATACCCCCATTTTCCAATAACCATGATTATGATACCCAAACCTGTTCACACCATAATCTATTGAGGGCTTCCCTACTGTGCAAAGTATGTTACAACTATTAGAAATATTTTCCTAAAAGAAAAAATGCAACACAATATGTGACAGTGATTAATTTAAGATGATCCGTATTTAATTAATTGATTAGACCATATATCCACTATACCTATACAGACATGTGGTCCGGAGTCCTGAGATTATGTAGGTAATATCTGAGGACTCCATACTGACCCTTGATTGCAATTGCTAACAATGACTCGAGTACTTTATAACAATGAACTCAGTATGGAATCAGTAAAGCCATGCAGCATGTCTAATGAAGCCTTGATCGAGGCATGCTACAGCTTGGGTCTGAGAGAAGAAGAACTGAGGGAGCAGAGATAATAAAAATGCTAAACAAAGAAATGTAGCCAGTGTGTTGTAAGGTAACAAATCCTCCTGTTGGTTGCTTTGTTTTAATTGAAGTGAATGTTATTGTTGATTAAATAAAGAGGTTTTTACAGTTTTCCTCATAAAAAATATGATCAACAGGCCACCTAGTGATTAATGGCGAACTAGATATACGAAAATATGTCTCGAAAACGTATTTATGCATAATTTTTTCTTCGAAAAAGTTAACTTTCTCAGACGTTTATATTGCCAGTGACGGATTTATGACGTATCTTATGTGAGATCCACGGAGATCACAAAATGAAGCAAAATCTGGCATGAGGCGAAAACTACGCTGCCACTGGCACTGCCACTACTGACTAGATAACTGGCACTGTCCCGTTCTGTAGTATCCAAAAATCCGCCTGCGCATGTTGTTATTATTGGAACGTATACCAATTACTCAATTTGAAGAACATCGATATCGGATTAAAAGTCTGTCGAGAAACACATTCCTAACCAGGGCCTTTTTTATAGAATTTTCACTGGGGGGGGCAATGTCCCAAAAGGGCACTCCAAATGGTAATGATTATTTACATAACCCTTAGGAATGTATGAAAGCTTTATATATATATATATATATATATATATATATATATATATATATATATATATATATATATATATATATATATATATATATATATATATATATATATATATATATATATATATATATATATATATATATATATATATATATATATATATATATATATATATATATATAATTTTTATATAATTTTTAATCAATAAATTTTACTAGAAGAGCCCCGTTTCGCGGTTCAATTTCCTAACGAATTCACGCTGCCTGTAGATATCCCAATCTGGAGCCCCGCATCTTCTGGTCTTCTCCAGGAATTTGACGACAGCGGGTCGAGGGTCAAAGTAGGCGGTGCCCACACCATTCAGCGCTACCGTGAGGCGGGCGTTTCTCGTGTCCTCACCCATGCTGGTGCGGTGATTGTCGACAACGAGGTTGTGGTGGCTCACGATCGTTTCGGTCTGCATAGAGTGTGGACTCGTGCAAGCAAGAGATGCCAACACCTTCTGAACTGAAACTGTGATGATTGGCAGAAGTTCCCGCAATCTGACAGTCATCTTACAACAGAGATCACAGCCATCAGGCAGGAACGGCACATTCATCATGTTCTCCCATTGCTCGGCTGCCCCGTCCGCAAAGTCAGATGCCTCGTCTGGAAAAAGACGCCTGACGACGCGCACGCCATGCTCAACGAATGATCCCAGGTTGCGTGATATCACCAACCCCTTCATGTCTTTGATGACGTCCTCCTGCTCCGGGTGCATGCGTTCAGAGAGGTATTCGTGGGATGCTTGCGCGACCTCCAGCCTGATTGCTCGTGCATTACGGCGGTTCGTACAAACGAACTGGTTGTTCGACTTTCGCTGTGTTGGGTCCTCACTGGTGCTATCGGTTGGGCAACTCTCTTTCTCCTCTCTTCTTCCAGGGAATGGTCCATCCCTCATCAATCTCAACTTCTTGACGGCAGCGCCAGTCACAGTGAGAAGATCGCTGATGAACAAATCACTCCTTTGCAACTTCTTCTGGAGTGTTTCAAATATATCCAGGATGTCGCTCATCAGTGAGGTTATTCACTTCTGTTGGTGGTTCCAATATCTCAGAAACCATTTGGCTTCAGCCTTTTCCTTTCTGTCGCTGGTACTTTCTGGTGCCTCCATCTGTTCCCACACCTTAATGCAAACTGGTAGGTTATTCAGCACAGCATCCACCAGCTGCAGCTCGTGCTGGGCAAACCTGAAACAGTGGAACTGTTTGACATTCCCGGCTTGCGCTGACAACATCTTCATCCTTCTCGGCGTCCGGAAGAATCGTACGAGCCCCAGTAGATTAGACTTCCAGATGCCCAGCTCCGGTACGGTGCTGACGACCGACTCAATGGCTAAGTCCGACCGGTGAGCAGCACACCAGAAAGTTGCCAGCCCTCTCTGCACTTGGTCAGCAAGCAAACGCCATAATCCACCATGTCTGCCAGCGTTTGCCGATTCGCCGTCAGTGGTGACACCGACGAGCTTCGTGTCTTTACCTCCGGTCAGATCCAAAGCTTTGTTAACCGCTTCCAGTAGTCCAGGGGCACCGTTCTTCTCTGGGGAATGCACGACGACGAACACACTCGTTACGCTACCATCACTGTTAGCCATCCGTCCACTTACAAACTTGTGGTCCAACATTTGCCTTTCAATCTGCACACTGAAAACTGTGCACCGGTTGAACATTTGAGACAGACGCACTTTCTCTAGTTCGTATATGACATCCAGCATCTGCTTATAGTAGTTTGGGTCCCTGTAGTGTAGGTCGCTAGACGCGGACGTGAATGGAACAAATTCCACATCTGCGCCATTTTGTCGCATAGCGGCCAACAGATGGTCCGACGCCAAACAAGCCAGAGATCGCATCGGCTACGATCGGGCGGAGACCGTTCCGATTAGACAGTCGTTGTACACGTCGAAGGCCATTCGCAGAAGCATCGCAAAAACAGTCTTATTGTAAGCAGTGAGTGCGCGTAGCCATGGATGCGACGTTGTGCACTCTTCCCAGGCTTCGTCCATCTTCTTCTTGTTTGTTGCTGTTATGTGCGGTTCAGAGGTCATATGGTCAATGACCCTTTCCAGCCTATCACTACATTCCGCCCTGACGCCGCTTGCGATTGCTATAGTGCCATTTTTAGAACTTTTTCTTTGCCATCTCCTCATACTCCTGACTGTTGTGCATAGAATGTGAGCCCTTGTTCGGCCACATTTCTTTGCCAAAAATGAACGAAGCTCGGGGAATTTATTGACAACATCTGCAATAGTTAACGGAATTCCTTTGTACGTCGGTGTGCGGGAACTTGACGGTCTCTGGCCTGAAGTTGCGTTTTCGATTTCCTGACCAGGTGTCTGGGTAAGGTGGTGATCTTTGTCACCAGGAGTGTGTTCAGGTGTGATGGCAGTGGACGGATCATGGCTGTTTGATGAACTGGATATCGGGCGAGAACACGACGAAGGCAGTATCTCTGTGACTGGTGGTACACTTTTATCTTTGGGAGTGTCATCAGATGTGATGGCAGTGAATGGATCATGGCTGCTTGACGAACTGGTACTCGGGCAAGAGCACGACAAAAGCAGAATCTCTATGACTGGTCGCATACCTTTGTCTTTGGGAGTGTCATCAGATGTGATGGCAGCAGACGGATCATAGTTACCTGGCGGCAATGTGGGTATTTCTAGCAACGAGTCATTGAGGCTGCGTCAAAAAATTGTGTCTAGGCGATGACATTTTTCGGCAGATTTCTGTAGCTCTTCTTGTTTTCGTTTTGCATTTCTGTCTCTCTTAGGCATGACTGGCAGGATATCAACCTGGACAAATTAGATGGTTAAATGTAATAACTAACTCAGGAAAAGCATGTCTATTTGAAACACTTTTATAGTGGAATTACAATGTGAGCGGCGACATTTTATGTTAATATGTGGACCACCAACTTTTGAGTAACAATTTTCCAAAGTTGAAGTCCTTGCTGACCGCCAACTTTCCATCTCACATGTATACCACTATCAACTACCCATACATTTTAACATTTATTTGTTTAGTATGTATACAATATGCTTGTTTGAGTTACCATGCTTAAAATTTCGATTTCTCAAAGAGAGAATGAACTGGCTTAGGTTAATGCCTCAATAAATATCTACCCTGTCAACATGAAAATAGTAACCTGGCATCTAGTTATGGAACAGAAAATATAAAGCCTTTTTTTGAAAATGTAAGATTCCCCTCTGAGCCATATCAATAAATTGATCTTTTGTAGACATATTGCCCTTTGGTACTTTCTTGATTTTGCCAGCAATGAAAATTAACTAAATCACACTAACAAAAAGAATACAAATTATGACCTACATTAATACAACGGGCTGGTTAAGGAGAATGGGGAGGCAAGTTGGTTTGACTGGGGGGGCAAATGAAAGGGCTGGGGGGCATCGCCCCCCCCCCCCACTTTGTATGTTAAAAAACGCCCTGTTCCTAACAACGAAGGAAAGACAGGAAAATTAATCACGTCCTCAAAATGCAATTCTACGAAATGTCCAGCAGATGGCAGCACTATATTGCTTCCGTTATTCTCTCTTCGGAAAATTCCGTAGTTCTCCGAACATTTCCGAAGCTGTCATAACACAGCGGAAGATGGCAGACTTCGATGCCATTTACGAAGAAGACGACGAACCCGATCATTTTATAGACGATACGTTGATCATCTCTGTTCCAGATCCCGTCGTTGTTCGAGGAGCTGGTAATATTACAGTGTAAGTTGAAATTCCGCCAAATTGTCTTTCGTGCTTTTCAGGTCCAGCCGTCATATTGTGTCGCTGTCAGGCAGGTGTCCGCTAGTTACCAGCCATTCACCCATTGGCATTGCCTTTGAATTGGTCACACACGTTGTCAACAAAGGAAATAGCGAAACGGGTTTCTAACGAAAGTTCTCCCATTCTATCATGTTCATGGTTATTATGAAATGCATTTTGTACAATTACTTGGAATGTTATAGTTAAATTACAGCTGGTGTGGTTGTACGCGGAAGGGGTGTGATGACGTAAGACTTTTTTTACGTAAAACGTACTAGTTCAAGTTGTACTGAAAAAGACGGGGTGAACCCATCCTACGATACGTATAATGACCCATATGTACTGCAGTGAAAACTGGTTCTGCCAGTTGTCAGGAATCGAAATTATTCTTCAACATTATTGATTGTTTTTACCTTCTGTTCAATGACAATTCGACGTAGTGTCTTAGACCCCGGGCCCCGGGGTGAGCTAATATATTGCCACTATGCCCTCTTTGAGACAAACTCCACATTTTAAGCATGTTTGTTTATCCAACGCACATTGATGCATGCAACGCAATTAGGGTAGCAAATCACAAGTCCCACATATTGGGTCATTTAATAAGGGTATATATTTTGACACCTCAAAACACGTTTTTAATCTGTTAATCAAGTATGTCAGTGAATCTATATCATGGACAGTGCATAGTTTACACCTTAAAGGGTGTGTATTTCAAACCACTCAACGTGAAAAGGGTATCTTTTTGACAGAAATCTAAAACGTGTTTGGGGGAGTCAGACAAATTCTCAAGGAACTTTTGATAGTTGATGCTAATACCAATTAGGGTAAACTAGACACAACTACCGTAAGTATCCATGTATAATACGCACCCTGACTTTTGCTAAATTCTGATAGAATTCCTATATTACCATGCATAATACGCACCCCAACTTTGACATTGACCCCTGATTTTCCGGCTTCTGATAGTTTGCTTGAAACGACAAAGTTTGTTTGTGTGATGATCCTTGAATACATCTCAGAATCGTAAACATGTAACGCAAGTTACGGCATTGCCGCCAGCTCGTCACATGCGACGATATATCGCCTCGTCAGTCATGTAAGCCCAACGTAACTTGCATTTTTGTTTGACCATTGCGCAACTGATTAAATTTGTGCTTGTTAGAACTTACTTTGCGTCATTCTGCTCTCAATTTTAAATTAATGCCAAGCTCTATTCTGATATGTTACACACACACTTGAACTGCGAAACATACATATTGTACAATCATCTTTATTTGCATTCACAACTTTAAACATGGAGCCACACTGGCTGACCCGTGGGCATGGCATTGACTAGTCAGGTCATTCACGTGATTCAAGATCGCCAATGATAGTGCTTTGGTGCTCAGGGAGCAACACATATTTCAGCGTATAAATCTGACACCGTCCACACATTTCTGCGTTATTCCCGGTCGGCAACGCTCCCGTTCACGTACGCTTCCCACTCGTTGACGTCATAGTACTAGTGTTCCAGTAGCGTTATTATTTTGTTTAGCTCTATCACCATGTATAATACGCACCCGGACTTTTAAGTAAAAATTGAAGGAAAAAAATGCGTATTATACACGGAAATTTACGGTAGTCAAGTACAAATGGCTCTGATTGTAACAATCCATGTGTTTTGGCCAGGCTGTATTCAGCAGTTCAGTTAAGTGAGACTAAGCTAATCATTGATGAGTTTCACAATGGACATAATTATTATAATTACTTCTGATTGCATTGGACATCCATGGTAAGAATACTGTTGATTCACTTGTCCAAGGATGGTTATATATATATATATATATATATATATATATATATATATATATATATATTATATATATATATATATATATATATATATATATATATATATATATATATATATATGAGCACCCATATGTTACATTGCTAGCTAAGTAACTTTTGTACTTTGTCACAAAATGCCCTGTCTAGAGTTTAGACATGTGGACATCAGTGCGAGATCTGGAAGACTTGTATACAAACATGGATTCTTTTTTAGGACATTGTAGTGCCGATCGACACTTACAACATGAGAGAAACTAAACATTGAACCTAATGTTCAAGGTTTTGTTTCTATCAGGTTGTAAGTCTAGAGTTGGCGCATCACATATACAGTATAAATCACAGGTTATTTAATCACATATTTCTATCTAATTTAGCGTTAAGAATTGAAAGGGCAGATGGTAAAAAAGAATCTTGTAGCGGTTCGTCTTGATGTATTATATCTATTGTATCTATCATTGAATGTCAGTTAACTATTTATCTGATTATCTGATAGATATGTAACTAGAATACATGCTTTTGTGTCAACAACAATCCTTTTTTAATAGTGAACTTTTATTTAATCCAGTCCAACACACGGACATGAAATTATGACTGAAATAGTGCAATTACATTTCTATTCCAGTTGTTTGTTAGGAATGTGTGGTTTGACACCCCAGCATGAGGGAGTAATTGGTTGTTTCATTTATGGTATTTTCTATTATCAGCCTGTTCTTCTATTCCTGTTGTTTGAATAATACCTTAGCCATTGTCTATGCATTGTTTAGTAGCACCCTGACGCTTACCAGACGTGGGGCAGTGTACTCTCAGAACTTTGGAATAAGATGCAAACAAATCAGATTTGTTTGTCAGTTTGTTGTGATATATTTGAGAGACAGATAATAGACTATTATCTATTACTTTCGGATATGACTATTACTAGTACTATGCTTTTGAACAAATCTCATGTAAAGTACATATTACTATTATCATTACAGGAAAAAAAACATATTACTTGTTACTTTTACCCCATGTCTTCTTGTATATCATTGGCCATTGTGTCTTTGTAAATAATCATAGGAAGCTTTTGATTGGGCATTTACAAATTAAACAAAATTGCACTGGAAATGTTATTGTTTTGTTTTGTGCATTTATGTGATTTTTGATACATAGTATTATATAAGTAATTTATACCTGTAGATATTTCTACATCTTTCTGTTAGTTGCTTTTTAAAAAGTATGACACTGAAGATTTCTGAAAATAGCATATTTACAGATTGCAGCGATTTTTTTAAGCTATCGTTTATGGTCCCTCGCTTGAATTCTGTAGTTCCACGCCCCCAACTGCTGTATCAAAAAAATTTGTAAACAGTACGTTGATAATTTTTTTTCCCAATCCTAGCCCTGCCTATGGCCCCGGTCCCGGCCCCAAATGCTTAAAAAAATTGCTGCAAATTGTATATTTTTTTAGAGATGCTCATGACAGTTTGTTCTGTAGATAATGCATTTTATCCATTCAAATGTCGCACACGTGGTGTCTGTTGTGTTATAGGTTTGGTCTGAACAACAAGTTTGACACAGAATTCCCTCAAGGCCTATCAGCTAAGGTAAGGAATATCATGATATCCATGAATGCTTGGAAACTGATGCAGTTCATTTTATGTCAGTATCCTTAGATTCTTTACACATTCATTTATATCGTCATTTTGATGGAACACAATAGGGTCATTATGTGTCAAATCAACCAATTTTCAGGAAATTTTTGGATTTCTTAGAATTTACTTGATTTTTTACCAATGTCTAAGTTGCTATACTAGAGCACTTCTGCACAAGAAATAAGCATTTACATGCAAATTGTGTCTGTAATGCTCTATGATGAGAAAAAAACGCATCCGTTATTTTTATCAGTTTTTAGGTACTTCTAACTTGAGAAGTTTACAAGCTGCATATATGAAATTTGCTGAATGTGTATACCTATTGGTACATATTATCTTAGCAAAGAATGATAGAACAAAGGACAATGAATATACCGGGTGCCAGGGCTGGGTCCAATTATGTAATTGTAATTGATTACAGCAAAATTGTGTAATTGTAATTGTAATTGAATCTGGTTTTAAAATGTTGCTGTAATTGTAATTGTTGTATTTTGTATAATTGAAAACTTATTTCAATTACAGTACATTTCGTATCACAAACTATCTGAATGAATTGTCAATAAAAATATAATTTAAGTCTCACATGAGTTGAAAATCAAGACTAATAATAACACCTGCTTATATATTTATATTTACGTCTCAGTATTCACTGTCTGGTGGGTACTGGTCAGTGGTGCTAGTGGTGGGTAGCCTTAGCAATTAGCCTTTTCAGTAGGTTGGTAACAGCCAGGAAGCAATAAACAATGCACAGACATTGTCAGACAAAGGCTAAGCTGGTATTCAAACAACATGGAAAGACCTGTAGCCTGATATTGCTTCAGAAAATATCAGCTCAGTGAAACATTGCAGAGTTAGCAAGCCAATTACACCCCATGTGATGTGGTGGGTAGGAGACAGGTCAGGTGGCAACGACTGTTTACATGGCCTCTCTTCCCATTCCCAACTCACACAAGGCAAAGGGCAGACCAATTAAGAATATCAGCTTAGAGCAGGAGCTACAACCTCAAAGTAAACACATCAAACCCTATTATTAGTATTTTCCAAAGACAAATTTAAGAAATGCGCACGGATAAATGTCTGCATTGGAATATGTCCTGTAGGATTATGTCTGGATATTGCATTGTATTTTTATATAATAAAAATATGTTTTAAACGGCTATCTTTTTATTTAGTATAATTCAAAGTCACAATTCAACAAAATGTACAAACATTACCGTTATATTTGTTTATCAATTGTTTACAAAATATTGAAATTCAGCAAAACGCGCAAAAATACATAATTAACAAATGCTGAATATATTTGGTTCCGCATAATGTAATTGTAATTGAAATTGAGACATTGTAATTGTAATTGATTCGGAACATTATTACTGTAATTGTAATTGAAATAATAAATTTAATTCAATTGTAATTGTAATTGATATAATTTTGTGTAATTGGACCCAGCCCTGCCGGGTGCACAAAAATGGAAAAGTATGTTTTTTTCTAAGAGTTTTCAGCAGTCTGTATTTCAATGTTGTGTTACAGTACAATTTCCAAATTGCTACCATCTATTGTCAGGGATACTGGCAATAACCTGTTAGTTCAGTAGGCTTCTAGTTGTACTTTCAGAACAATTCAGCCTTAAACTTTAACTTTTTCTATGTTTTACGATTTTCAGCACCCAAAATAAAAGTGTGGGACAAGTCGTATTACTACTATTTTTTAACTGTGCATAATCCTTTATTACATTAACACCATACTAATATTTCAGGATGGTGTTTTGTCTCACTTAATTTATAATGCAGCTGAAAGTTGTTGTTCTGTCCAGAGGCATTTTCTCCCAAATTGGCCAAAAATATCCAAAATAAATGTGGCAGAACACCATCCTGAAATTTTAATATTGTTGTTTAATGAAGAACTTTGCACAGTTAAAAAAATGTGGTCATACGACTTTTCCCACATTCTCCTTTTGATGAAATTCGTAAAATATAAAAAAAGGTTAAAGTTTAGGGCTGAATTATTCTGAAAGTGTAGCAACTAGAAGCCTACTGAACTGTATTCCTGACAATAATTGATGACAATTTGGACATTACTGTAACAACAATGAAATACAGACTGCTGAAATACTTCTCGGAAAAACAAATGTTCATGCACCTGGTATACCCATTGTCTGTTGCCCTATCATTAAATTTTGCATAGATAATCTGTGCCAATATGTCTACATATTCAGCAAATTTCAGATATGTATTTTGTAAACTTCTCAAGTTAGAAGCACCTGAAAACAGATAAAAATAATGGGTGCGTTTTGGGCACTTACCCCGTTCATATTATAGGGTATAAAAGACATAATTTGCATATAAATGCTTAGTTCTTATGCAGAAGTGCTCAGGTATAGCTACTTATTCATTGGTTAAAATTTTAGTAAATTCTGAGACACTTTTTGACCATTGGTTGATTTGACACAGAATGACCCATTTGTTGATTTGACATGGAATGACCCAATAATAATTTTTTTATTATACTAGCAATGTCTTTGTCTGGAAACACTATATCTAAAATAAACTGTTCCAAGATGCTAACGTAATACATTTTCTTTGAAGTCATATTTGATTACACTGTATCTGGAGTATATACACCGTATTGTTCCCTATATAAGCACACTGCCTAATAGAATCCCACCCCCTTTTTTAGAAGTGAAACCACGTGTGAAAAAATCATATTTTCTGGAATGTTGGTATCCAATTACCTTTGCATAAACATTCGCATCAGAACAAATCAATAAAGTGTTCAGTTATGTCAATCATAGTTGCCCTTTTTGAACCACACCAGTCCACACTAATGACTCGGACTACTTGGACAGCAGTCATAGTCCTCAGTGTCGCTGTCCAACTCAGCTGCAGAGTCCTCATGGTCGGAATCCTCACCAAAGCAGATACAACACTTGCAGCAAACTGATCAGCATCTTCCACTTCATCGTTGTCAAAATCGTCAAAGTTGTTTTCATCATCCAAGCTCATGTCTAGCATGGGGTCCTCAGTCCTGTCCATGGAGTTTGAAATTCTGGTCTTCTTGGACGACTTTGAATAAAACAGGTAGTTTGACATGATTAAGTATGGATTCAAAATAATTGCCGGACATGTACATGTATGACACATTGTATCATCTTTATGAACTTAACTACTGTAATATTGACATTCACAGATGGTAAATAAAACCCTTACCCAGATTTGACACAGTCTCAGTCTACCTGCTTAAATTTAAAGTCAGAGGTTATAAATTATTACACTTGTCAACCATGATTGTAACAATCTCTCTTCGAAACAATCCATTAGTTGCTGCTCCAGATTTTTCTTCCTCCAAACAATCGTTTCTTTGACTTGACTGACTAGTACAGTTCCTTTTGCTGGCACCATTCGTGAATCTGACTTCAGTCAACCCTAAATTTCATTGCCACAACTTTCTTATTTGAGCCAGAATTCACTGCATCGACAGCCTTGATTTTAAATTACATTTAATTTGCCTTTCTAGCAGTAGAAATTCCAGCAGTGCCAACATTATGGTCATTCTGTATTTTAAAAGAAGCTACAATACTTAGACCCTTAGTTACAATGGTGTCTCGACTAATGCGATTCGAAAATAATAACTTAGAGATGAGCAGCTGTTATTGTTGAGACTTTCGCCTTTCCAAATGGCGAAGCCAGCACCGGCCAAATGCGATTATAGCCGGCAGCACAAAGCAGACAACGCAACACCTCACTGTAGGGTTACATTAACTTTATTTAGTGTCATTAAAGCAATTCAAAGTCACGTTATAATCACCTTCGTGCACTGCGCGTCTATAGGGATCAATACAGTTTAGATATGTATCCAGTTGTTTTCTCAATGGTTGCAATAAATACAGATTTATTGGAAAATAAAAATGTATTATCTCTCGTTTAATTGTTAAGTAAGTACTTGACACATTACATTGACACTGAATCACCTTCAGTTTCACCCGTGACAAAAGGCACAGGATGTGTAGCATGACTACCAAACATGTCTTTATGAACCAAGTTTTTTATTATTTATGTGCAGTAAACTTAATATTAATGTCACATAGTTCCCATTCATGAGTGTATTACTATATTACCACATTACCAAAGTTCTAAATTCACCACACAGCTAACATTTGATAAGCTAGAATATGTGAGATAGTTACGAAAAATGTGTAGAAAATGCTGTGTATGTGCACAGCCATGCACAGTTTTCACTTATGCGATTCATACACAGTAATACCCCATCACTTGGCATGTCAACTGCTAGTTTTACTGTTGTATTTGCATGTGACACTAGGTGGCACCAGAGGAGTACCATGCAACGATCGGTCGTGTGAATGCGGTGCTCAAGAAGACGTTGCCGATGAACGCCAAGTGGTTACTGTGTGGATGTGTCTGCTGCTGCTGTACTCTTGGCTGCTCACTATGGCCTGTCATATGCCTTAGTAAAAGGGTAGGTCAAACAACCCAATAAACTTTTTTTAATTGTGTATTCCATTCTATAAAAATCAAATTTCATATAACTGCAACAAATTGGATTAACAGCACTATTTCATATTTGCCAATTTAGTATGATGATAGTTCATTTTAGTATGTTCCAAGTCATTGCTTAAGTTATGTTTGTATTACAAAGTTTTTTCAGCATAGTCTAAACGCAAATATGCAGATTATGACCATCAAATCTGCAAACTGCTAGTATACCTGAGTAAAGTTGTGACTATTCCTCATTTTTCATGTTATAACTATAACTATTTCCACTGCACAAAGGACATTTCCTTTCTGTTACTCCCCGGAGACATAATCTTTTTCAAACAAATTTATTGTTCACCTGCAAATTCCAATGCATATCAATATGCATCAGTGTTGGGTTTGCTCATTGAAAAATAGAATAGGTATTCGGTTAGTTGTGAAATTTCTAGTGGGAGATTAATAAACAATTACCGTGTCTCTGTTAAAAGATGGAGACATGATCACGTTAATTAAGTAAGAGGTACACTTCAGTTTGATGTATGAAGTATCATTATGGATGCGAGTGCTGCAGTGTTTAATGGGAATTTACTTTTTCAGACAAGACATGCTATAGAAAAAGTATTAGACTGGGAAAATAGCCATTTATTTCACAAGGTAAGTTTTAAACAATTGGTCAGTATTTGTTCTACAAATGGTCGTTCATGTCATTAATTCACTGCAGATTGTGAGTCATAATACAATGCCACTAAAAGCCAACTATTGACCAGTTAATAATGCATATACAGAACTAAATAATACATTAATAGTGAGCTGATGGTATGTTTCACTACCAGTTATTAGTTGACCTATTTTTTTAAGATTATATTTAATATATGGGCTACATAGCACACACACACAAATACCAATTAAAGTCCACCTGTCTGAGGTAACATTGCCTAACTTTGAAGTTATTTTGTAAAGGAACAAACTGGGAATGTCTTATGCCTGCTTGAAGCCTTGAACCACATGACGTAGACTATTAACTAAGGACGGGCAAACATTTCATTAACACGGTGCCATATTTTGACCAAACACAACTTTTTTATTTATTGTTTGAATCTCACAATTTCAGACATGTCCCAGGACAACAATATATATATGTAGAATAAATACCCAAATATAAGAGGGATGTGAATGATATTTCCAGAGATATTATATTTTGAAAATGCAGAAATTTTTTTTTGTCAATTAGGCACTTGTTGGGAGACAAACAAGAAATGAAAAAATACCATTGAGGCAAATAAAAATTTGAAAAAAATGGAAGAATAATTATATATGTGTACATTAAAACAAGTTTCATTCAGCTGTGCCATTTTGATTTGTTTCTATGTGTATGTTTGTAACATAATTTTATTTCCCTGAATCGACTCATGAAAACATTCAAAGGTGACAAATAGGTGAAAGGGTATATTTTCATGCATATTGGCAGGCAAAGTTTTCTTCTTTCAGACTAGTGTTTGTCACTGATTGGTGGAATCATCATTTATGTTTTACATAAACTTTATTCTGAACGGATAGGACAAAAACTCACTGAGCACGATGGATATGAATGAAGCATGGTCTATGAGTGAATTTGCGATGTGACCAAAGGTTAAGCGAGGCACTTCGAGCCTGTGTAACAACAAAGCTGGCATTATGTCACTTTCGTGAGTTGATGACATGTATTGTAGGATTTGTTGAAAGCTGAACTCTTAATTTTCGAGTTATCACAGAAATATCTAGCACATGAACTGTATACTAGTACTGGGGTAGTTTGCTCTGCCCTTGTGGATGCAAGTTGAAAGTTGGCGAAATCGCAACTGATTCTCATCGGTCTGAAATAGCGGCAGCGCTTGTTTACTTTGTCATTATTAATTATACTATAATTAATAGTGTATTACGCAACACAATACACAGCGAACGCTTGACATTACTGAAAGTGGGATAACAAGCTGAGAAAATATGATTTAACGAATGTTGACCGAGCATGTCGCCGCGGCCAGTTGATTGTATAGTCATATTTTTTTCTGAGCTTGTAATTTTTTAGTTATCACAGAGAAATTTAACACATCAACCAACACATAATGACTTTTTTGTGATGTCAATTGTTTTCTAACACATGTAATAGTAACATCTGTCAGACATGCAGAAATAAAGCCAATTTATGTGGAAAATCCTTGCCCAAGCCTACATTAACTATAAACACCTCTGATATACTAAGTAACTGGTGGTTTATTACCAGAAATTTTGACAATTTGACACGTTTATTTATAAATACCTTTGTTACACTAAATGACTGTTCGTATATTACAAGAAATATTGACACATTTAGTTATAAACACTTGTTATGCTAAGTAACTGGTAACAGAAATATTGACATGTTTAGCTAGAGTTAATTATAAAATATTTGTTTAATGCAGTTCGCGTTGAAAAAATAAAAGAGGTTTTAACCTTACAAGTGGATTGGTAATTATGTGCTGCTGCTTTCAGCTGGGTCTTCATTGGCGACTGTGTAAACAACGATGTGACAGTAGCTCTATGATGGAATATGTAAGTGTTGTCTCTTCTCGTGTGTGTTATTTGTTAGTTTCTACCAATCAATACGATATGCCAAATTGATAGACTACGTAGGTGCGAACTCTTACGGTTTACCCGAAAGTCTTGTGGATTTTCAGAAATTTTATGATCTTGTGGACATTATGAACGTAATGAGATAATCCTTACATGTGCATTTTGAACAAGGCTTTTTTTAGTATGGGATAGGGTTCCCATATTTGTCAAATTACGTGCCTCATCAGTTGAAAACACGCAGAAGAGTGACTGTTTCTTACGGATTTCTGTTGCCATTCTTGCAGATGTGTACTGCTCGTGGGTTGGTACAGATTGTTGAGATTATAGTGTCTTGATAGTTTTTGTGCCATGTGATAATCCAGCAACGTGTTGAACCCTGCTTTTAACTCTAGTTGGGTTCAGAATGTATCCAGTTGTTTGTGTGTAATCTGTGTGCAAAAATATGTAACCAGAACCAGGAGTTTCACTAACTGTTGCCATATATTGCATGCATTCGAAAGAATTGTTCTAGAATACTCTATCTTAGAATCATTTTAATAGAGGACACAAGTCTCATCAGCTGCAATGTTGGTTTTGCACAAATGTGCCCATAAATAAAGTAAAATGTAAAATATTTTGACTAAATTATTCTCTACCAACTTGATGTTCAAACATTTTCACTAATATTACAAGACTGCCACATAAAAACAATGAGTCATATGATGTCAAAAGGTAAATGTAAAATATTTTGACTAAATCATTCTCTACCAACTTAATGTTCAAACATTTTCACTAACATTACAAGACTGCCACATAAAAACAATGAGTCATATGATGTCAAAAGGTAAATGTAAAATAAAACGTCATATATAATATATCCACATCTGACAGAAATACATTGCCTTGGTATAGATAATTGATGTTGATGTCTCCCGTGTTAGTATAAATGTTTGTCTACTTTGTGATGACACTGACAGGTGCTACAAATTTATGTAAGCTGATTTTCATGCATCTGCATTGTTCTTGCAGGTAATACTTATAGAATTCATACCAAAAGTTCCCATACACCGTCCCGACTAGGCACATCCAGATGGAACAACTAGTGTACAGACTGAACTGATAGCAGTGCTGTTGCCATGTTTACAGTTACCAATGTTACAGTTGCCATGCCGACGTGAAGTGTTGGCTCTATTACGTGGACCCGAGAGTAAGGTGTGAGTGTCAGCAATTGCTGGCCGCCTTTTCCTGACATGGGGAGGTGTTCCCATGAGGGATATCAGCAAGCTGAATGGTTTTGTAATTTTAGGTTGTGTTGATATGACACATGCTCCCAGTGGAGTACAGGACAAAAGACAAAATGTGTTTATACAAAGAACAAACGTTACACGGATAACTGTGGAGATCACTGGGAAATGCTATAAATGACAAGTTGCTTCTGAGGAAATTTCCAGTGTATGATCATGTTTGCTGCTTTTCAGACATTTTGCCGTATTTATATTCTAGATGGTAAACACGGCTGCAGTTCCAAGATGCAGCTCAGTGTTTATTGTTGTAGAGGATGATGGATTCTTGAATGTATCTAGCTTTATTATGTTTATATGTGGCATACAATGCAATCTTGTGGGTGGAGTGACTTTCCATTCTCATGGGAACATTATGATCATCCTCGCTAGTCAGGGGTGATCGTAGTACTACAGTGCCCCCTGGAAGATCAAACTGTTGAAATATGGATTTGTCAGTTAATCCCACACTATGTGCGGATGTAGGCTGAATTATTTATACTTTGTTCTAATTCATGTCTTGGTCGATGTGTTTCTGGGAACTAGACTTGCCCTCACCCAAACTTCAAAAAGTGTTACCACGAAATGCTAATCATTACTCGTCCAACAAACGACGATGGCTCCACTGCCAGTTAAAGTTAAGTTCCTGTATATGAGCCCCAGTTAAAGTTAAGTTCCTGTATATGAGCCCCACTGCCAGTTAAAGTTAAGTTCCTGTATATGAGCCCCAGTTAAAGTTAAGTTCCTGTATATGAGCCCCATAAATCTGAGTAAGCAATAATATTGGTTAACACAGCAACTGAAAAATCAGCATTTCAACAGATCGATCTGTCGGGGTAATGATGTAGTAAGAAGCTCCATGCAGCAAGGATATTATGTACTCTTAATTGTAGTGTAACGACAGTGTCAACAATTTATGTGCTGTTTATCATAATCAGCAATGACCAAACTTCAGCATTTCAAAAGGGATGACTCATATCTTTAAGGATTGTTGTGTCAAAAAGGTGTTTCTACTGTTTTTTCTGCAAAAGCCATGTTTTGGGTCTACTGAATCAAATTTATATTATTGCCGAATAACATTGCTGATTAGTACAAGGTTTGTTATGCATTGAGATATTATTTCAGTATCGTATAAAAGTTCTTCTTTTGCATTAGGTATAAATCTGGGGTTTCTGAATAAGATATCTAATCGTTTTCATGCAGTTTTTGGTTGGCTAGTTGTAGTTAATTTTAGAATCCGCATCTAGATTTGTGCCTTTTGGTATATTGTCATTCAACATTTTTATGTAAATTTTTATATTTCCTAGGCTTTTGACGATTTCCACAAAAATTCCACATGGAGTGTACACAGCTATAATATACTTACATAAGTTACATCACCATCAAATCGAATGTTGATTAAATCTACTAATCTATTCTTTTCTTTAAATGTTGGCAACCATGGAAATGTTGACCCCATGAGTAATTTGTTCCCTAAATCCCTCAAGAAATTTTCTTTTCTTTTTAAGACTTATTTTATGATATGGACCAATATTTTATTCTATGATCTCATGTTAAGACTTTCATGCTGATGTTGTACTTACTAAATGTAATGTTAACTGAATGGAAACGTGATTCCATTTAAATATACACAAGTTTTGTTTAATTAAACAGACTGACTGCCTTCTTTTGGAAGTTGCCGTCAGCTTAGCTACATCATATGCTTCTAAAAACTATAACAAATATGCTATTATCTTGATATCCAGTTTATGTGTAGCTTGTTTTATGTTATGCTGTGTAGCTTAATGCTGCATTCAACATTGACATGATGGACATCTAATTTAAAAGTTTGTCTGTATAGTTATATTATTGTGTACAAATTGTGCATTATTCTGAAATGTACAATGACGATGTATACATAATCAACAGCTTGTATATTTGTGTATGATTAGTTCGGCTTGTTAAGTCTCTGTTAATGTGACAAGTTTCTGTTTGCTTGTGTGATCACAGAGATAGTAAAATTTTTAATATATTTGTCACAAACATGATCCACTAAACTGATAAAAATCAGTGGAAGCAACACAAATTACCTCTGAGCAATCTGACTACTGTGTTTGTAAACTTGTGTCCTGGACAGCTTCTTATGTGAATGTGTCAGTTGGGTGTCGATTGTTAGTGACAAGCAAAACATGTTCTATGTTGACAGTTTTTGCAGAATATATAATTGTGTATAGAACAGTGTATGTCAGTGTGTGGCATGTTTAGCTGACTGGTGTCAGAAGCTGTTTAAGATTGATTGAAAGCAATAGAGGTGCCAGATCTCCTGTTTCAGGAGGGTGGGGTGCCAGATCTCCTGCTTCAGGAGGGTGGGAAGGAGATCTTTTTTTAACATCCTCTGCTTTTCCTTCTTTCAAATATTTTTTTTTACATTTCCTTAACTCCAATAAAAAAGTGGCTACATAATGCATAAAATGGCACTTGTGACCTTATTTTTTTTTAATCTTCCTTAATTTCACCCCTAGCAGGAGGATCTCCTTCCTCCCAATTCTTTAACTTGACACTACTGCAATAAGCATGCAATTTTGAAATCAAAACGAAAATTGTAACACATTTGTAATGTAAAATTTAACAAGTTTGTGGGACAGGATATGTATAGCATCTGTGTGTTTATTCATCATTGGAATAGTTGGAAGAGAGCAAAATGTCAGAAATGCATGCCTCCCAAATGCATTGGGGTCAGACCACATTTTATTTTTCCATAGGCTGTCATTGTAATGTTTCTTGGGTTCCTCCTAAATTTGTCCTACAATTTTCTTTAATATTTCACAACACGTGTGTCCACTATTTACACACATGGTGTGTGAAACTCGTGAAAATGACATAAAAGGTACCTCGCTTTGCACAAAAATGCACCCAGAGCTGATACCTCTCAATTTTGGCCCAGGCCGGTGACTTACTTTGAAATGCTGGTACATTCTGCTGAATAATCAGTGTAGTGATGCGCGAGCGTTCAGTGCCTGTCTATTGCTATTGAATGAAAGTAGTACTGAGAACATTCGTTGTACTAACTTATCCGATGTTAAAGTGCTCAGAAAAAATCACTTATCGCGCCCAATACTCACTTTCCGATGGCTCCTTATGTGGGTAATGGTGGACGGATCCTAAACGTGGTCTGTGGCCCGCTCGTTTTTAGTCTCGCTTATCCGACTCTCGCTCACCTTCTACATTCGCTGAGAAGAGTCTGGCCTCAGAGGCGTGGTCTCGTTGTTGCCCAATGTCACCACTCCATTTTGTGTAGGCGTTCCCGCGAAGCACCAGCAGCCAGTCAGCGTCAGTATCGAGATTCTACACTAACACTTTTTTTGCCTTGTTTTGGAAACCTTTGTACATAATGATATTATGTCTGTAGGCCCAACGTCTCAACATCAACGTTCGACATAATAAAGACATAATGCAGTTTCATTCATCTAAGATTAATTGCGGTTTTGACAGTTTTTAGAGTCATCTTAATGCGACCTAAACGTTTAATATCCAGACGTATCTCGCGCACTCTTAACCCCGCGACCTTTCCATGACCTCAATAATACAGTGGGTTTAGGGCCCTATGTGCTGATCAATGCAATGTTCAGTGTGCGTCGAATTGTATACAGGATATTTTTGTCTCTACTTATGTAGTTTGTATAATTGTGTGTATGTCAACGTGTAAAGTTGTAATAAAACGACAATACTATCATCGACCAGTTGTACTTCCTGTGATAATGGGACTGAATTCGTCAGATCGTCATTTAAATGACAAGACAAGTTAAAGCATTGTTTTCAAGGTGTCCTGTATAAAACGTACGGCCGTACGTCCATTCTACCTGGTGTATACGCCAGGGGAAGTAAAAGATCTCACACAGGGGGTAAACGTGTAACCTGCTGTGGATCTGTCAACCACATGAATCACGACAGAAGTGTCCATGGTACGGCTCAGCTAATTCTGCCTAATACCTTGCACAATGACTGATAGAATGGAGTGTTTCATTGATGTGCAGAACGGTTGTCGTTGTTTCATTACTTCACCAATGAATATATAACGCTATATCACTAATGTCGGACGTCTCGGCAATCGTAGCACCGTCTATGACTCTATGCCATACAGTAGTGTGTGACTCTGCCTACATGTCCCCTCATATCTCCGTCAATTTAGTATGTATGGGGTTGACATGTTGTAGGCGTGACAGCAGCTCACGGGGACGGGGATATGAATGTAGACGTTTCAAGTAGACTATGTAGCTCGGAACAGTAGAAATCCGTGGTTACGTACAGTTGTTGGCAACATTACACATGTTTTATAAAACTGTTCCGTGATCAACGTCTAAAAAAAGTTCCTTTGTACGGTACGAACGCTTCGTGAAACCAGAAGTTGGGCATAACGTTGTCACTGCCATAGTCGTTGCCCTAACAAAACTTGACTGGGTAGTGCAAGGAGTCCTAAGCTCTTGCAGTGGCTGCATTTTCTCCTATGCAACGCCGGCCAACTCGGTTACTAAAGTACAAATCACTCGCTGCTGTTCAGTCGGTATCAGCCGGTATCAGCCGGTATCAGCCGGTAGTGTATAATTGACAAGTTAGTGCAATAGAAAGATCTTGGCACACGAATTCTTACATCCAGATTATATCCGTCGCATTTTCCGTTTGCCTGGGAATATAAGTGTTAATCGGTTCACGATCGCAAATACCCACACAAAACACTGTCGCACGAAACACCTTCGCTTCCTGCGTCGCTATAGTCGATTTTATAAATACATTAACCCTGTTTACACGAGTGCACAATAACGGTCGTCTGGTTACCTTGCAAAACAGGGTTACGCAATAAAATCGGGTCTATGGCAATAGAACCATCTGTTGAAGGTGACGGCGAAGGTCTTGGGGTCCTCCTTAACATGATTGGAAGAAATGACTTTGATAAAAAGCCATTCAAATCGAAGAAGGAGGCCATCGTTATGTATAACTCAGGTTTCCGGCAGTTATATATTCGATTTGATCGTAAGTATCAAACAAAACGTGTAAGGATAAGTATAGAATTGTCTCGCATGTATCAAAGTCGTTGGAATTTTATAGTGAGGCCCGAAATTAGCTTTCATATATGTACATGGAGGATGGGCTTCATCTAAGTGGAAAGGGCACACCAGTATTTGCGGATGAACTCTCAGCAGCAGTAGATAATGACATGGGTAGCATAACAAATATTGTTGGCAGTAAATACTGTTTAAAATAGAAGCGGGTTACTTAGAGGGGCCTCAAGCAGGACAAGAGGCCACTAGTACACACAAACCAGTAACAAAATGTCCGGAAAACATCTCTGAAGCTGGCTATAAATGCATGTGTCTAAATGCAACGAACATAGTAAATAAGAAAAACAAATTAAACGTTATGGTAGAAGATACTGACCTTGACATAGTTGGTATAACCGTTTAAGCACAAGGTAGATACATATCTCAGGAGGGCGGTTTACACGTAGATGAACATTTTTGGACTCTATAGATAAGCCAATGGCTTCCGCGTCCACTTGCCATCTGGGCCTTTGGCTTGGATGACAAATCTTGTTAAATATCTTGTTAAAACTAAATTTAGTCACGTCATCTGACCTGCACATCTCAAACCAGCTTCTCCCTCCCTCTCTCGAATTGTCTCACATCCCTATTTTGTGTAAACATAGATTCAAAACTGTTCATGATTAAACATGTTATAACCAACCTGTCCAAATCGGAAAAACAACAGCCCTTCTCAACCGCACGCTTCGCTCGGCAACTGCGATGTTTAAGGAGTTTAGAATTAGAATGTGGATCAATAGCATGGAACCCCTACACCAAAAACAACATTGACACTCTAGAGAAGATAGGACAAAGCGCATTTGTTTTGTCCTAAATTACCACCACCTTAAGACGAACGTCACAGGCCGTGTATGCTGATGCGGTTGGCAGACACTAGACAGGAGACGATTGCAACATCAACTCGTCTTCTCTTACAAAATAAAACACGGCCTACAGAACATTAGTCTCCAACCATACTGTATAGTCCCACGCACCCGCGCTTGGAACAATAATCCAGACATAAGTGTTCAGATACAATCACGTGTACATGCATATATGTATATTAATTCTACCCGTGTAGACATAACAGCTTGGAACTTAAATATAATAAATAAGACACCCGTCAATGCATTCTTTTGTGCAGGCTGTGAGCACAGTCTATCTTGCTCCATCTGTCCACCTTCATGCGCGCATGCAAGCATTTACGCATTCATGCATACATGCATTCTTGCATGTATACATGCATTCTTGTATGAAATTAAGATTACCCAATATGTGTGTTCAGTTTTGTTTTCTTAGTAAATCACTGGCGTGGTATCCTTTATTGTAGTTGCCAATGGTTATGTTTGAGTAACTATTGTTGGTGCATAGGCCCAAAACCATGGCTTTTGTTTTCCTTTAAGTCAAAACCATGCGTCTCGATCTTCGTATTTCACGCACTCGGTAAGGGCTCACAAAACAGTTTGTCCATACTCCACATTGTTGGTCCCGGACTGGTTATCAAAACCAATTACCCATATATTATTTTTTTAATTGGTATCCACACCATTACATTATGTTTCATTATCTCGTTACTCCTGTTGCAATCAACATTAGTGAGCCGCTGAGAATGAGATCGTGTAGACCAGGATGTTGTTTACTTTTCCTGCTTTGCTTCGGAATGTCATGCCTGAGTGGCACGACGGCTTCCATGGTTGAACGGTTATGTGTGCGTTCGTGCGTGCGTGCGGGCGTGCGGTGAGCTGTACTCGCCGTTTGTACAATCTGAACTTACGTACACCGTTTCATCTTAGTCCAGAATACTGTGATTAATTTATAAATCCGCAACGAACGGGGGTCGAGGGTTCGTGAGAACCCCTCCCGCGGCTCCCACGTTGGGACTACAGTCAACGTTTTATTTCTGGGTGGACGTTTTCTGCATGAAAAAGTCCACTGTGTCCTAGTGTGTGTGCGTGAGTGCGTGCGTCCTGTGCATTCTTGCATGCATGCATGCATGCATGCATGCATGCATGCATGCATACATACATACATACATACATACATACATACATACATACATACATACATAACAATCACATCTTATGGTTGTTGCTGTTGACGTGGCCACATATTACGGCGGTTGTTATTGACGTGGTCACGACAAACACATCTTATTGCGGTTGTTGTTGTTGACGTGGTAAAAAAATTTTTACAACAGTCAAATCCTCAGGAACACGAGTGCAGATTTGGGGAGCAAATTCAGAAGAAGCTTGCTCGTTTAGCTTTAGGGCCAAACACTGCAGATCCAGAGAAAATGTGCTTGTTTAGTTTTAGGGAAAAAACTGTGACCTGAGCTGCCTCGAGGTATTTGCAAGATGCCGGAGACTAGCCGTAGGGCGGTTGTTGTATAGACAGGGCGCGGTATGTACGAATGGACAGTTTTAATTTGAAAGATAACCGGAATGCAGTAAAAGGTGATAAATGAGTTACCCTGAGTACAACACATACAAGGCTAGTCTTGTTGTTGCTGTGGCGGTGGAGATGACAGTGGTGGTGGCGTTTCTGTGGACGCGTGCGTGCGTGCGTGCGTGCGTGCGTGCGTGCGTGCGTGCGTGCGTGCGTGCGTGCGTGCGTGCGTGCGTGCGTGCGTGCGTGCGTGCGTGCAGGTACTTTGATACTGTATCTTTTCAATTCAAATTGTCCTGTTTTATTCATCTGAACAACTATCATGAATAGAAGCAACGTCAGTTTACGCGTATGTAGTATGTCTAATAGTAATATGTGAGATGGTTGTAAGAGTTGTGTCGATTACGGTCACTGGTTTGTTTCGGCATTCAAAAGAGTACTAAAAAGGTGTCTGGCTATTCGGGTTCCAGGTAAGGCTTCTATCGCCGATAACGTATGTTTATTGTAGCGAGAACGTGGCTTGTGCGTATTATATAAGTTGTGGTTTATGACATTTATATCTGTCCATCGTCCAGACGTTGCGTAAGGGGGGTGTCCTATTTCTATTGTATACGTGTCAGATTAAGAAATAAGTAATCGATTTATTTTGGGCAATCGTAACTTTGTCGTCGATTGGGGCGATTGTAAGCTCTAGTTTTGGTTGTGTGGTCGAGGCCAGAGTGAAGGTCGTGGCAGCCCAAAAAAACACAACAATGGTGAAAATCAATAAGCCCTCACAGTGAATGGTGTACTGCAATGAGACTTGAACAGAATAATTACCAGTATGTGTTTCACAAGTGACAGTGGTAACTTTTTATGTAGATCTGTGTTTAACTGTAACCGTTTTTTTCTTAATTCATGTTGTAATGATACATCCATGAAAACTAAGTAATGATGTAATGTAATGTAATGTTATTCATTGTATGCATTTTGTACTACAATGATTGATGACCAATATGATGAACAGTAAATGTGTTACAAGTGACATATATGCATTTGTGTGTGTACTTCTGAATCTTTAGACAGCATTTTCTTAAAATTATTATTCTCAAAACGCAACTATTTTGAGATAGTAAATAGTTCATATCTCTGGTAATAGTTGTCCGATTTGAAAAAAGTCAAGTGCAACCAGGTTTCTTTGCTTAATTCACCTGGTGTATTCATATTCAGAGTCCGTTCTTGTGGCTGTTGTCGAAGCAGAAATGGGACCCAAAAAATTTGTTATAGTAGCGTTTTGGTAGTTGTACACATATTCAGAAACCTATTAACGTACGGGCTGTCTGTATTGCTAGTCGACGCCTCGCGGTCTCCAATATGTTGACCCCCTATAGTCCATATTTGCATACGAAAAGGAGAAAGCCATAGACGTGTTTTTAAACACAGTTTGTCATGCAGCAAATATCCACATTGCACAAAGTGGCGAAGCACGCTTCAATAACTCATTTTAGACACAGATACGGATCGAAGCTTGTTTGACAACCTGTGTCTAGTAGGCGTGTCTGATGTACTGCAGTCGTCTCGGTTGAACAACCAACATAGCAGCTTAAAATCACTAACAAATCACATAAAAGAGTATCTATAAACTGTCCATTCACCAGCGTATTGTCCAACTTGTCACATCCCACGTGGTTCTAAAATGCACATGTACGGACGAGCAAATGTGTCTGCAAGTGACTTATTGTTGCACAGGAAACTGCAATACTATTAATATACACACACATAGTAATATATAGACACATTTCTAGATGAATAATATTGGATTCTCGATACGCCATTGGCTTCAGTTTCCACGTGTCACCTGGGGCTTTGCTTTGGGTGGCAATATTGTTAAATATCTGTTTTAATATTTTTCATATTATGGACGACTCCAGGCTCGTGCTTAGCATTGCCCACGCCCCACTTGATTAGGCCGCCGTCAGTTTTTCAAATGCAGTTTATATTTTACACAAGTGGCACCATCTTACGAACTTCTTCGTACTCATAATGTAACACCGCCGTTGATAGTGCTAGGTATAGATATATTGCAGTATAGACAATTAACATAATACAATCAGACTGCAATTCATGTATGTATCTATTGTATCGCCTTCGATTGATTCTGTCGAGTTTCTATCGTAAAGCAGTTTTCCTCACCATATAAAAACAATATTTTCTCTAACGCGTTTACACAGATGATCATGTCAAAAGGGTGCTACTCCCTCCCTCCCTCCCTCCCTCCCTCCCTCCCTCCCTCCCTCCCTCCCTCCCTCCCTCCCTCCCTCCCGCGACCGCGATTGGTCATTTGACTTTAAGGCTAAATACCCAAGTAACATTCATGACCACTAAATGCATGTTTCTAGTTTCTAGAAAAGTCATTGCCTTGACATGTCACACTGACAACTATTAGTCGTTTAGGTGCTTACCCATTTGACCCTGAATGCAGTTGATGGTAGTGTGAAGTAGCTCACTGGTACATTGATTCAACACGCAATTTGCGTGAAAACGATACGAGTATATGTAGTGCCAGCATTTTTGGCAACGATAACATTTTTCATTGAGAATATTCAGCTCGAGAACCTATAGGTAAAGATCTGGATTAAAAGGGCACCATCTACTTTTGTCAACAAACAATTTATTGTCAACAGTATATAACATGTAGGTTTGCATATTAAAATAGTTCAAACTACACATATATCAAATAGCAACAACAGTTACATAGATACATCATACGACAGTTCCGAGATGCAAAATCTCAAAGAATGTTCTAGCATTGGCGTCTGAAAAACAACTTAATAAAATACAGTGTTCTTAGTGTCTGTCATTCCATTAACATTAATAAATGGATCGCTTAATGTAACATGCACACATAGCTGAATAATTATGAGTGACTATATTGTTCTGTTTTTTTTTCTAGATCAGCAATTGAAGCCTGTGGTCGCGGTAGACAGGGCGTGTTGACACTAATCTGTCGGATATCATCGTTGCTGCAGACATTCTGTGGCAGAACGTTGCACCTCAACATCTAGTGTTATAGTATTTCCTCTTCAAAACGCCTCTGCAGCAAATGTAGTAGTTGCTGTAATATGCTTTGGTACCACAACACCTGTTGTTCAAGCCTTTTGGTTGCAAAACGCCACTGCAGCAAACACGGGAGTTGCTGTAGTACGCTTTGGTACCACAACATCTGTTGTTAAAGCCTTTTGGTTGCAAAACGCCACTGCAGCAAACACGGGAGTTGCTGTAGTACGCTTTGGTACCACAACATCTGTTGTTAAAGCCTTTTGGTTGCAAAACGCCACTGCAGCAAACATGGGATTTGCTGTAGTACGCTTTGGAACCACACCATCTGTTGTTAAAGCCTTTTGGTTGCAAAACGCCATTGTAGCAAACATGGGACTTGCTGTAGTACGCTTTGGTACCACAACATCTGTTGTTCAATCCTTTTGGTTGCAAAACGCCACTGCAGCAAACACGGGAGTTGCTGTAGTACGCTTTGGTACCACAACATCGGTTGTTAAAGCCTTTTGGTTGCAAAACGCCACTGCAGCAAACACGGGAGTTGCTGTAGTACGCTTTGGTACCACAACATCTGTTGTTAAAGCCTTTTGGTTGCAAAACGCCACTGCAGCAAACACGGGAGTTGCTGTTGTACGCCTTAGTACCACAACATCTGTTGTTAAAGCCTTTTGGTTGCAAAACGCCGTTGCAACAAACATAGTAGTGGCGGTTGTAACTGCCGCAACCTGTAATCGAAATAAACGAAACATCAATACCTGCATTAATATAAAATAATATGTCTCAGAAATCATAATCCTACCTAGGCCTACCACGCAGCACGAAACGCATGAGCGCTTGTTTTATATATAAATCATTTAAGATAACGTAAACACAAACATGTTGTTCTGGTGTCACATACATACATTTGACCCTTCGGCTGAAATCTAACATGCACACTATTTTTTGTTACCCAGCCATCTTGGACTCCACATTTCAACTTGGCACATTTAGAATCTCGGAGAGGTGAGGCAAATGGTGGGCCAATCTTAGTCACGTGTGGTGCAACAGGTTATTCACGAAACAATTCTTATTCCAAAGCCACATGGCCCAAATTTGCAGATGACACAAAAGTATTCAGAGAGATTACTAATGATACAGATAAACAAAGTTTACAGGATGATCTAGAAAAATGGCAAATATTATTCAATTTTGGGAAGTGTAAATGTATACACATAGGACATGGTAACATGGACGAAGAATATAAAATGGGGGATGCTGTACTATGTAAAACCACACAAGAAAAGGACTTAGGAGTAACATTTAGTGGTGACATGGAAGTTTCAGAGCAAGGTTGTATTGCTGCTTCGAAAGGAAATCAAATTCTAGGGCTAATTAGGAGAACTATCGTGTATAAGGAGAAACAGCTAATTGTACCCCTGTACAAAGCAATAGTTAGACCACAATATTGTATACAAGCATGGATACCATATCGTAAAAAGGACATAGACAAGCTAGAAAGAATACAACGAAGATCAACTGAAATGATTCCAGAATTGAGAGACCTTAGTTACGAAAGTCGCTTATTACAATGTGGTTTGACAACACTAGAGACCAGGAGACTAAGAGGAGACCAAATAGAAGTGTTTAAAATAGTGAATGGTTATGAGGATGTTTTCAAACTGAAAGAGGTAACACATAATATGTTGACAGGAATATGTTCTTCAAACAGAAAGAAGGCAGTAGAACCAGATGACACAAAGCAGCATTAGTGAAGGAGCAGTGTAGGTTGGACATGAGAAAGTACTCTTTCTCACAGAGGGTGACAAATGAATGGAACAAACTGATTGTGTTAATACTAGTAGTGTGAATATGTTTAAAAATAGAATTGACAGATATTTGATAAGGGCGGGCTACACATAGACGAGAAAATTGTTGGACTCTCGATAATCCAATGGCTTCCTTGTCCATTTGCCATCAGGAACTTGTTGTTTGGGATGGCAACCTTGTTAAACCTTGTTAAATACCCCCCCCAGACGCCACTGTGTGCAGACATTTGGGCCATACGCAGGATCGAAGAATGCTGAGACTGATTGTGGGGACAGATTTAGTGGAGAAAAGACACAATGAAGAGATAAGAAAGGAAATGGATATGGTGTGCATGTTAGATGAATAGAGGTCGGACTGTCGGTCGAGGGGACCGTCGTTCGAAACCACCTGCTGCCGTTTAAAAATTTGTTGGGGCAATTTCATTCACCCCACTTTGCCTGTATCTTTCGGAAGAGATACTAAAAGAGCTATTAGTCCGTTCTACTTGGTGTCTATGCCAGGGGAAGTAAACGATCCCACGCATAGAAATGGAAAAAACAGTGGCGTATCTAGGATCTCACAAAGTGGAGGCCAAGGGGGTCCAAGCTTAAACACCCATTAGTTTACCATACTACCGCGTAGTGGCGCAACAGGTTACATACCGAAAAAAATCAAAGCATTAAGCCATAGGCGGCCATGATCCAATGCCTCTCCCCTAAATATTCCACTGAAGAAAAAACCTGTCAAAGACTCACTAACTCCAGACAAGAAAACATTCTTCTATATTAGCTAAACAGGGTTGTTTCGAGTTAGTTGTCATAAGTCATGAACTATGAAAGATCGGACTGCGGTGGTTCGGATATGTTATGTATATATAGAAGAAGATAATGCGACAGAGGAGGCCTGGAGGCTGCCGGGGCCTGGGTGGCAAACGCAGCAGAGGCCGGCAACGGGTAAGAATGAGAGACGTTGTGAGGATAGACGTGGAGGTGGCAGAGATTGTGAAGGAGGACGCAGTGGACAGGACATCGTGCTGGAGGAGGATCTGAGCGGTCACTCTCAATAGGGAATAAAAGGGTGATGTAAATATAATGATTAATGTGGCACTTTGCTCAAATGTAATAGGCCTACTAATAAGAATACGAACATTAATACTAATCTGTATTAAACCACACTAAACGAGCAATAATTTAATTGTCTTATTCTCAATCGCTTCAACAGAAATGTTCTTTTAATGATTTTATACGTGCTAATAATTATACGTGTCAACATACCGCGCAGTCTTTTGTAGTAAGCCTCGGTTTGCGAAACCAGGATGGCGCCAACGGTCAAGAACAGAACCAAGACGAACGTCAGATGGCGACTCCTGCAATGTCAATCAATTCGTGACAAAAAGGCGAAATTATGTTTTCTCGTGCACTGGAATGCATCAGACGAATGAATGATGCGTTCCCATCATGGTTGTGTGGGTCCTAGCAGTCAGGTTTGTTCCTCTAGATGTCAATTTAGTCGTGTGATTTACTCGTGTCATATAGTTATTATAACACGAGAAGAGTCATAATAGTTGGCCTAGCATTGATTATTACCA
Organism: Lamellibrachia satsuma; assembly: GCA_033239005.1. Lineage (NCBI taxonomy): Eukaryota > Metazoa > Annelida > Polychaeta > Sabellida > Siboglinidae > Lamellibrachia > Lamellibrachia satsuma. The sequence goes on from BSQZ01000028.1 coordinate 52,884, forward strand.
TGAACAGATGGTATTTGCTGTAAATGTGAGATAGGTTCGTAAAAGTAATGCGATTTAGATTTCATGGTTTGTGAAATCCTGTAAAACATGTTAGATAGTTCAAGAGAGTTTACAGTAGTAGGTCTGCACATCGGTGAAGGTGCCAACATGTTAGCTTTGAAAACGGCCGAGACAAGCTACCTATGGGAAATGCCATGCCTAGACACCGCTATTATCATCCTCTATTTCAAAACCGTGAGTGTCTTGACTATTTAATATTCATAATTGGTATTGGTTGTACGATATCCATCAAATTATACTCCAATGTATATGCTACTAGCCGAGTTACCCGACATTGCACAGGGAGAAAAGGCAGCCATGTGCTGATCCACACTACTGACTATATACGTCAGTTGTATTTTCTAGTTAAAGTTGTGGACAGCTACAAAGTTAAAGCAGGATCTCTGCATAACTACAATTTTATTTTAATGTAGCCAGCGTATGTACACAATGTGCTATATATGGACGATTTCTACCCATAAACACATCAATGGCGTACATACAAACTTCAATAACTTGAAAAGTATTAAACATTACTGCATACATCCAGCGGCAAATGTGGAGGCATAATTAGTATCTTTACGATGATATAGAAAAAAAATTATTCCACTGTTGCAACTTCTGCTACAGCCGTTTTAAACTGTTGAACCCCCCAAGCCCCCCAACCCCCACCGGAGGCCCCCCGTGGGGATGGTTCCACATCCATCCCGTCCCATGTCCGTCAAAAGAGACCCCTGGATCACCTTGCAAAATTTCGTAGCTCACCATCGCGTAACATGTCACACGTATACTGTTCAGCATAGTTCACTATCGCGTAACAAAAGTCACAACAACACGAGTCACATATAGTATTCAGCGTGGCTTAACATCGCGTAAAGTGAGTCACAACAACACGAATCACGCACATTCTCTATTGCCTTATGGTTTTGGACATATTAATTTTTAGTTTTAGAGTTACACCGGATGTACAATATTTTTAATTAAATGGGAGATACCGTAAATAAATACGGTACATGACCGTTAATAAAGCAGTAATGTCTAAGAGTGTACGTCGCATGTATATGTGCTGCTGTTGTTATTGTACTGCAATGTTACTGTTGGTAATATGCTTGTAGAAAACCGTCAATACTCACATCGTTGTTTCTTGTTTCGTGTCTGAGAGAACGAAGACGTCGATGTTAGTTCTGCAGGTGTCGTCGATGACTCTGATTCTGTCCCGTGGGTTTATATAGGAAAGGTGTAGAAGGACGTCCGGTCTTTTAACAGTCTTGTATCACGCATCGGTCGTTAATGCGCACGACAGGAGTGTCAAAGGCGCCATTGTTGCATTGTTTGGGATGGGCATGGCAATGTCGCACTAGAAATTGGAATCAACAACGCGTGCCGGAACTAACCACACAACAGGTAGTTTTAGTTCAATTACATTCGAATGCTTGAGCAGTTTCTACGGGGAGTGGCCGCTCAGATCTTCGTACGTCACGTCTTCCCTTACTTATATTTCTGCCACCTTCATGTCACGCTTGGCTGCACCCGTCATTCTTACCCGTTGTCAACTCCTACTATGTTTGAAAGATATAAAAAATATCCCTTTAATCCAGCATAGCATTCCAACTGCCATTCTCTCAAAACTTGTTTATTCATTCTTGCGAATGATTCACATTTACACAAATCTCCCAATGTGACTGACCTACAACACTTTGTTACCTGCCTTTGTTGTAAGTTCCGGCATGTTGATTCCAATTTCTGTTTTCTTTACCGCACTAAACAAGTTACTCACACCTTAATCACACTGGCATCTGCAATGGCCTACCTAGTCACGATCGCCCAGCAGGGAAGGGCACAATACTCGTGATACTTTTGTAAAGATAGTGTAAATGATTACAAAATAGAACCCTAGAAGTATTATAAATACTTGTAAACATATTGTAAATTCTTGCGCAATATTTCCGTTTTATAATATAATATGCATTTCAATATTTAATAATAATAATAATAACATTAAGACACGGTCTTGTGAAAATATTGTTTAATTCATATTCAACGCATTTTTATCCAACAGTTTAATAATACAATATACACAAATCACATCACTATCCGGTATTGCAAAAAGTAAACCAAACATATAATTATAATTGCAATACTTTTGAAAATATTGCAGATACATTGCACTCGTAATTTTCAAAAATTTCTAAAAGTACGACAGCACCACGGCAATACACAATAGACTGGGTATTGTTCCCACCCCTCTCACCGCAACAGTACAACAGAGGCTCCTTTCACGCACACCTGTCGTGCATAATCTGTGTTGTAAAAGACCGGATATGTTGGGATTTTTCAGACACGAATCACAGAAACAACGATGTGAGTAGTCAGGTCTAGATTTGTCTATATTTGGAGAAAAAACACGTTCTGAACATGAAAAAGATATGCAGGACTGTCACACATTGAGCAGTATCGAGACAAACATTTACGTGATATAAAGTTGCACTTATTTTCTATATGCATGTAACTAACGATACTAATGTAACAAAATGTATATCTGACAGCAGCTTGCATAAGGCTACACGCGACCTATGTTTCAATGTTGCTTTCGTATTTGGGTAATTCCATGGTTACTAACGTTATATTTTGAGCAGATGTTTAAGACTATCTTAAAGCCAGTTTTTGAGTGTATTGAATAGCATGTAGATAAAAAGTTATGTTTCGGGTAAGTATTGTAACGTTCCTAATGACACTCAGATTATATCATGTGTACATGGTACACACATGGTATCATAATTTCTCGATTACTTGATAAATTAAGATGTATTTCAAAAAATATTGTAACCCCGTATATTAACAATAGCATATATAATTATATTGGACATTTTCTAAGCTGTCATAATAATAATAATAGTCCCCACCCCACATTACCGGTCTTCTGTCACTGTCATCTGTCCCCACCCCACCCCACATTATTGGTCTCCTGAAACTGTCACCTGTCATATACAACTCCAATGGCACTGTTATCTGTCCCCATCCCCTAATATACTGCTCCCCTGCCACTGTTATATGTCCCCATCCCCTAATATACTGCTCCCCTGCCACTGTTATCTGACCCCACCCCATCCCCTAATATACTACTCCCCTGTCACTGTCATCTGACCCCACCCCATCCCCTAATATACTGATCCCCTGTCACTGTTATCTGTCCACACCCCATCTCCTAATACTCTGATCCCCTCTCACTGTTATCTGTCCACACCCCATCCCCTAATATTCCGGTCTCCTGTCACTGTTATCTATCCATACCCCATCCCCTAATATACTGATCCCCTCTCACTGTTATCTGTCCACACCCCATCCCCTAATATACTGGGGTTCTGTCACTGTTATCTGTCCCCATCCCCTAATATACTGATCCCCTGTCACTGTCATCTGACCCCACCCCATCCCCTAATATACTGATCCCCTGTCACTGTTATCTGTCCACACCCCATCTCCTAATATTCTGGTCTCCTGTCACTTTTATCTATCCATACCCCATCCCCTAATATACTGGCCCCTCTCACTGTTATCTGTCCACACCCCATCCTCTAATATACTGATCTCCTGTCACTGTTATCTATCCATACCCCATCCCCTAATATACTGATCCCCTCTCACTGTTATCTGTCCACACCCCATCCCCTAATATTCTGGTCTCCTGTCACTGTTATCTATCCATACCCCATCCCCTAATATACTGATCCCCTCTCACTGTTATCTGTCCACACCCCATCCCCTAATATACTGGTCTCCTGTCACTGTTATCTATCCATACCCCATCCCCTAATATACTTATCCCCTCTCACTGTTATCTGTCCACACCCCAGCCCCTAATATACTGGTCTCCTGTCACTGTTATCTGTCCCTACCCCATCCCCTAATATACTGATCCACTTTCACTGTTATCTGTCCACACCCCATCCCCTAATATTCTGGTCTCCTGTCACTGTTATCTATCCATACCCCATCCCCTAATATACTGATCCCCTCTCACTGTCATCTGTCCCCACCCCTCCCCACATTACCGGTCTCCTATCAATGTCATCTGTCCCCACCCCACCGCAACATTACTGGGCTCTTGTCACTGTCATCTGTCCCCACCCAACTTCCTAATACGCACTTTATTTGGTATCCTGTCAGATTCATCCCTTCTGAAAATATACCATCGTATACCATGGTATATCATGGTATTTACCATGGTTTACCATGCTTTACCATGGTTTACCTGTTTCAAAACACCATGGTATACCATGGCAGTTACCATGGTATATTTTCATAAGGGTGGAACCATGTCATTAGAGTGCACGCGAAACCATGCAGTTCGCCGATATATGGCTACTCTTTAGTGCCGAATGAGCGTCCCTATACGCGTATTTATTCAATGAAAAATGCCACCATATAAGCACCTTATTTGGCACTACGTACTGTTATTAAATTTTAACATTTGTTGCAGCCTATATTATCCGCTAATCGTGGCAAATTATGCAGGTTATAACTTTTAGGAGAGCAATTGTTCTCAATCCCTATTGCTAGAGCTAATTAATCATCAACGGAGCGGTTTACCGCTCACGATAAAATCACTTGTTCACAACTGGAGCTGCATGTGGCTATTAGTTAAAACGCCATTATCACCACGTAAACCGACCGTAAATGGCCCCCGTGCACAGCGCCTCAAACCGGTCTTAACCGGCTGGCGGCGGTTTCCCCTGAAACGGGCTTGCGTATTCAATTCAATAAAACTTTAATGTCCATTTAAAAACATAAATTTCCAGGTTTTTCCGCACATATAAAATGTGGTTACTATATCTGCGGTGACGCGAATACGCACAAAGTTTATGCATATTCGGCAGAAAATACCCCGAGATCCGCATAGTTTTCTAGGGACGCCTTGGCTTTACGTCGAGTAAAAAAAGATAAATATACTAGTGACTTTTTCGCACTGTACTATTATTTGTTTTGAACAATTTGCTCCCCTATGTGTGTGTGTGCGTGCGTGCGTGCGTGCGTGCGTGTGCACCTCGACGATGTCAGCGCTCCCGCTACATTTTCATCACACACAAACTCGTTGTGCGCATGCGCTAGCAAAGCCGCGGGCATTTCCGAACTTTTCGCGTCGTGGAAGCAATTACTCGGTAACAGTTACACGTGAGTATTCTACAGTCTGACGTTATATATTCACTATTTTTAAAGCCTCTGTACTTTTCTATATGATTGAGGAATTTTGTAGTGTAAATTTAATCTGGCAAAAGCATACATTCACTTAGTATATTGTTTTTGCGGTCCAAATAGTGCAACCGCGGTGAGCGAAAATATAAGCCGCTAGCGTTTACTGAAGAAGACGGTAATGTATCGAGATATGATCACTTCCGTCTTGCAACTGAAAATCTTTTAATCGTCCAATAGTCAATAAAGGTTAGTTAACATTTTATTTCTGGCCTAAGCTAAGACATCAAATGCGATGTAATTTTAGAGGAAACAATGATGACTCATATTTTTCTCTTGTAAAGCTTATACATTTTTAATACGATTTTTCTTGCACGCACACACACACACACATGTGTGTGAGTGTGTGTAAGGAAAATCGTATGAAAAATGTATAAGCTGTACAAAATATATTATTTTCCCAATCATGCATATTTAAAATCTAAATATGCATGCCACTTGGTGAATCACTATGGAGTGATCTTAGGAATCATTTCTACTTTTATGTACAGTTACTAGACTCACTACTAAGGTATATGTTTCAGGATTACTGTTACAATTCTGTAAATAATACATTTTAGCGACCATCAATATATTCAGTTACAACATTAAATCTGTTTCTGCATTTCCCGTGTATGTGATGCCACATTAAAAGCTAGCATATCTAACAAGAATGTACGTAATGATTTGTGTTTGACGTACGTGGTTTGATCTTCTTTAATCTAGTGGCAACATAAGGCGAAGGCGTGTGTGTCATGGTGTTTTCGCAAAGCACAACTTTGACAAATGAGCCTTTCGTTTACACTATCAAGGATAACTTCTTTCATGCAAGAAAGCTTTAAGCCAATTCTGCAGAAGAGCGAGCATTCATATACTACTTCAAGAACAGTCACAGTGGGTGTACAATGTGGTGAGGTTGCCTTTTCACTGTAGAAATATGCCCCTCATGGACCAGTGTATGTATGTAAATACCTAAGCATTCTGAGACATTTTGATACTATGAGAAATATATATGTTATGATATATACACAAATGCTAGAATTATGTTGATGAATATCTTAGCTGCTTCCAACTAAGCATTAAAGTATAGCTTATGTAAATGTTCTGGAAAGTTTATGGAGTTGAATATAATGGTCAACAGTTTATAATAGGATATATGTAATGACAACTCTCCAAGTATTTGTCCATTTAAATGCCTAATACTACATATTTTTCAGTGTTGATACAGCTCTTGATCCGTTCGATTTGAACATTGCAGGAATGGTTAATCATGCATCCTATCCTCCACTTCAGAACTGTAACATGGTAATTGTGATGTGTCCATCTGGCTGCCCAAACCTATGTCTCTTTGCTTCAAGAGACATTCGTGCTGCCGAGGAACTGCACTATGATTATGGAGGTGGACGCTCTCCATGGCAGAAAAAGGCTGAAACAAGAATTTCAATTGGAAAACGACATAAATCAACTTACGATGATGATTCTGTTGTATCAAAATAGTTACTCTAGTGCCATATATCACAATGAATCAGATGAGGATTACAATCCTTTAGAAGACAAAAGTGCATCAGTTGACTTGAAGGGCAACGGAGATACATCAGAAATAGAAGAAGATCATTGTGAAAGTAGGTTGTCAGATGAATTGTCTGAAGTTTTTCCCATGTATAATAAGGCCAGCAGTAGTACGGAAACAATCACTGGATGCCACTCAATTAGTAGCAGTACATCAGTTCACCAGGAAGACAAACTCTACGTGCAGCAGTTTGTGGTGGGTGGTAAAAAATGACAGCTGAAGAACCACAGTTGTCTATATTGTGAAAAGCAAATTTCCAAAATGGCGAGACATTTGGAACAAGCACATGCAGATGAGTTGGAAGTAGCAAAAGTGCTAAATCTTACTGAAACATCAAAAGAAAGAAGGGCAGCTTGGGCAGCCTTGGTTAACAAAGGTGACTTTAATCACAATTACAGCGTGATTGAAAATGGATCCGGCTGCATTATTCCAAGATACAGAGCCAGACCAACTCAATTGTCACAAACTAGTGATTATGTACCTTGTGAATACTGCTGGGCTATGTATGTCAAAACATACTTGTGGAAACACCAGAAGACATGTCCACTGAACGAAAATGTCCATGATAAAGCAAAACATAACGAACCCATTAAAAATGGGAAATTTCTTGTGCCACTGAAAGTGAAGAGCAGAGATCTGTATGCTAACATTCTGCTTCACATGGTGGATGATGAAGTGAGATATACAATAGAAAGTGATCCTTTGTTAACATCATACGGAGTTCGGCTGTATGAAAAATATGGTCATGAAATTCACAATTGCAGTTACATAGCCAACAATCTGAGAGAGCATGGAAGACTGATTTTAAGCATCAGGAAGATCACCAGTAAAAAAACAGATTTGGAAAGTTGCATTGAGCCCGTTAATTGGGAACTGCTCCTTCAGGGGGTTAGAGAAGTCGCTGGTTATGATGAAAAGAACCACAGTTATCAGACTCCTTCTCTGCTACTGAAACTTGGAGCCAGTTTGATGAAGTGTACCAAGCTTCTTCAGTCAACAGGCCTGATTGAGAACAATGATGAGAAAATAAAGAAGACTCAAGCATTTCTGGACCTATATGCCAGTGAATGGAGTGACAGAATTAGCACAGTGTTTCTTTCAACTTTGAGAGCAAACCAGTACAACAGACCATGTCTCTTGCCTTTGATTGAAGATGTTATAAAGTTGCAGAAGCACTTATCTGGGAAAATTGAAGAGAAATTGTCGGAAATGACTCAGGACATAAACGCCTATGTTGACATAGTGCAGCTTACTTTGGCAAAAGTGATCTTGTTTAACAGGAGGAGAAGTGGGGAAGCAGAGTGTATGAAATTGTCTGACTATGAAACAGCAGTAAAAAACTAAACAGAGCCTTCAAAGGAAGTTCAGAAATCTCTCTCAAAGCTTGAAGTTCATTTGTGTAAAAGTCATACCAGAGAAGAAACCAAAGGCAACGAGGAAGGCGAGTTCCTGTGCTTCTAACCCGACGTACGCTGGCAGCAATACAGGCTGTGATCATGAAAAGAGAACTTGCTGGAGTTCAGTTTGATTTCCTGTTTGCTAGACCCGGTGTTGCAGCTATGCCGTACAGAGGGCATGATTGTCTTCGAAGGTATGCTAAGGAATGTGGTGCAAATCGCCCTGAACTTATGACTTCAACAAATCTGCGCAAACAGCTGGCAACAGTGTGTCAGGTACTCAGTCTAAGTGAAAACAGTCAAAACATCCTCGCCAACTTTCTGGGCCACGACATCAGGATCCATCGCTCCTACAGACTGCCTGACAACCTTCTTGAAGCAGCCAAGGTTACAAAGGTGCTTCATGCGGTTAAAGAAGGGGAGATTGCAAAGTGGAAAGATAAGATAAAAGACTTCGATGAAATAGAATTTGACCCACAGGGTTAATTTATAGTATTTACTGGAAAAGTTATTGTTTTATTTAGATGGCATAGGAAAGTTAATAATTTATGAAGGGGAGATTGCAAAGTGAAAAGATAAAAACTTCAATGAAATAAGTGAAAAGATAAAGACTTTGACCTAGAGGCCTTATTGTATTTACTGAAAAAAGTTACTGTTCTGTTAAGATGGCTTAGGGAAGTTATAATTACTTTATATCAAGATTAGCTGACTATATGACTGTGTTCTTTGTAAAATTTGTAAGAGTAGTTTGACTGAAGTTACACATATTTAATTTTGATAACATGTTAATCAACACTGTTGTAAGCTTAGAACCCAGCCAATTCTCTAACAAGATATTTGGTCAATTGTATTTTGCAGAGACTGTTCAAGCTGAACAGTCGGGTGAAGAGGATGATGACACAGAGGATGACTCAGCTGACACCTTGACGAAAAATCTGGACTTGGAATCTGATGATGGTACGCTTTTAAGATATGTAAACATATTGTTTAGTATCCATACATGTGCTGTCAGGTTAAGGTTTTATTTGAAAAAGTTATGTGTGGATAACTCATAAAATGTAGTGTAACAGTATTGCATGCCATTGTAATGAAGCTTTTAAGTTTACTTATAACGTAATGACTGCTTGGGGAAAACAGTGTTCAAATTGTCGATATACTCGGTTTATTTATTCGTTTTATCTTTCTTTGTCTTGCTTTCAGACATGGACTGCACACCAGAGAGCCCTGGAATGAAACATCCAAGGAATAGGCAAAAGTCAAAGAAAACCGGTACTATTTATTTATTATAAGGGGACATATGGCAGCTAGAATGACGTTTTATGAAAAACAAACTTACTCAAAATGTGTTTCCTCCTTATTCCAATATTTTTGTATGTTTAATATAAATAAAGTTCACTTTTATAACAGTCACTTACATCTAAATTTTTTTCATGGTTAAAGCTTTCTTCTAGCAAGTAATCAATGCTGTTATTCAATCTTTGATGGCCATTTACCAAAACAAATGACATTTTGGCAACGAGAAAGTTCAACACTCTGGAATTTAAAATGATAATGGTCATCTCGTTTGGATTGTTTTGTCTGCCTGTATATTCACCAAAAATTTCCTTAAAAATGTGGTTTTGTGCAATATCTTGGGGGTAGTTAATAAAAATGTGTTGACAAATGTTAAATTTAGAATATCATAACTCTTAAAATTTAGAAGAAGGAAAATATTCATAATGTTGGAATTTTTTTACAGGAATTCTCGAGTTTTTTTGGGTACTTTCCCATGCTTAAAGGTCGTATATTTTTGTCCCTAAAACCGATTAAAACTTATTGTGCTTATCATAGCAGAGCACTCGTTGATGTGTCGTAGCATATATCTTGGTGGCAGAGTGGTTAGCACACCCACAAACTCCGATCACGAGGGTTATGCCTGGCCACAACTAAACAGTTCAATATATGTAAACACTGCTCTTTCCATTGTAACGCAGATGATCGTTTTAATATCAGTCATGTCTCTCTCTCTCAGGAGATGAGCTCAGGGTTGTTTTAATTTTAATTCGTTGGTGGGGGTCACTATAATTCCAAATTCATTGGTGGGGTACCAACTATTTGCAATTCTGTGGTGGGGTATTCTCCAAATTTCCACATTCCGCATATGGGTTCTGAATGTAGGGTCCTGGCGTATTATTTCCTCTGTCAGAAATAATTTTGGTCACTTCTGATGGAACCAAATTATAACATAGGTATACAGTGTGCATCAATATAGTTACTCATTGATTTTGTAATGCGAGTGCTACTAATTCAGGTCCACCTCCACATTTTAACGGAATAGCCCTCACCAAAAGGCTAACTGTGTGCGATGTTGCACTACATAAGAAATTTATTTTTTATTAAATAATAATTAATAATAAGTTCAACTGTTTTGCAAAAATAATTTTCAAAAATTTTCGTTAAACAAGCCTTAGAATGTATTCTCAATATTTGTAGATAGCAATACATTTGTATTCTTATTCAAGTACATTCATGGTTCTGTGAACATTTGTTTTGCATAGGACACAGCACTGTGAGGAAAAAGCCTTGGTCACACGAGGAGAAGTCAGCAGTAGAGAAACACTTGAACAGATTCATCACAATGATGAAAGTGCCAGGAAACAAGGCTTGTGCGGAGGCAGTGGAACTGGAATCAGCATTGCATTGCCGGTCTTGGGAAGCAGTCATATATTATGTGGACAACTGTATTCAGATGAAGAAGAAAAAATTAAGGAAGTGAATGATTTTTGTAGAAGGCCGCAAAAGGGACAATAGGAAGACCTATATATTCCTCTTATATTGTGTGTTAGGCGTGTAGCCAAGTCATTTATGCATTGCATAGACATGTATGTATTTTGGAACCATGCACATTTCTATTAATGACTTGCGTGCATCATTTGTGCTATTCATATTTGCATTTTCTACCGAGTGTTGACTTCGTAGTTTGCACCAAAATTAATTCGTTTCAAGTATATTTCTGCATGGCTCATACAAGACAAAATGGTTGATAGCCAGTAATTGTAAAGAATAAAAATGATGAACCTGTTAACAAAACTGTGTGTCTTGTATATAGGAAGTAGATTGATACCTATGAAGGTTATATATAGTGTAAGTGTGTATGGGAAGTCCTCAGTTGAGAAAGTGTGTGTGACAGGTTTTCAGTTGCAGGTGTACAGTCATATCATTATTGTATCTTCTAAAGCAAGCTAGTCAGTATGATCCACAATGTCTATAATACCAACTAAAAGAAATTACAGTTAAATATGTTCACAAACTTCGTTTTTATGAGCTTATTAATTGGGTCCCCAGTTGCAGGTGTGCTGTCATAAGTACCCACTTGGCACCTTGTACGTGTGTGTGCGTGCGTGCGTGCGTGCGTGCGTGCGTGCGTGCGTGTGTGTGTTTACAGCAACCATGGATTGATGCATGCGACTTCTTGTATGAAAAATGTATGCGTGTCCTCTGACAACAGCAGCCACGGTACATATCTTATGGGTGGCTTCGGCTACTGTCAGAGGTGTATCGAGTGCTGTTTTCATTATGTGGTTGGTCATAGCCTCCATTAACATAATGTTCGATTGTTCTGCCGTCAGTATCGTCATGGGCGATGCGGGTGTTGGTGATGACAGGCTGTATTGATAACAGCAGCAGCAGCAGCACTCGCGCATTGTTGACGACGATGGAGTCGGCGACGACGGAGCCGATGATGGTGGTAGTGGTGGTGGTGGTGGTGTCGCCGGACTGAACTCAAACGACGACGACGGAGTCGATGATGGTGGCGGTGGCGTCACTGAACTAAACTCGAACGACGACGGTGTTGGTGACGGTGGCGTCGGCGACGACGGTGGCGTCGTCCTCATTGTTGTTGACGACGACGGCGGTGGGAGTGGCGGTGTCATTGGCAGCGTTGCTGCTGCTGCTGCTGCTGCTGCTGCTGCTGCTGCTGCTGCTGCTGCTGCTGCTGCTGCTGCTGCTGCTGCTGCTGATAATCGAGTTTTTATTCAGCAGCAGCCGCAGATCGTTCTCGGGTAACGGCAGCGTTATGCATTTGCGCGACGCCTTCGTCACCGCCGTCTTCTCGCATTCGCCATCGTCGTGCTCGTACGCCTTGCGAAGCTGTTCGAGACCGTTATGTATCTACAGACAGGAAAACAGACAAACCTGCTTAAGCACTGTCAGAAACACCTGTTTCATAACTACGAATAGTGTGTGCGTGTGTGTGTTTGGAATACAGGTCAATTCTCAATTCTGCTTAGAAATCGTTCAGATTGTCACGGCTTGCAGTATTGTTGTGGGTTTACTGAAACATGTCATATACCCAATATATTTACCTGTGAAATCATCGTATATTTGCAGCAAATATTCGACCGCCTGATATTGTTAGACAGTCGGTTAATCCATGTGCGAAAATGTCTTCCTCCATCAGTCCACGTATCTGCCATAAATCCGACAGGGTGCGCCACCATGGAATGTTAAATTCTGGGATGTTCGTAAGTTGGCAGCACTGAAGAAAAAGAAGCATAATTTTAGTAATAAGCCAGCAGTTAATAAGATAATTAACGGTGCTATAATTTGGAATTATTTTAAGACAAGACACAATGTATATTACATAATGATGCTAATATATAACATGTTACATTAATGCATACAGCCCCAGAAGGGGCCGTATGCATTAATGAACTGAAAACTGAAGAACAGTTTGCATGTTTTATTTCTAAGATGTTATATCCCTATTGTTCACTTATATTATCACATAAGGTTTCACTCTGCTTTGCATTTACTGTAGATAGTTACAATATATTTGAATTGTATTGATAAGTGGATATATTGCTATGTATAGATACGTGTGTGAATAGTTACTTTGATTAAATAGCTAGGTCGTATTTGTCCAACTCCAAACGAGCACAACAAATCGCACATTTCAACTACACGGTTGCATCAGCATGCCGCCTTAAGGTAACATTCCGTCACTGCTTGCGCCCGAACGAACTTAGCATCTGCTCCGAAACGCTTGCTTCGAGCAACGGACATCCATCTAGCAGATGCCACTGTCGCTAAGCAGGCGCTGAATCGGCTGTTTGCCTAAGTTCCTTAAGGCAAACAAAACGCAGTCTACGGTCGTGCGTGTCTGGTTCCCTGTCTACCAGAGTACACGCCAAACCAATGTCCGGTGCTCAGACCAAAGTTATGTCCTCCGGAATGCTAATAAGTCGTTTCCGCACCTCGCAGCTTCCACAAAGCCGCCAGGTGGCTTCGTCCTATCAGCAGCGACAATACGTTGCCGTGGCTGTTCAGAGAACTAAAAACTATGGCAATTACTGTCCACATGTCGACTTATTGTGTGAGCTCTATGCATCCATTATAAAAATATACCATGGTAAATGCATGGTATACCGTGTTGTTTTGAAATAGGTAAACCATGGTAAAATATGGTATATCATGGAATATCTATGGAATACCATGGTATATTTTCATAAGGGTAACACAACTGAAAAGTGAAATCAGGCACAGTGCAGAATCTCGATAATGACGCTGATTGTCTTCTGGCGCGTCACGGGAACGCCTACACAAAATGGAGTGGTGACAGTGGGTACCAGTGAGACCACGCCTTCGGGGCCATACTCTCTTGCAGGCGAGTTCACAAAGACGAGCGAGAGTCGTATAAGCGAGACTAGTCTGGGTCTAGATTCATGTGTTAGATGGCAGCACTGATCGGATTAATTAATGAGATGGAAGCACTGATCGGATTAATATTTTACGCGTATAATAGTGTGTGCGGGATAACGAAATTAAGTTACTATTACAACACGGTATTACGCAAAATAACAATGTACCCTAAAATATATATATATATATAATTTCTTATCGGAGTCGAGCCCACGACGATTAGGTTAATTGAGGCTAATACATGTCATAAATTGATTACAGGACTCGCCACCTGACGTTCGTCTTGGCTCTTGTCGTTACCATCGGCGCCATCTTGTTTTCTCAAATCGAAGCTTACCACAGAAGACTACGAATCTAGGGCATAGTAATTTTGGATATAGGACGTTTTTTAAAATGTATATCATCTGATATAAGCGCCTTTGAGCAAGGTCATTGCTATGTTTGCTGTTGAACATGTTGACAGTGTAACTGTGGTTGTTTAGATGATTTTAATAGGCGGAAGAATTTTTGCCAATTTTTTCGCCACAAGGCACGAGTACGTAGGAATTCATGCAGAAATTGGTAAACATTGACGGGTGTGGCACGTTCAGCCATTTTAAAAGAGTTAGAAATATGTGATTTTGACAAAACTCGACCAGTATGTCAATGAGATGATGACAACGGCAGGTATGAAGTTTCAGAATTGTTGATGGTCCCTTTTTTTATAATCATGCAAAACGTTAACATGGTCACCAATGTGAAATGTACCTGTAGGCTGATCCCTTAGGTTGGCATGTACATTTTAACTGTAGGCTGATCCCTTAGGTTGGCACGTACATTTTAACTGTAGGCTGATCCGAAAATGTACGTGCCTAGATCCTATCGGATCTAGGCACGTATATTTTCGCGCCTAGATCCGATAGAAGTGTATTTGTGTTTAAGTGAATCAATATACCGCCATACTAAGATTAATGACAGAAGTAAAATTCAACACAATGTAAGCCTAACAATCACATGCATGTATACGAAGAGTTGAGAAATAACTATAGTGTCCAGAAACACAATATTATTTACACATCTATCTGATGTACTGATATACAGGATCAGTTGTCCGATTTCGGCTAGTCCGATAGAATGACGTCCCCCTAATGTAGTCATAGCTGGAGATTTTAACCTCCCCGATATCACCTGGACAAATCACCAGACCACTAATAACAGCACTGCTAGCAAGCATAACAAACAACTAGAAATAACTAAAGACTTTGGGCGGCAAAACATGGTAAACGACCCTACACATTCTTAACCTCATACTCACCTCAAATCCCTCCATTATCATCAACACCCATACCACTCCTGGTATGAGCGATCACGAATCCGTGACCTTCAATGTCAACTTAAACCCAGTTGGCAACAAGAAACCCCCCACAAAGTTTATAGTTAAAAATCAACAGACTGGGACAAACTCAAAGACGACATAGACAAACTAAATCGTGAGTACTTCGACATGGACCCCAACTCACAGAATATAGACATAAACTGGACCTTTTTCCGCGAACGTCTGACTACCGTGATTAACAATAACATACCTAGACGATACACAAAAGCTAAAAACCCACCTCCCCTGGATAACACGTGAACTAATTAGAATGCAGAGAAGACGTAACAAAAGCCTCAAAAAGGCAAAGCAAACTGGACTAAACAGTGACTGGGAAAATGTTAAGGAACTCCGAAAGCAAGCTACTAAAGCATTAGCAAAATCTTACAAAGACTATGTTAACAACCACATTGGAGACAGCCTGAAAACTAATCCAAAACGATTCTGGTCATTTATTAAGGCAAATAAACGAGAAAACATTGGCATTCCCACACTTCGAATAAACGACCAGCCAATAATAAATGATCGTGATAAAGCAAAAGCCCTAAACAACCAATTTAGCTCTGTATTTACCCAAGAAAAGCACACCATCCCCAAATAGCCCCCTCTACTTACCACAACATCCCCATTCTCGAAATTGGCATAGATGGCGTAATAAAGCAGCTGAAAAATCTAAACCTGAACAAAGCTACAGGCCCAGATGAACTCCCAGCCACAGTCCTTAAAGAAACTGCAAAGCAGATAGCTCCCATCATCACCTAAATTTTCCAACAATCATACAACACAGGTAAACTTCCAAACGACAAGCATTAGTAACTCCTAAACACACACAGAGCCACAAATCTGACCCTGCTAACTACAGACCCATATCACTAACCTGCATCCTCTCTAAAGTAATGGAAAATATCATCCTAAGCAATATGTGGAAACACCTGCACAAGCATAACATCATTCTCCACTCCCAAAACGGATTCCAGTCGGGATTGTCTTGTGAATCTCAACTCATTGAGACAGTCCACGACTGGATGACTGCTATGGACAACAAGACCCAAATTGACGCAATCCTGCTCGACTTTGCCAAAGCCTTCGACAAAGTGCCTCACCTACTTCTTCTATCAAAATTGACCTCCTACGGAATCACGGGAAACACTCAAAATTGGATCAAATCGTTTCTATCCAACTGCAAACAGAGCGTCTCAGTTAACGGTGCCTTGTCGGACATCACAGATGTCACATCTGGTGTCCCACAGGGTTCAGTTCTAGAACCTGTCCTCTTCTTACTCTACATAAATGACATAGATGGGAACATCAAATCTTCTATGCGCCTTTTTGCAGATGATAGTATTATATATCGTAAAATTTCTTCCAAAACCGACCACGAAATTCTCCAAACTGACCTAAGCCAACTCCAAACATGGTCAGAAAAATGGCAAATGGAATTTAATGTATCTAAATGTGTCCACCTTCCAATAATAAACAAAACTAAACCCAGCTCACACAAGTACTCGCTTTCTGGCCAGCCATTATCCATTGTATCCAGCCACTGATATCTCGAAGTAAAATTGGATTCCAAATTAACCTGGACAAATCACGTCACTGACATAACTTGAAAATCTTCGAAATTTTTAGGCATGATTAAACGAATTCTTGGCCCATGTACACCAGAAGTTAAACAAACAGCCTACAACATGCTAATCCGGCCAAAACTCGAGTACTCTTCACCCATATGGCATCCCCACACCTTTTCACAAGTTAAAAGCCTTGAAAGAGTACAACACTCTGCTGCCAGATTTGTTAAAAATTATTACAGACGGAACACAAACCCAGCAGATCTAATTACTGCCCTTGGATGGCAAACCCTCGAACGAAGACATCATTAAACAAGCCACAACCTTCTACAAAATTCTAAATAACATTATTGAGATCACCTCCCCCCGCAGGCCTACTAACCCGCTCTGGAACCCGTGGACAATAAGTAGCCCCCAGGTGTCGTATAAATGCAATGATCTTTTCATTTTATCCCCGAGCCATTCGCATATGGAATATGATTCCACCAAAAATTACCAACATAAAAAACCCAAAATCATTTCAAGAAGCTGTTATGGAACTCCCTTTCACCACACCTCCTCACCTAAACTACCTTTAAAACATAGTGCTCAGCGTAAACTTATCCATGGTGTGGGTATGGTGACTGTCTATGTGTACATGTGGCAAGGCAGCGACAGTATCCATACACATAACCAACCTATTAAAAAAATTCGTTTAACATCCTCAGCAACATTAAAGATACTAGTATTTTAGTTGTATGTACCACTCACTGCGCATGCGCACAGTCCACCACAAAGTCCTGCGTTAGCCCAAGTTTTGGAGTATAACCACTTGAGAATTTAGAAGTTTAATTTTAGCAATAACGACTTGTTAAAACAAGGTTGACTATAGCTTGAATAATACGTTAGCAGTAGTCCACAACAATGGGATATGATGAAATAGACAACAATGTTTTAGCTGTAACTCTGGTTGTTGGCAGATTTGTTAAGACTCGTGTTGTATTGCTTGACCGAAAACATAGTTTGAACGTTACGGTTAGATGGCATCATTGATCGTATTAATCAATTGTGTTGCTATACCTACGTGTGTAATTAATCGATATATGATGTCTGTGTTGAATATCAAAGAAACGCCCACGCGTTTTTGTGTCCGTGCGCACGGTATCTACTAACTGTGGTTATTTAGACACACACTATTTTCTATTGACACAAATGGATATTGGTGTTGCGTGCGTGCGTGCGTGCGTGCGTGCGTGCGTGCGTGTGTGACGCCTAATTATTCAGCAAGGTTTGTATATTGGATCTGGGAACCTCATTATGATGTGTAGACTATGTAGACTGTTGGCAATAAAGTATTCGTTGACAAGCAAACACTGATGTCACAATTTTGATTCCTATCCGTGTAGCATTCCAAGGGCATTGATACGTGTTATGCAACCTTACTTATCCCTACACGTTTTGCTTGATACTTACGTTCGAGTCGAATAACATTAAAACCCGTGTTGACGTATCGATGGCCTCCTTCTTTGGTTTGAGTAGGTATTTTATCAAGGTCATTTCTTCTAATCATGTTAATAAGAACCCTAAACACACGACCTTCACCAAACGATCAGGACTAACGTCACAAACCCGATTTGATTACGCAGCCTTGTGTTTTCAGGATCACCAGACGAATGTTATTGCAGTAAATGTATTTACAAAACCGACTTTAATGACGCCGGGTAATGAACGGGTTTTGTGCAATTCTCATAAAAAATGATAGTTTCGATCTTGAAACGATTTTACGATTATTGTTCCCAGGCAACCGTTAAATGCGGCGGATATAATGTGCCATGTTTCAAGTGACCACGACAATATATTACGGTGTATTACATAGTGCAGTTAACATCATGGACACCGGACTAGTTATAACAAAAACAGCATATTTCAGGATTCCGGTTCGAATTGTTACCCGATCGAAAGGTGTTTACTGCCAACGAAAGTACAACTATCTCCCACATATAACACCACTATCTCCATCACATAGCATGTTCATAATTAAATGCTTAATGTAGTACACATTTGCGCATTGAGGTATCCTAAAGTGTTACAATAATTATCATTTACCCCGATGCGGGGCAAGTTGTAACAGTCAGCGGGGTAAGTTGTAATATAAATGTAGCATAACATTCTTATATCAAAAGGAACCGACATATTGGAACGCTGTGCAAACACCGTAATGAACAGAATCATGTTAATTACAAAACGTTTATTAATCGGCATCCGATTCACAACAGTTGACACTTTAACAAGATTTAACAAGATTTGCCATCCAAGCCAAAGGCCCAGATGGCAAGTGGACAAGGAAGCCTTTGGCTTATCGAGAGTCCAACAATGTTCATCTACTTATAACCCGCCCTACTGAGATATGTGTCAACCTTGTTTTTAAACATATTCACGCTGTTAGCAGTTACACAATCTGTAGACAATTTGTTCCATTCATTTATTGTCCTCTGTGAGAACGAGTGCTTCCTGATGTCCAATCTACATTGATCCTTTACTAATTTTACCTCATGTCCTCTAGTTCTGCTATCCTTCTTGAGTGATAAAAAACATATTTCTATCAATATTTTCATACCCATTCAATATCTTAAAAACTTCAATCTGATATCCTCTTAACCTCCTTTTCTCTAGAGTTGTTAAACCACATTCTTTCAGGCGTTCTTCACAACTAAGATCTCTAAGTTCTGGAATCATTTTAGTTGCTCTCCTTTGTATGCGTTCAAGCGTATCTATATCCTTCTTACGATATGGTCTCCATGCTTGTATACAGTATTCTAAATGAGATCTAACTATTGCTTTATAAAGAGGTATAATTAACTTGTTTCCCTTGTATGTTATGTTTCTTCTAATCAATCCAAGAATTTGATTACCCTTTGAAGCTGCAATACCACACTGCTCTGAAACTTTCATATCAGCGCTTATTGTAACGGAAGGAGTTTGACTTTTTCATGAGAGATGGACTTCATGTGACAGGGAAGGGCGCTGCAGTTCTTGCGTGTGAGTTTGTCAGAGTTGTCGACGAGGGCACAGGTACCATAGATTATTTAAACTAGATGCGCAGGGGGAACTGACAGAGAAAACTCAAAGGAGTACTACTACAAATACACATCCAAAGAAATGTTCACCAATAATTTCAGACAATGAACTTAAATGTGTATGCTTAAATGCCAGGAGCATAGTAAATAAAAAAAGTGAGTTAGAAATTATGGTAGCAGATATTGATCCTCATGTAATAGGCATCACAGAATCATGGGCAAATGAAGATATAGTAGATGCTGAGTTAGCACTGACAGGCTATGTAATGTTTAGGAAGGATAGACGAGAAAGAAGGGGAGGTGGAGTAATTTTGTATATTAAAGAATCTATCCAAGTATATGAAATTACACTGAAAAGTGAAGCAGATAGTGTGGAAGCAATTTGGTGTAACATAGTTACCAGGAACTCAACATTAACAATAGGAGTAGTTTATCGTAGTCCTAACATAGGACAAGAGGAAGATGTAAAATTACAAAAGGCGATAAGGGAGGTGAGCAAGGGAGAATGTGTTATAATGGGTGATTTTAACCATGGCCATATACAATGGGAATCATTAGAGAGTGCTGGAGGTGACGACCATCAGTTTCTACTTCTAACACAGGATTGTTTCCTTACTCAACATGTCTTGGAACCAACCAGAGGTGGGAATGTGTTAGATTTAATTTTGTCTTCTCAAAATGAATTAGTTGACAATGTTAAAGTACACGAACCTTTGGGTTCAAGTGACCATAACCAAATCCATTTTAATATAAAAGTAAAAACAGGGAATACATATAAAAAACAATGGAGGAGGAATTTCAACAAAGGCAGATATAAAGTGATGAGAACATATCTAGCAAATATAGATTGGAATAATTTGCTGAAGAACAAGACAGCAACAGAATGCTGGACTTGTTTAAAATATGAGATTGAGGGCATTATTGAGAAATTTATTCCATTAAGAAAACAAGGGAAAAGATCCAGGAAAAAACACCTGTCAAAAGAAGCTATTAGAAAAATTGCTCACAAACAGATGCTGTGGAATGTCTATAAATACACTGGATATGTAGAAGACTACACCAACTACAAAGAGGCACTTAACCTAGCTACTACTGAAATTAGAAAATCTAAAAGAACCTTTGAACAAAAATTGGCAGGTAATATAAAAAATGACAGCAAGAGTTTCTATGCTTATGTAAGGAGTAAACAGAAAGTTCGAGATAAGGTCGGACCACTGGAAAGCAACAGTGAAAACATAATTTCAGATGGGTTCCAAATGGCAGAGGTCCTGAATGAGTATTTCAGCTCAGTTTTTACCACAGAAGATATCAGCTCACTTCCAGTTCCATTGACTAAATTTGAGGGCATTACATCAGAATATTTAGGGCAGTTATTTGTAACTCCTGAAATGATAGCAAAGAAAATTAAGAAGATGAAAGATAATAAATCACCTGGAGTTGATGGGATACCACCAAAACTGCTAAAGGAAATTGTTGATCAAATTAGTACACCACTTGCAAACTTATTTAACTTGTCACTAGAAGAAGGAATAGTTCGTTCAGAATGGAAAGAAGCAAACATTACGCCGCTGTTTAAGAAGGGATCGAGGAAGAAGCCAGAAAATTACAGACCAGTGAGTTTAACATCAGTTGTATGTAAATTACTTGAAACATTAATTAGAGACCACATGGTGGAATTTCTCATAAAATATCAATTAATAAATACATCTCAACATGGATTCCTAAAAGCAAGGTCATGTCTAACCAATCTCTTATGTTTTTTAGAAGAAATTACAAAGTGGGTAGATCACGGGTCACCAGTGGATGTTGTCTACTTAGATTTTCAGAAAGCTTTCGATAAAGTGCCACATCAAAGATTGTTACTTAAACTAAAAGCCCATGGTATAGGCAATGATGTAATCAACTGGATAGAAAAGTGGCTTACACACAGAAGACAGAGAGTAATAGTAGATGGTAAGATTTCAAACTGGAAATCTGTTTTGAGTGGGGTACCACAGGGATCAGTGTTAGGCCCTATACTGTTTTTAATATATATAAATGATTTGGAGGATGACATATCTAGCAAAGTACTCAAATTTGCAGATGACACAAAAGTATTCAGAAAGGTTACTAATGATACAGATAAACAAAGTTTACAGGATGATCTAGAAAAATTAGTTAAATGGTCAGAAAAATGGCAAATGTTATTCAATTTTGGGAAGTGTAAATGTATACACATAGGACATGGAAATATGGACGAGGAATATAAAATGGGGGATGCTGTACTAGGTAGAACCACACAAGAAAAGGATTTAGGAGTAACATTTAATGCTGACATGAAAGTTTCAGAGCAATGTGGGATTGCTGCTTCGAAAGGAAATCAAATTCTAGGCCTAATTAGGAGAACTATCACGTATAAGGAGAAACATCTAATTGTACCCCTGTACAAAGCAATAGTTAGACCACATTTGGAATATTGTATTCAAGCATGGAGGCCATATCGTAAAAAAGACATAGATAAGCTAGAAAGAATACAACGAAGAGCAACTAAGATGATTCCAGAATTAAGAGACCTTAGTTACGAAAGTCGCTTATTACAATGTGGTTTGACAACACTAGAGACCATGAGACTAAGAGGAGACCAAATAGAAGTGTTTAAAATAGTGAACGGTTATGAGGATGTTGATAGGAATATGTTCTTCAAACTTAAAGAAGGCAGTAGAACCAGAGGACACAAAGCAGCATTAGTTAAGGAACAGTGTAGGTTGGACATGAGAAAGTACTCTTTCTCACAGAGGGTGATAAATGAATGGAACAAACTGCCAAATGATTGTGTTAATGCTAGTAGTGTGAATATGTTTAAAAATAGAATTGACAGATATCTGATAAGGGCGGGCTACACATAGATGAGAAAATTGTTGGACTCTCGATAAGCCAATGGCTTCCTTGTCCACTTGCCATCTGGAACTTGTTGTTCGAGATGGCAATCTTGTTAAATCTTGTTAAATCTAAGTCCTTTTCTTTTACAGTAGCACCCAGAACAGTATCTCCCATTGTATAGTTTACATTCAAGTTCCCATGTATGTAGGCATTTACATTTCCCAAAATTGAACAGCATCTGCCATTTCTCAGACCATTTCACTAATCTGTCTAGATCGTTTTGTAAATGTTGTTTATCACCATCAGTATTAACCTTTCTAAACAGTTTTGTGTCATCCGCAAATTTCAGTACGTTACTTGTTATACTGTCGTCCAAGTCATTGATATATATTAAGAATAATATAGGTCCTAATACTGATCCTTGAGGTACCCCACTCAAAACCGATTTCCAATTTGAAACTTCTCCATCTACTACAACTCGTTGTCTTTTGTCAGTCAGCCATTGTTCTATCCAGTCAGTTATGCTATCCCCGATACCATGGGCTTTTAATTTAAGTAGTAATCGTTGATGTGGCACTTTGTCAAAAGCTTTCTGAGAATATAAGTAGATAATATCTACTGGCGATCCCACGTCTATCCACTTAGTGATTTCTTCCAAAAAACATAACATATTTGTTAAGCATGACCTCGCTTTAAGGAATCCATGTTGAGATGAATTTAATAATGTATGCTTAACGAGGAAGTCCACCATATGGTCTTTAATTCACCTTTCTAATATTTTACAAATCACTGACGTTAAACTCACTGGTCTGTAATTTTCTGACTTATTTCTCGAACCCTTTTTAAATAATGGTATGATGTTTGCTTCTTTCCATTCAAACGGAACAATTCCCTCTTTTAATGACAAGTTGAATACTCTTGCAAGTGGTATACTGATTTGTTCTACTGTTTCCATTAGTAATTTTGGAGGAATCCCATCCACTCCCGGTGATTTGTTATCCTTCATTGCCTTTATTTTCTTAGCTACCAATTCTGGAGTTACAATTAACGGACCTAAATAGTCAGATTTAGCCTCCTGAAATTTAACATCAGCAACTGGTAATGAACTAATATCTTCTTTGGTAAACACTGAACTGAAGTAACCATTTAGGTCTTCCGCCATTAAAAACCCCTGTGATACTATATTTCCAGCACTGTCTTCTAGAGGTCCAACTTTGTCTTGTACGTTTTGTTTACTCCTGACATATGCATAAAAGCTCCTGCTGTCATGTTTTATGTTACATGCTAGTTTTTGCTCATAGCTTCTTTTAGATTGTCTGATTTCAGTTGTAGCTGCATTAAGTGCCTCTTTGTAATTTGCATAGTCTTCTTCCTTTCTGGTATGCCTATAAACCCTCCACATAGTTTGTTTTAACACTATTTTTCTAATAGCCTCTTTTGACAAGTGTTTCTTTGAGTAAGAAAGCTATCCTGGATTAAAAATAGAAATTGTTGGTCCTCAATCCCTGTGCTCTCTAGAGAAATCCATTGTATGTGTCCATGGTTAAAATATCCCATTATGATACAATCCCCTTTACTAACTTCCTTTATAGCGTTTTTTATTTTTGTGTTGTCCTCTTCGTTTATGTTTGGACTTCGGTAAACTAATCCAACAGTTAATTTTGAATTTCCTGAAACAATTCTGCACCAAACAGCTTCATCGCAATCTGCTTCCCTTTCTAGTTTTATTTTATAAGCCTGAATAGATTCTTTAACATATAAAATAACTCCCCCCCCCTTTTTCCTATTCGATCTTTCCTAAATATTACGTATCCTGTCAGTCCTAATTCAGCATCTGATATATCTGTGTTGGCCCATGATTCAGTTATACCAGTTATGTGAGGGTCAATATCTTCTACCGTAATGTTTAACTCGTTTTTCTTATTTACTATGCTCCTTCCATTTAAACATACGCATCTATAACATTTTTCAGAGATGTTTTTCGGATGAATTAATATTGGTTTATCTGTGCTAGTGGCCTCTTGTTCTGCCAACACCTCTCCCGTGTTTATGCATTTTTGGTTTGTGCGTTATTATTGTTGTCGTTGAACAAATAAACTTTTACCACCACAGACTGCGCGTACGGGAAAATTGACAATCTTCTCCCGCCGGTCGTTTGGGGGCATATCTGCAGATATGCCCCAGTCTTGTGCCGATATGCCCAAGTGCAATAAGTTCATTTACACTGCGTGGCGGCATGGTGTATATGTTATTAAAATATCTATATAATTTCTTTCGCCCTATTTACATA
Organism: Lamellibrachia satsuma; assembly: GCA_033239005.1. Taxonomy (NCBI): domain Eukaryota; kingdom Metazoa; phylum Annelida; class Polychaeta; order Sabellida; family Siboglinidae; genus Lamellibrachia; species Lamellibrachia satsuma. The sequence goes on from BSQZ01000028.1 coordinate 77,928, forward strand.
TGTTTGAGTCATTGTGTGATATATGACATATGCCATACGCATATGGGGTGCTCATCAGCTAATCCATGTTTCATCATGGAAGGGATGTGGCATGAAGTAGGAGGTTGGTCTTTAAAAAAATATTTGGGAGATGAGAAGTTAGCCTAAAAAATATCATTGTTCAAGTATCTTGACATGTATAGTTTTAATATTGTTTTATTCTGTGTCTTTTGGTTTTCTTCGTGGCGTGGCTTGTTGTGTGCGCTGTTGTTGAGACAGACCAATGTCACGCATCAACTTCACCAGATATCGCCAAATGTAGACAATATTATTATATAAACTACAACTTGTAATGTTTATATTATTTATACGTGCGCATTTGACCTTCGATACTTATGGATATACCAAACAAGGCATATGATGTTCTAAAGCCATTGCCATTGCAGATTGTATTCTTTTATGTAGCAAAGGACTGAAATACGTGATGTGTGTTAGCACATACCTTTGCGGTTATGCCCCAAGTACCCTGGGGCATATCCGCACACCAGTGATCAATACATATTGATGATATATACGTTTTTATTAGTGGAGTTGAAGTTTGGTAATTGGTAGTGGTAAGCTACTAAATATGTAGATTAACAAGGCGAAGTGTTACCCTTCTGGAATAAACAGTTCACTAGATATGGCACATTATACCTTAGTTGTGCAGACATGCCCCACCTTCCCCTACATTAAAATAGTTATGCTTAAAACACTGTTTGACGGCTTATGTAACAGCTGTACAATATATTCATGATTAGATCGGAATAGGGTAAGTCATGTGCACACAAATCCTTAAAAGATACACTAACTAAAGTTAAAAAATACCGTTTTTTTCAATGGTGCCGTTCTTTACCTTTTCAACGGATCCATGTGATATGCTTTAAATTGTTGATGAACAAACTGCTACAATGCGAAATAATTTTCATTGTTGTTTTGTTTGTAGTGCGTTATATAACATGTTATCGTGATCAACAGTTGAAATGATGAGCACAACGAAGTGTGGCCTTGCGCACCAATTAGGGTGCGAAGTGGATAAGTAGTAAGTACGAAAGAAGTCATTCGAAAGAACACTCAACTTGTGGACGGATCACTCGCCCTTCAATGACAATCAACGGGTAACCCAGTGCATCGAAGAACAGTTTGCAGCAGGAAGTTATACAAGCGCTTGCAAGCAGATCGTTACGTTTACTGGCACAAGTTACTGGCACGTCGTTATATCGATAAACAACACAGATGGAATTATCGCTGTAAACAAGCAGAAACGATTACACTCGGGCTTATGCAACATACACTTGCTGGGGTAGCATATCAGGGCGTTCCCGCTAAAAAAAACCGGTATTGTTACGTAGGGGAAAGTGGAACACAATGGAACGCTTTAATCTGTCGGTCAGTTGTTGCTAAACTAATGTTACATGATTTTCATAAATGTGATTCTTGTGCTATTGGGAATACACAGCAAAACCAACTAGTGAACAAAACTGATTGCCTCCTGCAAAACCACATTTCTCCAAAATAAGGGCATTTTTTTTTTATATTTTAATAACAACAGCTGGTTTTATTAATTACACACGAAATACATAGTTTATTTATTTTGTATTCATACATAATTATTCATTTATTTATTCCTTTATTAATTAATATATTTATTCTTCTTCCGTTTCATTCATTATCTATTACTTAATTTATTGATTTATTCATCGATATATTTAGTCATTTATTCAGTCAGTCATTCGGTGATTTATTAATTAATTATGTGATTTATTAATTAATTATTTTATATATATATATATATATATATATATATATATATATATATATATATATATATATATATATATATATATATATATATATATATATATATATATATATATATATATATATATAATAGGGCGAACATCTACGTTTTGGGGGAGACGACACCAAATATATCGCCGCTAGACAATCATATAAAGTTATTAAATGGCTTGGTGAACTGAGTCGCTGAAAACTCAGATATATTCCTAATGCGTCTAGTTATATGGTTCAGCCTACATATCTTCCCATTGGTGGCCATGTCAACGTTTTGCATGATTATAAGAAAATCATCTAAAAATCCACAATTTCACTCTCAACATCAACAGCTTCCACCAGCAAACTTGGAAATGTATCCGGCTTAAATGCACTTATGTCAGATCATACGATTTTTTTCAAACTCCCTATTTCCATACTTACTATGCCGTACTTTTGGGCACACGTCAGGGCGCCTAACTGAGGCATGAATGTTTAAGTCAACAAACATTCAGGGGGTGGCGACCAGGACGGGGTACAGACTCAGTTCAGAGAGGTCATTGAACCTGACAATGTCGTGTAGCTGTAGTCTAAAGGGGTCATGCCTCAGTTGAAGCAAATTCATATGATCTGACATAAGTGCATTTGCGCAGGGACATTACCAGGTGGTTGCTGGTGGAAGCTGTTGAGAGTGAAATAGTAGATTTTTAGATGATTTTAATACGCGGAAAGATATTTGTGATTGTTTTGGCCACTAGACACGTGTGCGCCGTAATTCGTGGCAATATTGGTAAACATTGAGGGGTATCGCACATACAGGCATATTACAAGAGTTAGGTATGTATAATTTTGACAAAACTCGACCAGCGTGACAGCGGCTGTAAAACGTCGGTAAAATATGTATTTTGATCTATACTGAGTGCAGGCTAGAGTCTAGCACACGTACCTGAGTACGAGGCTCGAGTCGACTGTAGTACTAACTGCTGTAGAAACAAGTGCATTGGCGTGACAGCGGCTGTAAAACGTTTAGAATTTTTTATGGTCACGTTTTATTATAATTATGCAAAACGTTAACATGGCCACCAATGGGAAATGTAACTGTAGGCTGAACCCTACAGATCGCAGACCACAGTGCATTATTGCATGTGTAACTAGCTAACGTTTCGCCTGATTATAAGAAACTTGGACTTTCACAATTTCTTAAACTTGCTCTCAGCCACTGCCATTTTCCAACTGACATGCTGAACGAGTTTGGTCAAGATCGCATACGTGCAGTTCTCTTAAAACGCCTGCATGTACGATGCCCGATAATATTAACCAAAACAGCCCAATTGCATTGCAAAAAAACCTCCTATTAAAGTCTTTTTTAAATGCAAGATATCACTGCCAATATCTTCGACTATGCCAACAAACCTGAGAATATGCTTGTTCAACTGCACGACACATCAAATTACTTTAGTTTATTTCTCATAAATATTATCACAATTTAATAGGCCCTACATTCAACATTACAGTTTTTTTAAAGATATTGAATGGGTACGAAAATATTGATAGAAATATTTTTTCTCACTCAAGAAAAATAATAGAACTAGAGGAGATAACATTAGTAAAGGATCAGTGCCTACTGGATATCAGGAAATACTCGTTCTCACAGAGCCAGAGGACAATAAATGAATGGAACAAATTATTTGCAGATTGTGATTTGTGTAACTGCCAGCAGGTGAATATGTTTAAAAACAAGGTTGACACATATCTCAGGAGGGCGGGTCACACATATATGAAGTCTCACACCTATAAACTATTCACTATTCTTTCTTGTAACAAATATAATCGATCCACTAGTGTAGTAGGGTTACAGTGTAATATATGAGCATTTGTATAATTCTTCAGAAAACAGCGTTGGGTGCGCTGTAGGGCATCGCGAAGGTCAAGGTTGTTCGCGATACGTTTGCTATTAAATATTTAGCAAATTTTTAGCTGTCTAACCAAAATATGTACAACCCTAACCTAAATATTGGTATACTCGATGACACAACTTCGGCGGTTGTTTGCGCTCTATGCGAACTTTCTTACTGAAAATTGTCAAAACATCACTTGTCAAAACAACACGTCGCCGGTGTGTTACAGAAATAGTGTCCTCTGTCTTCTTTTTAAAATAATAGTTTTTTTCTTCACCCAGTGAGCAAATAAGTCAAATGTGTTCGATGGATCGTATTATCAGCCAATTTTGGACAAGCGTATTTATTTTGCCCAATTGCCCACTGTGGAGCCTATGATGTTAATTTCGATCATTAGCTTGTTTATGCTGGATTTTATTTATCTTAATGAAACGCATTTTTATAACGCTCTTAAAAAGCAATGATGGATTCTGTTTTATTATGAATGTTCCTTATGAGCTCTTTATCCTAGTGAAACGGTCCCTGCAGATGTCAGAAATGCTATATTTATCAATGTCCCACTTTACCCCTAATCGGTGTCTCACTTCACACCGGTGGTGTCCCAGTTGACCACAAATTGTCACCTTTTTTATAATTGCAAAAACAATAATCTGAAAAAAATACATAAAAAAACATTAGTGCCAAATATCGGGTTCTCCTCAACTTATTGAAACCATCTGACAACATTCAAAACTTCACTTCAAACGTTAACTCTGTTTCTTAACAAAGTTGATGTTGCGTATAAAATTATCATTGACGCCTTCAATAAGTCGCGCCGTAGGTGAGCGGCACTTGGCAATATACTACCACGCCATCTAGCGAGTATATGCCTGAATAAGTAAAATCTCGGTTTATGTGGGTTGCCAGACATTCGGGTCAAGTTTTACCCTGGATTTGTCTAATTGGGCCGACTGAATCTATACAGTTTGGGGGAAAAGATAATCTCTGATAAGTATTGTCCTTCCTCTGAACACATCTGAGCTGCCGCGTAAATTCTGGTAATCTTTGTTGAGCCACACTTCGTCGACGCGACGATATTGCACCACGTGATCACATAATTATCACAGTGTTCTCATTAACTTGATACATCCATTTGGCGAGATACGTTATCGAGCGAACAAGACCACAGGATTTGTTACCGGCTAAGCAGAAGAAATATCTACGCAGTATGTATTAGCCAATAAAGATATCGCTCGGATTAAATCCCATTCTATCATAGATGTTTGTAAACGTAATAAACAGTGGGTTATGTAATTGAGTAGCTGTTTGAAAACCCGGTCGTGAAAGTACATAATATGTTTTTTTATTATTACCAATAAAATCAAACATGCTTATAACGGACAATTTTAAGATCGGGAAGATAGGTTCGGCACAGCTGTCCATTTTAGACAGAGGTCGTTATGCACAGGTGGTCCTTATGGATATACATGCGTCAGGTGTCCGTTGTGGGAAAGTGTAAGGGTAAGTACCCGTTAGGGGTGTCGGATCTGAGTAGATATCCGTTACGAACAGCTGTCTGGCATAGACATGTACGCCTGTCTTTTATGAACAGGTGTTCGTTACGGACACGTATCATCCATTGTATGCAGGTATCATCTATGGGTATATGTCCATTTTGATCTATGTCCGTTATGGGCGTGGTTTTTCGGGTTTTTACTTTGTATGCAGAATCCTGATGAATTTAATATTCTGCGTAGCGTTTGATTAAAACTGCTTACTCAACTGATTTAGCATATCACAAATCCGGTTCATTGGTGTCCAAATATGTCCTGTGTGAATAGTTTATGCAACATCCACAGTCGATTTAATAAAAAATGCCTTTTTTTCAAATCGTCGAAATAATTGACTTTAGTCGTTAGATCTGTAAAGGATCAAAATAGTGGATATCCAAAATGGTAAACACTGTGTGGGTTAATGCTGCTCATGGGCGTGACCTCCATCCTCTCGCCGATAATAAAGCGTAGTTAGAAACTTTCACTAAGGAAGAAAATCATGATTTTTCAGCATTTCGATTTTCACTTCAGTTAATGCTTGAACAAGCATTAACTAATTTAATAGTTTGTATGATGATTTCACACAAAAACTATATACAAAAGTTGCACAAACGAGCTAGCATGTTGCAGTGGATACTAGGTAGGTTTGGTTTTTCGCAAAATTAATTTGAAATGATACCAGCAAAAAAATCGAATTGATTAAGCACCTTGAAGTCCTACAAAGTACAATATTTGGTATATTATTGTCCTCTGTTCTTTCATTTGGGCTGAGCATTCTAAATGTCCTCACTGAACTATATCTCGTAATACACCACGCAAGGTTACGACCGCGACCTAATGTTTTCACGAACATTACTTTGTGCAGACTAGAAGAAACCGTTAGCGCGATATATATAACCTAACGACTCACTGGCCTTGGTTATTTCTGCATTGTTGGAACTAATTATACACTTTTGTAATCCAAAGTCGTCACCTTTCTTATAAATACTACCTTCGGCGTTTATCGGAAGTCCTAACCTTTCTATAAATACAAGACGCATGTACTCTATCGAGAATCACACAAAGACGGTCTATAAACACAATCTGAATTACCGAGACAACGCCTCGTCTGTTTGTGTGCGGTGAACAAATCGCGAGTAATAGTAACGATAATATCGTTGTTTGTCGTACCCGGACGGCCAACCGACCTTCGTCTCGTTGGTCGTATTGTTTGCACCCGTGGGTCTACCCTGGAATAAAAAACAGCGACGTAGAACCCGAGGCTTGGTTTTATACAGGGGCCGAATGTGATTCACATGGGAAGTAATGTGTTTTAAAACGGAATTACGATACAGTTAAATGGTATTTTGGTTAAGATTTATATTTAATAACACACAGAGACATCACGTCCGGTGTACATGAACTTACACTCTGAGAATAAATTAAAAAAAAGAACCATGAACCATATTACTACTGCAATAATAATACAGATTAAGTGACCGGATCTCTTTCATACATAACTCGTATAAACACTCATTAAGGTCACTCGCAAAATGCAATAATAAAAAGAAATATATATAGTATAAAAATATATATACCGGTGCGTCGTAGGCGTATCACGATACGTATCGCGCAGAACTACTGCGAAATACCGGTAGTATTGCACAACACTGGTTCATAACATATAACATGATTTTCGGTCAAACCGATCATATTTTGTACCATTAAGCGACTAATCGCACCCTGCAAAATTTTATTTCAGTACCGTCCCAGGATGGCGATACATTTTGATAGGGGAGGTTTTCGTTTCCTAGGATGGCCACGCTTCACGGCCCTTGTGTTTCCGTATTTTTTTAATTTAGATTTTATTTAATAAGTGTATATTTTACCATACTCCCCGGACATATGCATATGATTTATATTCTACGAACGTAAATTTAGGCTTCACAACACCACTGTCAGCTGCGTTGGACCACGTAGGCCCTATCTTCAGTTCTACAAAATTAGCAGTAAAAGAACGCTTACAGGTTAAAGGTACGGTTTAGATATAGCGTGATCCTCTGACATCAACGTACGCTGTCGTATACAAACTCGACACGAGCAGTGAATCGGCACTTGGTACTCTGCTGAGAGCGCCTTATTCCGGCGCCGACAGGTTCATCCGGGGAGGGAGGACGCTTCCAGGAAAGGGTGAGTTAGCCCGGCCACCCAGGCAGTGAGAGACGGGCGTGACGCCGTCGACATGCCTCGTGACCTGCTCTACGTTCATGCAGTAGTATGCGTACGTAGTAAGCCGTGCCAAATATGGCAACGCAAGCCACGCCTACCGCAAGGGACTGACAGACGGCTACCTGGACGGGATTTGCTGATTGGAAGCTTTCGCGTTAAAAAGCTCCCGCCGAACGACCAAGGAACAATTGCTGAGACACGGACGCGGAACAAGGGTAGATCAACGCCGAGAAATCGACCGCCAAGTGGACGAGACTGCGTCTCAAATGTTTACGACAAATGCCGACGCGACGCGTCAACGCTGCGAGCCAAAATCGGGGCGCGCCAATAAAACCCGGACGCCTGCCGTGCATGGGGCAAACGTCAAACAATCCGGCTACGACAACGACGTCTACAACGACTATTACTACTGCCTTCACTCCAGGTGCTCCGACTGTCACATTTATGCACACAACGACGCTGAGTGCCGCCACTGTCGCGCTACAGACGCTACTGCTGCTTTGCATGCCGCCCGAATTGAGCGCGCGACCGCTCCTCCAACTTCTCGGCGACATCGCAAGGACGCAGACGACACCGACAGGAAAGGGCGGGAAAACGAGCGCGGCGCCGAGCGCGCGACATCAGCAGATCAGACGCAGACGATTCGTACGCTCGCACGAACAGCTGATGTCACAATTCACGGGGGGTACAGTGATGTGTACGTCACAGACGGGATTCAACCTCGCCCTAGGGCCAGGGGGCACTGTCTATGGGGTTCCGCACAGCCAAGACCCACACGGTAAGCTGCACTTTATGATCTGATCGCAGTTTTAAAACTACCTCCGCAATTTGATTTCCCGCTCGTCTCATTGCAGACGAATTTCACGAAAAATCCAACCTCTCTAGCATCTAGACTATGATAATGATATTTATTTTTTATAAATGGATCGAACAAATTTACTTACTTAGTTATACTTAACTTCGGTTAACTAACGACAAAAGTCAATTCTTTCAATGGTGTTAAAAATGTACGCACCCTTTTATTAAACCGATCAACGAACGTGATTTGCGATGGGCTAAATTAATTGTGGAGGCAGTTTTAACATTTTAAATAATACTCCCTCGGAAGTGAAAGCCCACGTGACGTACGATCTAGCTATCCGACGTGGGTGTTATTATGACATTATACTTAATACGACAGCACTTTGTGCCACACCACATACGTTGATGTGCGATTAATTGTAGCCTATATATGTCTTAAATTTATATTTCGTAACGTAGCATTCATATCCCTGTTTATGTCGAGTCTTCGCTATTTCCGAGCCTACGAAAATATCAGCTACATTTATCTAGGATTTTTTGCTTGTCGAAAAAATTATTCGGGTGTGCATGTTAAAAATTAACTCGTAACACAGTGTGTCGGGATATCCTTGAACAACTATAAATAATCCTTGGCGCAAATCCTGAATCCACCGCAACATTTAACGATCGAGATGTGTAAAAAAATGTTTACATACATCTCAGTCTTACAAATTTCTTTTGCGGTCACATTAGTCATGACACAGATATAACCTAACATAAACAGTAAACCGGCAAGTCGATGCAAGACAAGACATGCAATCCAACGGTTACATAAAACTACTTTATGAATCAACTATGACTATTTGCTTTGATGCAAACTGAAACTGCCGCTTTAATACAGTTCTTACACCATCTGCCGGATGCCTCTTTAACTTACACAAACTGGCACAACGCCACTGTTTGGGTTTATTTTTACATTATATGGCTCAATTTTCTCGGAAAATAGCCATATATAGGGCCTAAACTAATGTATTTACCGTCATTTCGTCGTAGCTAAAGAGAAGGCGCGCTGGATTTAGCTTTCATGTACCGCGAGATAACGCTGCGTCACATTAGACTATTCGGGAATGTTCTTAGCAATCTTGACCCACTGACACAGCCGAGTTAGGGTCGGTGTCTCGTTCACGGATATCGAGACCGCATATGTTGCCCAACAACGTACTGCAGATGCCTCACTGTTTGGGTGTTTTTTTTTTGTGAACTTGGCCCTGTTCTTGGGGTTGATGTTTGTGAACATTTCTCCTAAATGAGTATCGTTATGTTATACTGATTTCAACAGCCAGTGTTTAAAAAGCTTGGCTCTTAGTCAAGAGGAATTGGGTGAACATCGCATTAATTTCCACGTGCATAAGACGTTTTTGGTTGATCCAAGTTGCACACCACATTAGCTAAAAATGTGTGAATACGCCGCCCGCAAAAGAAACCTGGTTTACCGCTTTCTTCGTAACGTAGGCATATCGTAGCCGATAGAGCCAAGGGCACTGCTTATCACGTTGTTGGCTCCGATAGACGTATCACATCTTACGAGGTGGTTGTGATCTTCGCATTACCGATTATATGTAATATCAAACAAACGGCTAATCGCTTTGTTAGTTGTCTGGACAGTGTGCCGTTCGATATGAGGCAGGCGATGTGGTAAAGATAATATACAGAATGGACAATGTGGCCAGTCAACAGCGTGCCTGGACGTGGTTATTTTCTTTGACCGTGGCTCCTTCTCGGAAACCCGGCCTGAACTGGCATGACGACCTTGACTACGCTTTCATGAGCCGGTCGGTATGTGTGTGCAGAAAACACACTTCCAGATCAAATCGCTGCATGGTCATATCAAACCAGATGGAAGTGGATTTCTGTATTAAAGGCAGACAAAAAACGATCACATCGCTTGTGCCGGTGCAAAAAGAATACAATTCCATTGCGTTGCGTCTAGGAGTAAAACGAAAAATCATCTTTGAGTATTGGTACTAAAACCGCCAATAGGTTAAATATTTTTTTTAATTTGTACAATTATGTTATATTGAGTGCATATACACCGCTATAGAGAGTTTAATGACCGGATGACGCGTTTGTGGCGTCACTGGTTTTATAACTTCCCACAAAACCTCAATATTCGCATTTTATACTGTCAGCACTCGACCAACTGCACGGAAGCACCTGCGTCATGCGAGCCCGGTAGATGTGGCAAACGGAGCGATCATTTGTGGTTTTGGTCACATTATAAATATTAAGTGTTATTTCTAGATGGCTGTTACTATATTAGTTCCAGTTCATGGCCGGTTTTACGTACCATACGAATCCTCATACGTAAGCCGTTTAATGGTATCTAGGTAGTTCACATGATCGCAACGTCCTTCGTCTTTTCTTTGATTGTTCCGGGTTAGATAACAATGTTAGCGTGCATTCTCATATGTATATCTCTGTCGGTTAGTAAAGGCACTTATGTAAACAAATATATTTGAAAATCATACTACAAAATAACCGCTTCCCCACAACAGTCCCAAAATAAAAGCCAATCCTTTTACGAGACAGCCACAAACAAGAACTTAATTGTGCCTAAGGCACCCACGTGAAATGAATCCTGACATTCAAACTCACGCATGATTGTCTATGTCGTGCTTTATTTACTTAAATTCAATTCTTTCTTTTTTTGCTCTACCCGTTTCAGACTCATTTCGCGAACACGAACCTATCTAATATCGACGACGACATACTGGCGCGTTTGTACAGTTTGTTATTTAGTTTCGGAGAAATCTTCGGACAAACCATTAAATTCCACTTTGAAAGGGTCCAGTCAAAAGTTGGCAAAAACAGATGTGGTCCGGCTCTGTATAATATATCTACTATAATTGTAGTGTTAAGTATGTAGGAAATAATTGTATAGCAACATTTCGCCGTAAGCTGAAAACCCACATGTTTAAACTTGCTTATCCTCCATAGCTCCCCAATCGTACCAATCCAGCTGTTTACAACTGGAACTGCTTAACCCCTTTTGTTTTGGTGCGCTGCCGAGCTTGGGTCTCACGAGGATTTTAGAGCAATGGAAGTATTTTATATATTATTATAAGGCTGTTCACACTTTCCCGCGTAACTCAATGTAACGATTAAGCTAAATTATTTCGATGATTTTAACAAATGTATGCATTATTTTATTAAACCGACTGCACCAATTGCCTATACAAACTACAGGTGTGACCATCAATTAACCTGATTCGCGATTGGCTAAATCGATTGAGGATGGACGTTTAACTGAAGTTGCGCTGAACGGGCAAACTTTCCAATTGAAACAGCGTATTGTGGCTAACCAAGTCGTATTCGCGCTCTAATCGTAACCATAACTCTAAAACAAAAGCGATTACGCGCGCACGCAATGTACGATTTACCATCGCCCAAGATTAGCCAGTGCTGCAGCGAACGCCCCCACACGCCTGTTTCCGTGTGACATTGCACGTAAAGCGTGTCGCCGTCTGGTGCGCACCAGTCAAGCGATTGTTGAAGTTGTCTACTTGCGATATCGTTACAGATAAGACGGGGCATCGGTTTGGTTTGATGGCCAATATAGCATCGACTAATTACTCGGTGTTCTTGCCTTGCCAACGTTTCACGGAAACCGACTGCGAGACGACAGAGAAGTGGTCCGATTATATTTGCTCGACGGGCCTGCGTTATGTATGAGGTTGTAATATCGCTTTATGATGTCGGAGGCGACGCCTTATAATAGATGCCTGGATGCCTGGGGCGAGGGCGATTACCCTCAGACACAAACTTACATACACATTTCAACGTTCTGCCAAAAAGACCATGATATTTGCCAGAGTATTGCTGAACTTTGCGCAATTCCACACTGAGATGTTACAAAGACGTTTACAAAACGTTCCAGTGCTTAATATCTTGATATGCAACATGTTTACGATGACCTTCGATTTACGTCAGTAACCTGTAGACATAAACAATTTTAATTAAAGCTGTATTTGACGATTATGTGCCAGCTACTTTTTGTAAAATTAATTCGCGACAGTAAGAAAAACAATTGTTTCCATCTGAAGTTAGAGACTGAATGTGCGCTCAAATGCGGTTATAACTAAAGTGGTATATTTTCTCTGAATGTCTGTTGTTTTGTCGTGGTCAAGTAAAGGTCAAGATGATTAAATCCACCAACCGCCTCAACCGTTTTCACGAGCATGATTTCGGTACCCACTGTGAACGGAGATCCACTTATACCAAAGTCCAGTGGATAACGTGATGACAAGTGGAAAACACATTCTTTGTTCTTGTATGTCTAACTCAAGATATGGCCACTTTACACATTGCTGGAACTAGCTGTCGAGGCAGCCATTCCGCTAAAACTGTTCAACGTAATCTGGGACGGACCACCAACGTCGTTGATCAGACGCGCACGTAAACGCGTTGTTCACATCGATAAGAAACCGATATGAAAGCGAATGAATTAGCCACTCTTAGCTCTGTAGGAAAGTCGATCTCTTACAGTACATGGAGCGATTACCGTCAGTTCTGTCTCGCCACACAATGAGTTGTTGCCAGATTTACGCCGAATTTCGGTTCGGCCGAACAAAAATTAATTGAACATTATATCCGATGATTTCATCGAAATATTTTTTTTATTGCAAAGACAAGCTAGCTAATATCGTAATGGATACTACATACGTTCAACTGAAACGAGATATTCGTCTGTTCGTAAACTGCAGCCATCTGACAAACGTCACGATGTACTTCTGCGACGGGGAGGGGTGGGGGGGGGTTGGGCTATCGCTGTTTATTTCCATCAAATTAGCCTTAAACGGACTCTTGTGATGATGCATAAGCAAATTAAGCCATACTAAAAAATCCTGAAACGCCGCTCGGTGACGCACGAAACCGGAAGAAGGCGTTATTGTCGAGAAACATTGTTCATTTTTAGCTACTCTCAAGCACCGGTGATGGTATCTTTATTGACGACATTTAAAAGGATGACACAATGATATGCCAATCTGTCGTCGACAGTATTGGTTTTGTCTATTTATAAGCACACGCGCAATAATTTTGATGTTTCTTCTGTTTAATAACATTTTGATATATTACCGAGCCCTAAATAAAAATCGGTCACTTGTAACCAGCATACATGCCATTGCTATTAGAGCACACGCACTGTGTGTTTAATTACGCATGTTTCATGGTTAGTTCACTGTTATCAAATGTAATTAAATGATCCATGGTTACACTATGCAAATATGAACGGCAAACATATAATAATAATAAAAACTCATAGCAATAATTTAAACGTATACAGATCAATAACTTGGTCAGAAATCTAACATTGTTAAACGGCTATGTTTGTTAATCTGTCAGTTTGTTTACATAGGGTTTGTTTACAAACGTGGACTAGGTGAGAGCAGTTGATAACTACTTTTTTCTCAACGAACAAAAACAACTTTTCGGGTCCTAGACGTTTATAGCGAGACAACGCCCGATACGTTATCTCCACCATATTAACTGTGACAGTCTGGACAATATATATCGGCTGGCCCGACGTCATCGGGCTTCTCAGGCGTTAACAATCTACGCCTTAATGACGTCTTATCGGAACCTCCTTGCACTGAGTGACACGAGTCCGTCTGGCGGGCAGACGACATTCGGCATATCACATTTCATCACAGAAAGGTCGCCAAATGTCGCACGTGCACTAAACGGACACGCGTCGGTCCCCATAGTTTGAAACACACACGCACACGCACACGGACGCACACACGCGCGCATACATGATATTAAGATGTGAGTGTATATTATATAATTGCTTAAACACACGTTTGTACATGTGTACGTTTGTACATGTGTACGTTGGTCCAGTTCTTTTCCCATTCCCTTCTACTCACCGCATCCGCATTCGAGTCTCGTTCATGAATATCCGGCTTGTCCCGGTTAATTACAACGATGGGGCAATGTAAACAAGATGGACGCTAAAAACGTAGGTTACGCTCAAGGTCAAATGCGGTGAAAGTGACGTCGCAGATACGATAAAACAGCGAGAATTACTCGGAAAAGCACCATCCCACAAACTCCCCTCCTGGGATTGGCCGGGACAGAGGCGTGGCAGGGGTGTGTGGCCGCTAGTCTTGCTCAATTGGATGACGAAATAGCAAAAATAGGGTGTTCGAACGAACCGCCAATATGGTATTCCTACCCCATATTGTTTTTATAAGTAAAATGAATGCACATTATGCCTAGTGTACAGACACAAATCACATAGTACCCTATGCCGTATTACATTTGTTCCAAATCATTGTATGCATATGAAAGCTAAGATTATAAAAATTATTATGTTTAGGTAGCAATTAAAACTACTGTATCTCTGAAGGGTTTTCTTCGTCTTTGCAGTTCGACTGCAGCGTATCTCTGCCGACGCTGGTTTAATTCTGATGAAAGGAGTAGAGACAGAGCGATATTTGGCAATCAACGACCATGGCCGACTAGTTGCTACGGTAAGCCACCTCCACGTGCGGACACTGCCGAGTTTAGTCCCGCGTTGAAAATATAATGCGTTGTAGAAGCCGCTTAGAAGTGTTGTAAGCGGCACCAGTGCTTATAGAACAGTCTCCGTGTGTCTGCGTCCTGCAATACAGCGCTGGTGACATACCTCTTAAAAACTGCTTACATCAATTAATTGTGAGAATAAACCAAAAAACGGTGTTATAAAGCGTTTACAACCACCACCACTACCACCACACCACCACCACCACCACCACCACCACCACTACCACTACCACTGTCTGCATTTATATAAAGTAGGCCTTAAAGCGTTGATGGGATAGGTACGTTTGTGGGATGGGTAACTTTGGCAGTCAATGTTAACGTGATTCTGCATCTTATCGGCAGGAGACCATCACGGACGAGAATTACTTCGTGGAAACGATGACGGCGAATTTCTACACTGTGCTGAAGTCGGTGAAGTATCTGGATCGACGGTGGCACGTGGCGCTCAGCCGACGCGGACGGGCCATCCGGAACAGAGACCTAGTAGCTAACGTCAGGGCTTCCGGCATGTTTGTTATTCGCCCGGCGTAGGAATACAGCACTGGTGTTTGGTTGCCAATAGCAGAAATCGATATGCTGATTGATAATATGCGTGTGTGCATGTGATTGCTTATGTGCGAACGCGCATGCATGCAGATCTTTGGAAAGAACAGCAGAATATGCACACATCAACCGTATAATCATTATATCACGTGACTTCGTCGTCGCGTCACGTGATAACCCGTTAAAACGGACGATGATATTGGTTCACCTTCTTTATTTTGCATCAATCGCAGGTCGACTGAACAATGCGTCACTGAAGGTCATTTGAAGGGCAGACGTCAGGCTGCTTATCGTTAATAGATACCGTTTTATGTGCGACTGCGTCGCCACTTATTTAATATATTTTATATTGGCATTGCTGGACAATACTTAATTCAGTAATGCTTAGAAGGATATCGTATGTTTGCTATTTATGTTGTGAACATGTAAGTGTTATTTATATTATCATCATTATTATTTATTATAATATTATGTTTATGAACTCAGGAACTATCGAAGAAGAGTGATTGATGATGGTAGCAATGTATATTACCAACACTTTGAAAGTATTGGAGTATGTGTAATCTCATTTCGTAGCAAAACAATAAATGCATGTTGTCTAAGTTGGCGAGAGTATTCCTTAATAACGATTATGACCAGAACAGACGCAAGTGAAGCGGCTCTTTGATGCAGAACAACAATCCATTACACATAATTATTGTGTAATGTTGCAATTGCAAAAAAATTACTGTGCCATCAATATAATTTAAACCAGGGTTTCTCAAACTGTTGTCCGCCGGATGGTTTGAGGTGAGCCCAAGTTTTCATTAACATTATTGATATTAAGCTGGGTGTGCATTTGAACTTTTGACTGAACCCCATTTCTCATTCTCAAATGTTTAACGCTGTACAACTGGTTGGAATATTGTGGAAAATATACTTGGGTGCCATCATTATAATTTTAATATAATATTATTTTTATTTAATAAAAATGCACATCTTCAATTGCATCGATAATTGTTTGCAATACAGTGGGCCTCGATGGCTTTAGCAGCCCCATGGGTGAGCCTCAAAAAAAAAAGTTTGGGAACCCCTGATTTAAACGATCTTAAAAAAACAAGAAATGTTTGGTCTGCTGCGCCAACGTATAGTTCAAAATTGAGCAAAAGGACTACTAAAAACCAAAAATGTCGTGTAGTGCCACCTGCTGACTAGGCGTTTCCTATCTGCTAAATTGCATATTGGTAGTTTCAAGAGAAGTGAAACTATATACGGTAACACAAAATAACGAGTTTAAATTATTTGCACAGCAGCAGCAACCTTAGTAAATCAGACACAATATTACAGACTCGAATCGTCACATACCACTGTTACGTGTACTGTGAGGGCAGTGTTTTCTTGGAGTAGCCCAGGGGGTGTAGGTCTACAGTAATAACAAGAAAGCCTGAAGGGCATCACAATTATTCCATGAGTTTGGTCCGTAGACAAGACCTCGATCACTGACGAGCCACGCCATAAGGTGATTCCAGCTTCCAGTATGTCCAGAAGTACATCCTTATATCATCGTGGTGAATTGCATCGACTCTGAGGTATAACAACGTCGACATACTCGAATCAGTCTATTAAGTGATGTGATCCATCAATATTGAAGACTTCAGTTAGGTTCCTCGCTGTTGAACATTATAACATTCTGACTGATTCTCGATATGCTGAACCATGAAAATGTTTTTTTAATTATCTGACTGACTTGCTGGACAAGTTTCGCCACAATGATACACCAGTAATTGTCTCAATTATGCCGACAACGTCCGTAACGTCAATACTGATAGTATCTGCAAACTATTAACGACAAAGAGCCAATTGACACACTTATCCACAAACATTGCAGCTTCGATCAATGCATTTATAGTTCCCATTGCATTAAATCACTGAATCTGCAAAACACGCAACATGACAACTTGTAATCCTTAATTTGAAACGACTGTCGAATCGTGGTTCAGCTCATACAAAACTCTTTATAACACAGTAATTGCATAATGCACGAACGTACACAACGGTAATGATGCGGTACGCTGTCCCTGGAACTGTTCAATGCGCTTTACATTGCATACTCTGGTATATTATATTGCATACCCCGGCAGACCTGTCCAACCCTCCCTCCTGAAATATGTATCAACCTTGTTTTTAAACATATTCATGCTGCTAGCATTTACACAATATGTAGATAATTTGTTCCATTCATTTATTGTCCTCTGTGAGAACGAATACTTCCTGATATCCAATCTTCACTGATCCTATACTAATGTTACTTAGTTCATGTCCTATACTAATGTTACTTAGTTCATGTCCTCTAGTTCTATTATCTTTCTTGAGTGAAAACAATATTAATATCAATATTTTCATATACCCATTTAATATCTTAAAAACAAGAGTTCTCTCGCGTTTTAACCGCTACTCCACCGCGATGCACAAACACCACGTACACAAGACCGCCCGAGTCCGTCTCGCTGCGGCTAATCACCCTTCTATAGAGACACGCAGACGCGAAAATGAATCATCGAAGACAATAATTATATAATACCTCCACTGGGTCATACTCACAGGTCGGTCTTTCCAACAATTGGTACACAGTCACGAACTGGTGACGCGTGCTGCCGTGACCTTGTAACGAACATTCTGGCTTCCCGGGTGTGTATCCCCTTATCACTGTGTTGACGATTTACGGTTTTTGAGCACTTAAACGACGTGCCAACGGGGTCACTTGGTCAGGACGTCGGCTTTGCCGCCAACCCAGTGATATTTGTGTCGCGGTCGTCCTAACACAGTTTTTATTTGATATATATTGGTGCTACTCAATTTTTGGTGCGAGTTATATCAGTTAGTATAGGTGCAAACCGCTGGCAACGTTTCTCAGAAAACAAGAAGAAGAAGGCTGGTGATTTAATTAATATTGCATTTCTTTGAAGCACGCTGAAGTGCAAACTGATATTTTTCTGTGTAAACCACATACATAAATAGAACACACGTTAGTAAAACAAGACCGCTGAGCCCTTATCAGTTGACACATGACACAGCAATGCAGGCACAAGCCAGTGACATCCATGCTGCTGTATGGCAACAATCCACTGGAAGCGCAGTGTTTATACCGCAGTGTTTATACTGCAGTGTTTATACCACAGTGTTTATACCGCAGTGTTTATACCGCAGTGTTTATATCGTACAGTACCTAGTCTTCATCATATAGTACACCAGCATCTGCTAAATAAATTAAGTTATTGAGTGTAGTAAATGTACAATGGGTTATAATACATGTTAAATCACTATGATAATGCACTCAGCCTCTGACGGATGAGCACGTATATTCAAATGATGTGCCCTTAAACAAGATTAGCTTTGTCATTGCATGTCAGGATGATGGCGTGTTCATAAGTGCAATAATCTTGGTGTGTCTTCGTGTATAGGTTGCCATGGTCTTGCCATTGGTGGGAGGTGGGACCACTGCCATGGTCTTGCCATTGGTGGGAGGTGGCAGAGGTGGAACCACTGCCATGGTCTTGCCATTGGTGGGAGGTGGGACCACTGCCATGGTCTTGCCATTGGTGGGAGGTGGCAGAGGTGGAACCACTGCCATGGTCTTGCCATTGGTGGGAGATGGGAGAGGTGGGACCACTGCCATGGTCTTGCCTTTGGTGGGAGGTGGCAGAGGTGGGACCACTGTCATGGTCTTGCCATTGGTGGGAGGTGGCAGAGGTGGGACCACTGCCATGGTCCTACCATTGGTGAGAGGTGGCAGAGGTGGGACCACTGCCATGGTCCTACCATTGGTGGGAGGTGGCAGAGGTGGGACCACTGCCATGATCCTACCATTGGTGGGAGGTGGCAGAGGTGGGACCACTGCCATGGTCCTACCATTGGTGGGAGGTGGCAGAGGTGGGACCACTGCCATGGTCCTACCATTGGTGGGAGGTGGCAGAGGTGAGACCACTGCCACACACCGCTCATTAAACATGTTTGCATAGAATGTGCCGTACTAGGTCTCTATGCAATAACATGACTATTAAATAATATGTTATTAATGGATTCATCATCCTGGTGTCTGTCGATTCGTACATCTGTTAACAACACATGTTATAACCATACTGTTTTACCACAACTATCTCGATCAGGCCTCCAATTAAGGGCAGTGGAGAGTTAAAAACTAATGCACGCTGCTCGATCACTCCAGTATGAACAACCCAACTGCCAACACTTACAACACAACTGCTGGGACCACCCTCACCCAAATGACTAATCTGGTGGCAATGCCCCATTAACAACAAATGACTAACGTTGTGGCCATGTCCCATTAACAAAAAATGACTAACGTGGTGGCCATGCCCCATTAACAACAAATGACTAACGTTGTGGCCATGTCCCATTAACAACAAATGACTATCGTTGTGGCCATGTCCCATTAACAACAAATGACTAACATTGTGGCCATGTCCCATTAACAACAAATGACTAACGTTGTGGCCATGCCCCATTAACAACAAATGACAAAGACAAATGTTCAAGTTAAATGGTTCCCGGTGTCATTATCACTGGCTACTAGCCCGATAAGTTTATACTTCTCTGGTAGCCATCTCATCTGTATTGCTTTTGTTTGCCTTATATTGTACATGATGATGATGAGGAAATAAATTTATTTACATATGATAGACAAATATTTGTAACATGCTATGTTCACACTATAAGCAGTATCCTATGTGTCATATGCCAGTGTATACAACTGTTTCTGCCGTACAATGAGATGCTGGCCAGTAGTTCACGCCTACTTCCTGGCAGCTAGCTGGCTTATCACTATATTCTATGGGGGGAGGTGATTAATGATGTAACTCTGTGTTGCAAACACGTGTCAAGCAACACACTTTTTCCGTGCAAACGGAAAGTTGTCAGGGTTCTGACTACATCAGTATCCTTTGGCATATAGAAATGTTGAAGCGCTGATTGTTCAGTTGCTGTGTTAACCAATGGAAATACCCCTTGGATTTACCGGGCTGGCATACGGGAACTTGACTTTAATTGGTTATGTCGGACGGGTAATGATAGGCATTCCTGGAAACGCTCTTTCAAGTTTGGGGCGCGTGCGTCTAGTTCCCACAAACAAGTCGACCAAGACAGCAAGTGAGTCAGCCTACATTAACACATGGCGTGGGAAAAACTGACAAATCAGCGCTTCAACAGGTCGATCTGCCAGGGGCAATGTAGTACTCGACTTGTTAGCGAGGATGTACAAACCTTTCAATAAATACTTTTCTGTGTAAACAGTTCAAATAATGCTTGTCTGGCGCTAGGCAGAGCACTGAAAGCCATTTCTAATAATCGTCCAATCCAATAAAAACTACCAAACGTACAGCTTTTCCAGCACGTTTGCACGACCAGAATGATTGAGGATTTGTTTCAAGAATACCTGTTTGATCACATCTCTGCCATCGCTCCATTATCGCTCCATTATTCACAACTCCCCGGAATTCCAAATCAATGTGTGACCATGCTGGGCTTTGACACAGTGTGATTGTTCCAAATATAAACATTGCTACATCTCTGACAACACGAAACGTGGACGTACGCTCGATTCAACGTGTGCTGTCTTCGTTATCTTGAACGATGACAACAATAGATGTATGAACCGGGACGCCAGTAGGCCTATCTCAGGCCGGACTGCGCACGTGGGAAAAACGTCGTCGGTTGACGACAGCGCGTGCCACTCGGTTCTAGCAGGCAGGGTCGCCGGTGTGACTCGGAGCACGTTGGTCGCCCGGACGGTCAGCGAGCACATGTGTTACACACCGAAAAATGTGTCGATGGAAAACATTAGCACAGACGAGACACGCGCGAAGCAGACGCGCACAGGCAACATGCACATGTGTTAACAAAATATTCATAAGTTTGTCTAATATGTTAAAACACAATAATACGAAAACGTACTAATAATGGTTACTATGGGAAATTACTACCAGGGAAGCAAACGGCGGAAATGGCCAGACCGCGTAATACAACGTCACTACTTTTTAGTGCAAACAAATAAAAATAAGTTCAACAAAAATGCGGGACAGTTGCTTTCTATCGCGGGACGCGAGACATCTGGTCAAAATGCGGGACTGTCCCGCGGAATGCGGGCAAACTGACGACACGGGAGATAATAGCAAGCGTCTATCGATACAACGGAACGTCAGTCGGCTCGTGACGTCTGTTTGTGAATGTCCCTAGCAAGACCTTTGAGTGGACAAGGAGATATCACGTTTGCGCTTGCCGCTACACTGCCGATGTCGTCATCATCGTCGTAGACTCCAAACAAGGTCATGACATTTCAACTAAATATAGCCACTGTCCGGTAACGTTAAACTGAAATTTACATATCCAACATAACCGTAACGTTTCGACTAGAGCCTCAGTTAATTGTTGAACAGTTGTATTAGCACCATTGTTGCGACATTTAATCAAACTGTCACACTTTGCACGGTGAACTTTTTAGTATGCGGGGCAATCCAGCGGAAGTAGATAATCGTACAGGCTCGTTTGCGGATTTCTGCAACAAGTCTTACAGGTGTGCGCCACTCAGGGTTGACGTTTGTGTCAATGCAGTTTAAAATAGCTGAAATAATAGTTAACATTTTATTCAAGAGGTGGCCTAAAATAATTTAGCAAATTAGCTTGCTGGCAATATATTTGCCTTTATCCACTTGGAAAATAATGTTCTGATAAAATAAAATGCTTTTTACTCAAATGTGTTGTTTGTCTAACCAAATACAAATTATATTTCCTTGTGTACAGTAAAAAACTTACATATGAAGATAAGTTGCGCTGAAAAAATCTACCCCTTTGTGCAAATACAAATTTGGCACTGCACATTTTATAATGGGGGTTGTGCCCAAATGCCAGTCACGTTCAGAGCGATGGATATAATAATAATAATTAACCAATTAGACCCCACCACGGCCGTGGCCGGCCGCTCTGTGCAGTCCTGAAACGGCCGCCGCCGGCCGCATACTAGCCTCGATTATCCAGGCTCCGCGATGTGGCGCCACCGTTTGTCGCACACATCATCGCCTGGACACAGAGTGGGGTTCCCATTGTGACGGAAATTATGTATGCGCCCAGATTCTGGGCGCATACATAAGTAGCTAATTAAGCTCGATGAAGACGCTGATTGGCTGCTGGCACTTCATCCGGTAACGCCTACAGAAATGCAAATGGAGTCGCTACGAGTCGCACGTGCTATCGACGTCATAGCAAGAGTCGTTAAATTTAGAATTTGCACTGTCACTGAAAAAAACAGTTTGCCTGCATCCAGAACATTACTGATGAACGTTATGTGATGGGAATACTTCCAACAGGGTACGGAGAAACCCTCATATACACAATTCTCCCTCGTGTACTTTATTATTTATATGTTACCCGGAAATATCGGCTGGCACCACTGACCTATATAATATCTGGACTGGCTGCCTCTTGGGGTTTCTGCCTACTGGCCACTACAGGCAGTGAAGCCAGCGGAAGTAGTGCGACTGATGGGATACATTTGGGCAAGGACCCTCGGAAGTCTCCATTGTTATTATAATTTTGTTCACATTTTGGGCGTGGTTTGGTGTTTACTCGAGCCAGAAAGCTTCATTGGCACCGGAAAGATCGTTGTATGGTGTTTACTCAAGCCAGAAGAGCTTCATTGGCACCGGAAAGATCGTTCGTCTGTGCAATGATGCAATTCCTACCATTTTTGCATTCCATTTACACCTATGCTTTTAGTCAGCCCACCCAGTGGCTGTTGGTATGATATGTCATTCATCTTAAGGCCTTGTAAGCTTACAATTTGTGTACAATTTAAACTTGCTTAATATCACTGACATGGTGATATAATGTGTTCTTTAACCAGATATTTGTAAAGGTATGCACTTACTTGCACATGATTAACAAAACATGCAACGCAAATAATCAGCTTCACTTTCAACAAGTTACTGTTTTTACTGCCAGTCAGTGCTAACAAATTGTTGCATTGTCATAATTTCTTTTCGATTAATTAGAACAATGTTATGCGACATTTCATTAGTATTTACAAGTACGGAAGTAGGTTTTGCATGGTCAAGTCTTGTCATTCGTCTGAACGTAGCCATAAAAATAGCAATAAAATGTCCTGTTCTTTTTCTGATTGTCCACTAGGTGTATTTAAAGAAGGTGACCAGTCTGTCGAGCCACATGTTTGATACAGCAGCTGATGACAATCATGTTCATGCCCTTGTGAAAGTCGTCTCAACATACTTCACATTAATACGGCTCCATCATCTTGATAGCAGAATAAACGAGGAAGCCGTTGGTGACAAAGTTCGCTAGCATTTGTCCAAACTGATACTCTTCAAATATCAGTAATCATTTTAGTGTAGTCTGTTTCTATATGATGTAGTGTTTTATATACTAATAACAGTGCAAATATTGCATACTAGTTAGTGTTGTTATCTACTACAGGTGGAGTAAGTGTTAGGCCTATGTTTTTCATATAATTATGTGTCGTATTTTGTACAGTTAAGTACAATATAATGTTAAACTATTATTTTACATAATGTTATCACGTACTGTAAACAACCAAACAATGTACCGGTGCATACAGATGCACAAGATATTTCACCGGTCTTCATTTGTGACACTATGTATGCTTCTATTCATTATACACTGTGTTCTTCTATGTTGGAAAATAAACATATTGTATATTGATTGTAGCAAATACTGCATTGTTTCTGTGATTTAGAACAAAGTGACAATAAAAAAATAGGTGAAGAATAACAGCAATGTGTACATTTACACAACACTAAATTCTGGTTGTCCACAGCAGCTGGGCTTAGGCAGCAGGGTACTGAGGGTCCTTGGGAGTAGCCTAATGACATCCCGCGGCTTCACTACTTAGGCAGGGCAGCCAGTCCAGATATTATATAGGTCAGTGGCTGGCACACGTTGATATGGTTTTGCCTTTTATTTACTGTTGGTCATCGGAAGAAAGACTACTCACGATCGATGGGCCTTGGATTTGGTGCAGTTCACCCGAAGCTGAGCGGTAACACTATTGATACCATTGTATTGATTTAAGTTTCATACATATAGCATATATAGCTGACCATTACGGTAACGCAGATTTCTCATGTCACTCGTGGTTCATGTTTGCATTGCAATCAGGTTAGTTATAAAAAAGGCACCTGAAAACATGTGAAAATAAGTGTGATGTGGGGCTCTTACCCCTTGTTTTTTGTAAAGCATTATTTTAATAAATTGATTATATTTTATACAATTAAATCAAATCTGCATACGCCTATATTACTTTCTAATTAGCTTACCTAGTACCTACATGGTACACCCATTTGGTATTGCGGTTACTAATATAATATGGTATTGATGTAGCTCTCAGCCAAAGATAGACGTACCCCCTCATAATATAATGCGAATAACCAAAGTAGCAAATTGTTCCTCTCTGTACTCTGTTTCTTGTATGTAAACATAACCAGTTATTTTCCCATACTGACTGATATATGGGTCAATCCGTGTCAAATCGACCAATTATCAGGACATTTTTTAAGTTGATGCCTCAGAAATTGCTTAAATTTTAACTGATGATTAATAGCTATGTTTGAGCACTTCAGCAAAAGAAATAAGCATTTACATGCAAATTGTATATGTAATGTGAAAGTGTCCAAAAATGCACCCACAAATGGACAATGGCCTGAACTTGCAACTAGTACACAATTTTGCTGACCAGAGAAAAGATGAGCACTTCTTTATGGCTTCAGGGGCATTCAATTTGAAGAAACTTAACTGTCAGTTTTTGAAAAATGTATCTCATCTGAATGCACCTCACTTTGCAACTTCAATTCTAATTCATTTTTTTCTTTTCTTATTTGTTTCAGTTCAGATTTACATTTGTTCCTGAAGTGTAGAAATAAAGGTTAGATTAATCTTAATTATACCATGCTCAAATTTTCCTTTTTTGTCATTCTTTGGTGTGTGCCATTTTTGCATGCATATGTGTCTTTCTGTGTTGAGATCCATACAACGCATATGTAATTGAAACAGGACTAGTGTAATTCAAATGAAACGTATTTGATTTTGTTTAATTGTATGCAGCCTTGGCCATGTTTATAATATATATTATAAAAATATTAACATGATATTATAAACACGCACGCACTGTATATGCATGACAGCTGCATAGTGAATTTGTAGTTGCCCGGTGACAAAAGCAACTACTGTGTCAATAGTTTTTGTCTGCTTATTGACATACTTCAGTCAGCAGCCTAGATACTGATATATTATTTTAATAGCATCTTCTGAATATGACAATTTTTATCTTTCAGAGACAAGGGAAAGGGTGAAATGGGGATTTTCCAGCTATGCTACCGAGTCCCAAAGCATTGTTTGCAGGACAGTGGAGGGCTATCATGTCAGATGAGCTTTTTCAGGAGAGACTACATACAATTGTAGTTGCTGAGGCTCACTGCATTACCGAATGGTAATTGAAACTTTCATAATTATATCAGCAGTATCATACTACCATTTCTTTGAGCCACAATGTATTAACAAAAACACTAACTATGCAATTCCTCATAGTTTTTCATACATTAATAATTAAGTTTACATTATTTTAATTTATATTTTTTACAATGTTCATTATATTGATATAACTACTAAATGGGATATTACTGTCATGATAGAGAACTTTAGTTCCACAACTTACAATTAAAAGCAGATACAAAATATTAAGGGTGGCCCATGTATAGACACATTCCAAACTTGGCGTTGTGTTTGTGCACATGAATGTGTATCATTTGTCATGCTTATTAACATCAATGCGAAGTTTCACTGAGAACTTGATTTTCAATGAAAATCATTCACAAATCATAACCCCTGTAAAAGTCTGATTTTAACTGTACTCTACATAGACAATTATAAAAAAAAAGCATAACAATAACAATTATGGCAAGTATTACTTCATAACAAAATCTGTTTTTAATAATTTAATTCCTGTATGTCACCAACATAAAATATGATAAATTATGATGTTCTGATGTAAAACAATACACATGAATAATAATATTGCTCAACATGCCTAATTAAATAAGAAATAACAATGGATCAGTATTGCTTTCCACAACACAACAATGTAGCAACTGAAATCCATTTCACAGATATTTACTAACAATCATAGTCCCTGTAACAGGGTTTGGTGGCAGTTGCAGATGAGCAACGTTTTTGGCTTAAATAGTGTATTAGTGGTGTACATGTGGCATTGTTGTTCCAAAATTCGCCTTTGTTTCCTGCTGAACGTGACAACTCACATTTGTCATGCCCCAACAATACACAAAACACACTTCAGTTACCTATGCCATCCCCTAGTCAATTTACAGTAAATACTATGCTAATGCTAACAACAGCTAATTTAAAACATGTCATTAACTTGAAAATTATATGACTGTGACAAGGCTGCTTTTAAAGTAGGCAATTATTAATGGTGACCAATTTGTGCATGTTTTTGTTTGATTAAATTACATTATAAACATGTTTTGGTTGTCTGCTGTCTGCATCACCTATAAGTTTCAATCAGTCAGATCTCGTTTGGGCTGATTGTACACATTTGTAAATTTATCACACTTTGACCTGTGACAATGAACAATATTGATATCCATATGTTACATAATGTAACAATGGGTACTAGAACTAGACATGTTCGAGTAACTTCCTATGACCATACCTTGTAGTAAATAGTGCATACGGTAATAACTACTAATTTAATTATTTTACATTCCTATTCCTGTTATTGTAGGGCCAGTGACTTCCGTGAAGATTATGTGCTGCAACAGTTACTCCAGCCAAGAGGATCGACATCCAGAATGAACTTTGCATGACAGCTTCACTAGAAATTTTGGCATGTCTAGATCAGCCAAATATTGTATATCAGGCTGTGAAATCCACACATTACACATGCATGGATTTATGAAACAGTGAACTGTGAATATGTGTATACTTAACCGACAATGTCATATAGACTTATGCACGTTGCTGCAATGAGCCTATAATGTCCTGTGAACATTGACATTGATTGGATATATGAAACAGTGAACAGTGAATATTGCTGCATTGTACTATTATTATGGTCTTCTTATAATTCCTTTCATGACGGGCTGATGCGAACTTTGGGTATTGTCTTTTTCCATGTCTTCAAATCAGCCTACAGTGAACAATAAATAAACATTACTTCATGTTGAAGAACAGGATATTATTTCATGACACAGTGAAGTATTGATGTACTGGGCCTGCGGTGTACTGTAAACCAGTTTTGACATTGGATTATAAATATTGTTGCATTATGCATGCAGGAAATTACAAAATGTACAATAAATTGTGTTTTTTCAAACAATTATTTCCATATGCAATAATATAGTGGTGTTATTTATAATTATACAGTAAACACTACAGATTCTACATATTTTGCCTGTCATGTATTTGGTTTGTTGATGTTCTAATATGTAGTGTATGAATTGTAATATCCGCAATCGGTTTAATTAAAAATTGTGTATTTTTGTTGAAATCATTGAAAGAATTGACTTTAGTTGTTCATTCTTGGTGGCTGTGCTGATTCTGCCTCATGACAGGAATGCAGGTTCATTTGTACCGGCAGGCAACTTTGCACTTTGCAGCAGTGATATTCCAGTGGCATTTTAGCTGTACATTTGATTTATGTATATGCTGATGTTTTATAAACTAACTTATTCTACCTATTTCTTTAACTAATTTAAGCACCTAACTTATTTTAATCATTTAATTTATTCCTTTTATCTATTTTCACTCATTTTAATGTATTTTACTTATATATACAACTCAAGCCTTATATAGTACAACTAGAGCCTTTGAGTAGGTGTTTCACCCGGATACATGGCATGTTATAAATGTTTAATAATAATAAATCTGGTAGGGCTCAAAATAGTGGATATCCAATATAGTAAACCCTGTGCGAGTCAATGCCGATCATGGGCTTGCCTTCCATCCTCTTGCCGATTACATAATAAAATTATGAAATTTTACCAAAGGTGAAAATTGTGATTTTTCAGCATTTTGATTTTTACTAAGTAATTTAATTGTGGAGTTGTAGTGGATACTAGGTAGGCTTGAACTTTAAAACAGACAAGCATTGAGGAGGCATCTTTAAGTATACATAATTAAGTCTCCAAAATATCACATTGTAGTAAAGTTAATTGTGCACACCATTTGCCCAGGACATTTGTAAACACCACTGTTGTGCATAATTATTTATGGCTAAAATAGGTAATTTATCAATGTAAATGTGTCAATGGAGGTCAAATAATCAGGTTAGTGTTATGGTTAACAATTACAACCTCTATTGACATGATATCACCATAATCCATACTTAATTAAAAGTAAATAGATCATTAACACGTAATTCAGTAACACATAAAGTCAATACTGGATATTAAGGTCAATGTGTATAATTATACATTCTACCTTACACTCCTCGCTCAACTTACTGATCTCAAGTCATACATGATTACTTAATTAGGGCATTTTTAACATAAATAGGTCAACGGTCATTGTATGTCAAGGAAGTAGGTCATTGCAAGGTTATGTCAAGTTCACACATTATTATGTCTTAACTTAAGGTATTTTTATTCCACCTCAATATGTTTATTACCCCATTAGTACGGATTATGCCGTTTGCCCTTACATTCAGTGGCAGTGCAGCCCACAAACATCCAGATCACAAGATATGGACTCTAATCCTAGTGTAAAAAATGCCCCTTTTCATGATACTAAAAAAGTTCGCAAATACTAAATATTAAACAAAATCAAAAAAGGGTTATACACTGCACAACATGCTTTATCACACCGAAATGTTTAAATGATTTGAAAATGTTTGCGTCCGTCTCCATTTGACACGCATCCTGTCTAAAATTAGGACTGCGAACTATTGAGAAAACTCAGATAATAAGGTAAGCCCAGAACTGGTCACAAGATCACGAAAACGCGGCAATACGTCAGATTACTTCAAAGATTGATGACGCCATATTTTTTGTGTATACAAGTGGTGCCACCTACCGACGGTAACAGTCAAAACATGCTTCTGTTGCCAGACGGTATTCTCGGCGGATTCCCGAAGCCGAGGGAGAGTCGGATAAGCGAGACTAGCCGCATACAGGAACCTCTATTTAAAAAATCCTGGCGATTAACTACTGAACGAAACGCTACAAATCTGTGCCACACCCTAGCGGATACATTTTGCAACAACATCAGCTCGTTACGTGCATGTGTTGCCCTTTTGGAAATCTTGATTTTCATCGGTTTTGTTCACGCCATCTCGAAAATGTTTATTTCTATAGTTGTTATGATAAATATAGTGTAACCTGAAAAATAACCGTCAGAATTTGATAATTTTTTCAGTGGTGCAAACCTAACACATATAGTTACATTTTCGTCGCTGAGTTGCACAGGGTTATAGCATGGGATCATTGTCAAATGTCAGTCGCAAGGTAGAATAACTTTCAAAGTTTTAACAAACGTACTATTTTGTCTTTGCAAATTGTGATCAAATGTTAACATTTTATTAATATATCCTATTTCTCTGTATACAGGCATGTGGAGAAATTACTACTCTTCAAAATAAACACAATTTGTAATTGTCAATACTGAATAGTTTTTTCTAGAGATTTCTGAACACAAGGAGGTAAAATCGCTCGAAATTTGCCAGAAATCCAGGGAACAAGGAGCATGCTTTAATGAAATCCTGGGACCTAATGGGTTAATATTTATAATTTAAAGGTAAAGCGCCATCTATCGGATAGCTTCATCTGTCCGACGGTTTCCGACAGGGGGAGACGCTGCATTGAAATGGCTCTGGAAATTGTTATCTAACAACTTCACTATTCGGCAGCCCGTAAGAGGATGACTTACCGACTAATTAACAAGGTAGGTGTAGTTAGTTGCTTCTCCGATCACCATTACTGACGTAGCAGTTTCACTAAAGTTTGTTTTGCCAAATAAGCACTCATAAATGCATTTGTTAGCAAATGGTCAGAAAACAGTACAAAACAAATCTACGCAACCCAACTGCAACGTCTACAATAAACTGGGCCAACACTCGGCAGCGACAGCCTAAATCTGATAGATTCCATAGCTCACAACTTCAGTTTAACCGTTAGTGTTCACTAGTAACGGAATGCTTGTGTCACGAAATGTTCACATCTCCCTTATACTTGATCCTTATAATTATAGCAGTAGGTTTATCCATAATAAAAAATGAACATTACAAAACTCTCTCAATCCGAGACCGATCGAGTCAAGTCGAGTTTCAAACCAGGTCCGGTTACGTATTTAGTCCCAGACCTCAGCTCAGCCTCAGGGGGTCAGACTACAGTTGGGCATACTTTATAGATCTATGAGTAATGCCCAAGCAGGCTGCTCCACATATCAAAGCGTTCATATGATACTATCACAGACCAGACAAGATAAGGTGTTGAATTAAATTAAGAGTTTATAATAATTTAGAACAGCTGTTTTTATGGTAAATTATTGAGGGGGTTGGCATGAAGTGTGGGAAGTTGTCCTCCAAAATAGGCAGGAGGTGGGAACTAGGACCAAAAATGGTGGAAGACTGGCCCCACAAAGAGGTGGGAGATGGGAGGTTGAGAGCCTGCCGCACCCTTCATTATTTCAGTTGTATTGTATTAAGTACTTTAGTTGCCTGCAATATCGTTTAATTTTTAAAAGTACTGATTTGCCAGAAAATGTGGAATCACTCAATGGCAGGCTGTGTATTGAATTGACTTGGATGGTGCTTAAAAGTAGATTAAGACTGAACTGCCAGAATGGTGAAATATCTATATAAAAAAATAGAAAAGTCTATAGATGTCCCATGATGATGATGGCACGTATTCTGTTGTACAGAGAGAAAAACTGGAATTTGTCTCGCCAGAATTGAAGACTGGTACAAAATACATCCTAATCTAATTAACTACAGGGGCCACAATCTAGGGCTATAATTCTAGATTACACAATACCTTGGTGTGATTCAAAGGCTTTCAACCAGCCTTTGATGGATGTAATCAGTGTACACAGACAGGAGCAATGGCACATTTGTTAAATCACTACTTATCAACAGACACATTAGCAGCACTGTTAGTCTGTTATTTGCATGTCTTGGTTCAGTGATTGCTGCATGATTCACTTCACAGCCAACTTTCTGTGCCACCGGGAACATGTGAATGATAATTATTGTCATAAACCGCAGACATAAACAACAGGGATTCATTGCATAGGTAATATTATACCAGATGACCTGTCTTAGTCTGTGGACT
Organism: Lamellibrachia satsuma; assembly: GCA_033239005.1. Classification (NCBI taxonomy): domain Eukaryota; kingdom Metazoa; phylum Annelida; class Polychaeta; order Sabellida; family Siboglinidae; genus Lamellibrachia; species Lamellibrachia satsuma. Next base: position 109,629 of record BSQZ01000028.1, read on the forward strand.
GTTGAACTAGACCCTAGAATCAGATAACACTTGTATAAGGTGACTTGGTGCCTTGGCATTCACTGGTGACAAGTGTTATATTTCACATATTTCTGACAGAGCCCAACTCTCACTGCTGATAAGGTATGTTTAGTTCAACATGAATAGGACACTTGCTGAATGCAGATGTTAATAATACAAGGTGCTCTGTAAAGTAAGTTGCTTTCTGATGTTCTGGTGGTAGGTTTTGTGGTTACAGTTCACAGAAATGTTTACTTCTGAACCTGTTCTGTATCTAGTCTATCAGTCCTACAAAAACCTTAAATTAGAAACATCACACACAGGCTGTATTGGTTGACTTCTTGTGGTCACCATCCACATGTTCTAGATTTGTAAGTAAGCTTTAGCTTTGAAGCAAAACACAGCTGGGTAAAATTAACTGCCTTAAATTCTATGGATAATTCATGTATACAAAATGACAGTAGTACCTTACTACCTTCACAACAGGTTCATGATGACCACCCATCAGGTGCAAAAGTTAATAAAAATCAAATGAGCATTGAATTTGATTGCGCTTGAAGTTCCATTTGTGGATCATTCCATGAGCAATATAGCTGATTAGCAACTTAACACGGATACACATAATTTTGCATAATTAATGATATATGTAGAGTGCACTAGCTGCTATGTACAGAAGTCACAGCTATTCGTGAAATACACGAAACAGACACTAGTGGGTATTGGATTTGGCCACAGGGCAACTAGAAGTAGAACATGGATTCTATGATTCCTGTTTAACTGGTAGGGCAAACAATGACTGCAGGAAATGTTGACATAAAGTGGTGCAAATTGGTGCCTTCAAGGTGACAGTCTACTGTTTGTACATTATTAAGCCAAATTGTATGTCTATTTAAATGGGAGCACGCTAGAAAGAGGCAGTATGTGCCCCTCGGCTCTTTGGGATTGGACCCTGGGAGATGATACCCTCAGTTTTAGAAATGGATTCCCCAGGTGGGCCGTATGAGTGAGGGGTGTGGCAGGAAGTGGGGGGTTGCTCCTAACATTGGTGGGAGGTTGCATTAAAAATAGATGGGAGGAGAACTCTCAATAATGGTGGGAGAGTAGCCCCACAAACAGACCTGTGGGAGATGGGAGGTTGTCATCCTTGCCACATCCCCTCACGATTTAGATTGTGTGCTTGAACAAATCCAGTTATAGGGCCGCATGAACCTCACCAGTGGCTCAAAATAGTGACTCTGCATTAAATATTTAAACTGTAACTTGGTATTTAGATACAGCCAGTGACATACACATGAGTATATGCCATTCGTATGCAAATAATTGCACCCTAATATGACCAGCTATGAGAAGACAAGACAGAGAAAGGGCTGGGGCAGTATTTCTTATTTAAATGTCCTGATTGAGGTGCAATTTTTGTTATACCAAAATTTGTATTGTTTAATTCATCTGAATTTCTTTAAAAATGGTTTTACAGCGTAGATCCAAAATATTGTTTGCATTACTGTAAACTCCTGTGGACTTAAGGGTGTCACCACCGGTTACAGCTGCCCACTAGTGCATCAGTTCATGTGATATTTTTGCATTTCCACAGTACTGAGCAACATAATTAAGACAACTGAAATTAACAACATGGAAATCAAGAAAATGACTAAAATTGGTTTGCTAGCAAAGTTAGAATGTGGTCAAATTCAACTATGTAAATTAAAAGATTTTTTCACGAATGTCTTGTCAAACTTGTGCAACAATTTGCTGAATGGTGTGTCATGAATTTTTTATGGTGTATACTTGTTTGATGGAAATGTTTAATATTTTTACGAAAATTGATGTCGGTGGGAAATGTTTTTAACTTTTTATCATGTGCATGAAAGAGACTCCACACAACAAACATGATTTGCTGTGCTCATTGCACAAGACGCAGTGAAAATATCTTTTTAATGTTGACCATAGTTGATCGAGATCAAGTCTCAACTTGATTAGGAAATTTTAGTTGTATTCTGCACTTCGATCCCTGGTAGTTATTAATGCACTTGTCTTCACTCTGTTGCCTAGTATTACATGGAAACTTGTGCACATTTATTTGTTTACAAGTGGACTTTGCAACGTGTACATTCCTTGTGTGTATGTGAACTCTCCAGGAATACTGCAGACCGTACTTTATGTGAGGCTTTAAACGTATCTTCAACTATCTTTGAAGATTTGTATTTGTCCACGTGTCAAACTGATCGTATGCAGTCGACCGTGGGTCACAGTAATGTTGCCACTCAAGTCACCCTCTTAAGTTCCCCCGACTTTTACAGCCATGAGGAGACTATGTGGACTACATGCCCACTTCCGACGGCTACATCCATGTGGTACAAAACATGTCCGGAGCTTGACCGCCACTGGCCGGAGGTGGCTGTTCCCTCTGGATGGCACCGAGGACAGGTATCGGGGTGTACATGTTGACCTTGCAAAGCTACCACCAGACTCAAGTTCTCCTGAAGTCTTCCAGAAGCAACTCAGAGGTGAGTAAACTATTAAAGTAATTCTTGTTTTATGAAATCTTAATTCAGTATGTATCTTCATTGCATTTATATAATAAATTTTCTTTTTAAAGAAATTTTTTTTTATAACAAATACTTGATACTTTTGAATAAATTTTTTTATATGTATATGCAAAATATTTGTATATGGGAAGTCACTTTATTTAGTAATGCTTCAGGTTTCTAAGAGGTTAAATAACTTCAGTGCATGGGAACACCCCAAATATTGTGTGGCGCAGTAACTCAGCATTTAGAGTGCCATGCTGTCAGTCAAGAGGACATATGGGGGCTTGAGCCAAGACAGCTTTGTTCACCCCATTTGCCTGTGTCTTTCTAAATACCAGGGGAAGTAAGACCCCACACAGGGAAATGGAACTGTCGCCAACTCACAGAGCCAGTGGTCTCAGTCCATAAAAACACCTTCCCTTTTGGGTCTACAATGACCTTTGTTGATTGTAGCCAACAGTGGCGTCTTACAACTTAAGTGTATCAGAAGCAGAATAGCTCAACCAATTCAATGCTGCAAGCCAATCATCACCAAGATTACAAAAGATGCAGCCTGCACCGATAGGTTTAGCCCATGTGCAGGGAACAGGCGAATGCGGTGTTTGCTGTAACGTTTTGTTGTCCCACAGAATCAGTAAGCACGTGGAGACAAGATGGGTGTGTGGCGGTATGGCTGAGGGTGCCCATCGTGGCCAGTTCCCTCATCCCTGTCGCGGCATCCGAGGGATTCAAGTTCCATCACGCTGAGGGTGACTACTCCATGCTGTGCCAGTGGCTCCGTCTGGACACATACAGCCGACTGCCACCATTCGCCACTCACCAGGTAGGCGTTGCAGGTAAGGTTAGTCGGGGGTGTGACCCGCTATCCCTTTCAGTAATAATAATAATAAAGGGCATTTTCTTGTTACAGACGAATTAAGCATGTGGGTTTTACTTATGCCATTTAAATGTGAATTATCCCACAAAATTATTGAATTAGCCATGTTATAGTTAAAATCTGTAAAATAAGCTACAATACGTTAATAAATAGATAAATAATGAACATATTGAGAGGATTTTTCTCTGAGAAATTGCAAAACTATGAATAGCTATCAAAAGAAAACATGGCAAGCTAATGCAAAAAGAAATACCCACATATTTTTTAGTGTGTGTGTGTATATATACATATATATATATATTTATATATATATATATATATATATATATATATATATATTGTAGGCATATGAGATAAACTTTTGAAAAAAAAATAATGTCATTTTCATTAACAGAATATCCAAGTTTTGTTTTGAAGATGCGAACATTTAAGAAGATAGAATATGGAGTGATATCACTTTCTAGCTGTGTTCTAATGCTCATCCACCATTCATATTACCTAACTCATCCACCAATCATATGACCTAACTCATCCACCATTCATATTGCTTATGAAATCCATACATTCAAGTAATAAGTACAAGAAGTTGGCTGTGAAAGCTGCTGATAATTGGTGTGTTGCAGGCTGCGTGTTGAGGGAGGATACGCAGGAAGTGATTGTTGTCAAAGACAGGAACAGATCGGTAGGTGTCTCACACAAACTATGAGGCGCTTATTCATTAAATGAATTTCATCCAGTTTGTTATTTCATCAGTCAATAGCATTACATATGTTTTGCCACAAAACACCTCCGCCACCATCAACTTGATGGCAGCACAAAAACACTCTTCTAAAACTAAATTTATGTGATGTTGGGTTTTTAACGCATTCTGCAGATGAATACCTCATAGATTATCATAGCATAATCTATGTGGTACATAATCTATGTGGTACATAATCTATGTGGTACATAATCACAGTCACCGTAGACAACAGTGACATAGATGAAGTGAACATGTTCACATACTTGGGGAGCAAAATGGCAACAGATGGAGACTCTGAGAGAGAAGTCAACTCCAGGACAGGGGTGGGTTCAATTACACATAATTATATCAGTTACAATTACATTTCAATGTTTAGTTCAATTACAATTACACTCATAATTTTTCAATTCAATTACAATTACACTGTTTCAATTACAATTACATTATGCGGAACCAAATATATTCAGCATTTGTTAATTATATAGTTTTGCACTTTTGCTGAATTTCAATATTTTGTACACAATTGATAAACAAATATAACGGTAATGATTGTAAATTGTTGAAGAATTGTGGCTTGAATTTTGAATTGTACTAAGTAAAAAGACAGCAGTTTAAACATATTTTTATTATATAAATATATATTTTAAATCTGGTATATAGACATTAATAAATGTTATATATATATATATTGATGTATTTATAAACTCTTTCAAATCAATGTAGGTACTTGTCTTAACAGAGGATACATGATTTTTGCTTATATAAAGACATTAGACAATGTCCACAAGGCTTCACCTCCTGTAGTTGCATAATCTGTCTTGGAAAGGAAAGCATGCTGTGTGTCTGTGGCTGTAGCAGTGCTAATTATTGTTTGCTGAGAGGGTGGATTAGCACCTGTCCATGGCCCTGTGTACTCTAAGGGTCTCTAACCAGACTGCAAACTGGTACAGTAATAAACAATGGTAGCCCAGACTGTCTCACTTGAGTCAACATACTGAATTGAGAACAACTAGCACAAGCTCTAAGTGGACTTTAACTCAGGGCTTCTGACTTGAAAAGATACTTCCTCTGGAAGATCACTTTGTGTAGCTTCACTGCATTCAAAAAGGGAATAGCTCAGACATACACAATGTCATAAAATATTTTACTGTCAGGCTATCTGGTGTCAATACAGCTACACAAGTGTGCACACTTTGTGCTTTTGTATTAAAAGACATACAAAACTCTGTTGATCTCAATGCTTGTAAACAATTATTTGTGCTAAATTCATATAAATTACCGATTACAAAAATCAGAAGTAAAAAAAATCATAAATCAATGATTTTTTGGAGTGATTTAAATCATGATTTAAATAAAATGATTTAAATCAAACAACCCTGAACCTGTATGAGACTTAAATTATATTTTATTGACAGTTTGTTCAGGTAGTTTGTGATACGAAACGTACTGTAATTGATTGTAATTGATTGTAATTTAAATAAATTTTCAATTATACAAAATATAACAATTACAATTACAGCACAAATTTGAAACCATAATCAATTACAATTACACAATTTTGCTGTAATCAATTACAATTACAATTACGTAATTGGACCCAGCCCTGCTCCAGGATCACCAAAGCCAACCAGTCCTTTGACATGCTGAAGAACATCTGGAAGTCAAAACAAGTGGGAACCAATGCTAGAATCAGAATCAGCAATGTCCTCAGTGTTTTACTGTATGGGACAGAGTGCTACAATGTCCTCAGTGTTTTACTGTATGGGACAGAGTGCTACAATGTCCTCAGCATTTTACTGTATGGGACAGAGTGCTACAATGTCCTCAGTGTTTTACTGTATGGGACAGAGTGCTACAATGTCCTCAGCGGTTTACTGTATGGGACAGAGTGCTACAATGTCCTCAGTGTTTTACTGTATGGGACAGAGTGCTACAATGTCCTCAGCGTTTTACTGTATGGGACAGAGTGCTACAATGTCCTCAGTGTTTTACTGTATGGGACAGAGTGCTACAATGTCCTCAGCGTTTTACTGTATGGGACAGAGTGCTACAATGTCCTCAGTGTTTTACTGTATGGGACAGAGTGCTACAATGTCCTCAGCGTTTTACTGTTTGGGACAGAGTGCTACAATGTCCTCAGCGTTTTACTGTATGGGACAGAGTGCTACAATGTCCTCAGTGTTTTACTGTATGGGACAGAGTGCTACAATGTCCTCAGCGTTTTACTGTATGGGACAGAGTGCTACAATGTCCTCAGTGTTTTACTGTATGGGACAGAGTGCTACAATGTCCTCAGCGTTTTACTGTATGGGACAGAGTGCTACAATGTCCTCAGTGTTTTACTGTATGGGACAGAGTGCTACAATGTCCTCAGTGTTTTACTGTATGGGACAGAGTACTACAATGTCCTCAGTGTTTTACTGTATGGGACAGAGTGCTACAATGTCCTCAGTGTTTTATTGTATGGGACAGAGTGCTACAATGTCCTCAGTGTTTTATTGTATGGGACAGAGTGCTACAATGTCCTCAGTGTTTTACTGTATGGGACAGAGTGCTACAATGTCCTCAGTGTTTTACTGTATGGGACAGAGTGCTACAATGTCCTCAGTGTTTTACTGTATGGGACAGAGTGCTACAATGTCCTCAGCGTTTTACTGTATGGGACAGAGTGCTACAATGTCCTCAGCGTTTTACTGTATGGGACAGAGTGCTACAATGTCCTCAGCGTTTTACTGTATGGGACAGAGTGCTACAATGTCCTCAGCGTTTTACTGTATGGGACAGAGTGCTACAATGTCCTCAGCGTTTTACTGTATGGGACAGAGTGCTACAATGTCCTCAGCGTTTTACTGTATGGGACAGAGTGCTACAATGTCCTCAGTGTTTTACTGTATGGGACAGAGTGCTACAATGTCCTCAGTGTTTTACTGTATGGGACAGAGTGCTACAATGTCCTCAGTGTTTTATTGTATGGGACAGAGTGCTACAATGTCCTCAGTGTTTTACTGTATGGGACAGAGTGCTGAAAACTAACAACTAGAATAGCCCACAAAATACATACCTTGCAGAACAAGTGTTTATGGAAGATTCTCAGAATCTTCTGGCCTAGAAGAATTTCAAATGAAGAACTACACCAGAGGACAAATACAAAATCTCTTACCAAAACTTTGAAGAAGAGAAGATTGAGATGGCTGGGGCACGTGTGTCGAATGCCACCAAATACACTGCCCAGAATAGCCCTACGCTGGACACTGGATGGGAAGGGGAAAAGAGAGAGAGAGACCAAGGAGACCTGGCGAAGAACCTTGGAGAAAAAGATGAAGGCATGCAGACTGACTTGGGAAACCATCACCAGACAGGCCGCAAACTGACAGCAGTGGCGCTCTCTTGTGGAAGCCTTATGTGCCACTTGAGGCACGAAGAGGACTGAGTGAGTGAGCGAGCAAGAGAGAAAGTGAGTGAAAGTGAGTGAAAGTGAGTGAGTAATCAGCATAATATACTTAATTAGTTAAGTGAACTAATAATGTGCCATGTGGTTATTGAACAGAGATGTGGTTGTTAAACCTTTTAGATTTCTCAGTTGTCACTGTCATACTGAAGACATGTTTTGCAGCACACACTGTGGAAGTTTCCTGGAGGTCTATCAGAGGTCGGAGAAGACATTGGTGAGTATATCAGTGTCTTGGTACAGGTTATTATACAGCAACTACTTACTTTTTCCTGTATTTTTAACCCTCCTCTGCCTTTCTTACACCTGTTTAATTCAGTCTTCCCAAATTTAATGTGGTCTGCCCTTTTTCCTGTGTCTTTGCTGTACATCTCCCTCATTTACAATTTTCTGTTATATACTTACTAATTATGATCTTTCAAAAACACTGGGTGCGTTGTGTGTGTCCCAAGTCTATGTATTTCACTCCATGTTTTTAACCTATCAATTTCCTCAAAGCAAATTAGCATCCCCAATCAACAGTGGACAACTTGGAAATCATCTCAGATGGCTGGTTTTGGCCTAGGTGCACATTGCTAGAAAGATGTGTTGCGTGTTGCACAATTGTGCAAGTAAGTTGGCATACATTGTACTACAAAAGTTGTGTGTGCCATTGCAATCATAGCAATGTTTTCTAGAAGTTTTGTTGAGTTGCAGACCAGCATATATTACAGGACTGGTCCATTTTATAATAAGTATGCCCTTTATGTTGACTGAGTTGTAGCTCCACAGGGATCAGGCACTTTAGAAATGCTATATATTGTGTTATGAAGGAAGATATGTATTTTGTTTCACGATTTTGGTTAGTTTTGTTAACAGCAAGTCAGTAAAGCTTTAGGCATGTTCCACCATGATAAATAAAAGAAGAATGTTTTCTAGGAGTGACAGCAGAGAGAGAAGTTTTTGAAGAAACAGGCGTGAAAACTGGTAAGGGACATTTTTACACATAGTAGCAACTGTAAGTCAATATAATTATAGTTGTTTATTTTATTAAAGAGATATGCCAGCTCCATAATTGAAATAAATGAAAAGCTTTAATGAAATTTCATGTAATGGATTATGATTTTGTATTGGTATCATTTATATGTATATATAATGTATGTATGTATGGACTGGTATACAGAATATTTTGTATGCATGTACACATGCATATATATGTCTACACACCATATATTTTCAACCACTAACTGTGAATTTAAATAACAGAAATGTTATCACATTGCTCAATAACACTTCAATATCAAATGTATTATTTCTATACAAAGCATCAATACATGACACAAGGTGTAGACTGGAAATTAAATGCAGCATATACAGTGGGACCTCAAATGTAAGATCACCTATGCGTCTTGCCAAAGTGGTCTTAATTCAGAGGTGATCGTAATTTTTAAATGTCTGTCTGAGGATATAGTTTTAAGTCCAGTGTATTAGGAACTGAGAAAGTCACATTTCTGAAGAGTTCTTTGAAATCGGGTGGTCATTAGGATGGCTTCCACTGTATCTCATGCACACACAAACAAACAGTAAATGCACTAATATTGTTACAAAGAACTCTAATCTAGCATTTCTTCTTTGAGTCAATATTATACTACCATGAAATGCTAGCTGAGTGCAATTGCATTGTCAACTAATGACATTGTAAACACTATATTACAAAACCCTAATAAACACGCCTACTCTTATCTTGCTTCAACGTTACAAAAGAGCTACATTACAATACATGTACCAAGAATAGAATCAATCATTAATTAGATGGGTAGTCTCGTGAACTTATCACTTATGCGAACACCTCAGAAACATCCACAAGTAAAGCATTTGTTAGCTTTCATTGACATGCAGTTTATTAATTAAGTCATGTTTCAGCATGTTTGCCCTTGCTGACCACCAATCACTCAGATTTACATCAAATACATCAGTATAATTTTAATATTGAAATTATTTTATTTGCTTTGGTGAACTGACCGACTGGTTTACATGGTTTACATTGCAACTCTGAATTTAGTAGTGTTTATAAAATCTAAGTTGGTTAATAATGTCCATATAAAACTTGTTACTATCGTTATTTTTCACCTATTTTCAAGAATACACAATTTGGTGATTAATAAAATTTTGCCTGCCAATATATTTGATTTTGTTAAATGGCCAATTCTCTTATCTGCGAATATGTTCAGCGGAATCCACTTTACTTTGAAATTGACAAATCCAGAGAATGTGGACATTATAATTATATGGAACCCCCAACTAGAATAGACAAGCATGTTGTGAAAAAGATAATTTCCCACCTAGCTAATCCCCTTATATATGTAACACATCATTCGAAACAGGTATTTTTTCAGATAATATGACAAAAGTTATTCCTGTCTGTAAGACCAGCAAAACAATTCAAGAAAAAATCTTTGATAACAGATTAGAAAAATTCATGGAACAAAACCAAATACTAAGTGAGAGCCAGGATGGTTTTCGGAAAAAAACAGATGTACATCTTTGGCTTTATTAGAAATGAACGAGGAAATAACTAATGCAATCTACAATAAAAAAGCTTCTATCGGGGTGTGCATAGACTTTAAAAAAGCTTCCGACACTGTCAATCATAATTTACTAATACATAAATTAGAAATGAATGGTATTTGCAGTATAGTACGAAATGGTTAGTTAGCTAATTAACAAAAAGGACACAATCTGTCTGCATTAATGATGTAAAATTGGATCTCTTAGCAGTAGTATGTGGCAGGCCACAAGGTTCAATACGGTACTTGGACTGAAATAATTTTTTATATATATAAATGATTTGTGTAATGTTTCTAATATCAAATTTATACTGTTCGCGGATGACACTAATATATTTTATAGTGCTGATAGTCCAGAATTGCTTAGTAACACAACTAATCAAGAGCTGAGTAAACTGCACAATTGGCTTGCAGTTAACAAACTATCTCTTAATATTAATCAAACTAATTACATGGTATTTGGAAAAGGGTTACTTCAGATATAATATTATAGCAATAACAATGAACCAAAACATTACAGAAATAGTCTATCAAACAAAAAAATTCTTGGCATAGTTATCAATGATGAGCTTTCTTGGAAAGCACATATACAATTGGTAAAATCCAAATTGGCTAAAACAATTTCAATAATTCATAAAGCCAAATTTTTTTTAAAGGCCTCGGCATTGATTACTTTATACTTCTCACTTTTCTTGCCCCACATAGACTACTGCTATGAGAAATACTTAACACAAATCTAATGCCCCTATTCACTCTACGAAAGAGAGTTATTTGTGGAGCAAAGGCTCGTGACCATACAAATAACTTAATTATTAATCTTTTAATTTATTAAATTGTTCGACCTAATTGAATACGAAACATCTGTATTGATGTACAAAGTAAAATATAAACTATTGCTCAATAGCATTCAAAGATTATTATATTCTAAGGAAGAAATTTTGCACAACACAACGCAAAGGGATAAATAAAAAAATTTAAGTTTGTAGTGCACTAAGGGCTAAATGTTTTTCTATCGCTGGTGACAAGCTTTCGAATGGTCTACGTATTGCACTAAGAAACTGTAAAAATATTTTTGGTATAAAAAAATGCACAAAACGTACTTGAAAAGATACAAAAGGGATATTTTATTCTGAGACGTAATTTATTTTTTTGGTGCTTTATGCATTAATTATATGTGTTTTATCAGTATGATACAAGGTATTGCTATATAAAAGAGGAATTATATATATATATATGTATGTGTGTATATGTATACATAATATTATAACAAATCAATGCAACAAGAGAGAGTACACGTAAGTTTACACTTCAGTTCTCTCCATTTCCGGCATAAGATTGTAGCACATTATGATTGTAACTATTCGTCTTTTAAATATACATGATTTAAATGAGAAATATTCTGCGTTATCAATGTATGTATACTCACGGCATATATGTAATGTTAGAAGTAAATGTATTATTATTATTATTGATAGCTGCATATCGGTTAAAAATGACAAATTTGTACATGCCCTTAACAACATGTTGCAGAATGTCAAGGCATCTTAGCCTTCCGACAACAGCATCGCCACCCTGGTGCATTCGGCCGGTCTGACCTCTACTTCGTCTGTCATCTGGTGCCGTTGACCTTTGACCTGAACCCATGCCCCACCGAGATCGAGGAGTGTCGGTGGATCGGTCTCAATGAACTTGAGCACCAGGCAGTGCTGCCAACATTGATGCGGCGGGTCCTACAGCTGGTGAGACAGGGGCTGCATGAAGGCTTCGAGAACGTTGTGCTCGAACCGCAGAATTGTAAATCAGTCTACGTGGGGAACACGTTCAAGATGTACAACCCTCCCATCAGGACCAGCACGGATGTAGAAGAAGCTGACACAGGGTAGACGGAAATGACCTTGCAAACCATGAGGTCGGTTGTGGCAAGGTCAATGATTTCCAAGGTCACCTTGCAAGAGACGATGCATGCGTATTGACTGAAATTGAACAAATCTCAGGTCTGTAATAAGCTCAAAAGGTTGTCAGCTTTAAAGGTACATGATTAAGTAATTTCCATGTTGGCAAATTACTACATTATGCAACAAAAGTGCACATTTATATTGAATTCCAGTACTTGTCAGATTTTATTGAAATAAAATAATCACTTTAAGCTTACTAACTGGTTTTGAAGACGAATACTAACCAGTTTGCCAGCTGCTATTCACCTGGAGGGTGGGGCAGTTGTTTTGCTAGACTAAATTACTGTTTGCACAAAGTCCCATAGTTTATTAGGTTAGCTATGTTAGATGAAAGGATGAAACAGGGTGCACGTTTGTTACAGTATGTAATTACTTGTCACAGTTTTAATATAATTTATTACATGGATATTAAAGGGAAACAACAGTCATGGTTTTGGGCCTATGCACGAATAACAGTTACTAAAACATAATCATTTGCAACTACAATTAAGAATATCATACCAATGGTTTACTAGGAAAACCTTGTTGAACACGCATCTTAATTTCATGGGCTGCGCCATACTGTTACATAACCCTACGTCACAAGTGTTAGTCTAACAAAATTCGCTCGCCACATGAAAATATATTTGTATACACTATATTTGCCAATACGATGCTGCTATGCTGTTTGCGTCTAAATTCAACTTATGTAACATATTTTGGCCTTTGTATACTAACTAGTCCTCTTTTATACAACATAACATTTGAAACTGTGTTGGTTCCGTGTATGCCAGTCTCCCTTAATATGTCACAATAGTCTAGCTTACCCGATTTTCATGGAATTGCACATGTGTTTATCCGTGTTGCTGGTTAACATGTCAGCACTCAGTCAACTGGAGAAATGACCGGAATCTCCCATTTTTAGAATAAATTCTGAGTAAACCAGTGATGACAATCTTAATTTTAATTGCACATGGTTAGTTTTTATTATCTTTTACGTGCATAGCCCCAAAACCATGATTTTTGTTTTAACTTTAAAACCAGAACCTTGGGTTCGGTACTGCATTTGATGTGCACATGTGTATATACACAGACACATTGCCTTCCGGTGACAAGAGATATTATTTTAGAAATGTTAGTATTCGTAAATTGTTAAGACTGGTCTTTCATCCCATACGCTGGTATTTAAATCAATGCAGTAGAACACCATCAACTGTTTGTACGTATATCATTGGCTACATCATCATGGCGTATTTAGGGGGAGGTCACTGGGCCATGGCCCCTTTTGGCTTGTTTTGATTTTTACTGTATTTTTCCGATGCGCCACTACATGGTAGCATGGGTGACTGGGTTTGGCCCCCCTTTGTGAGAGCCTAGATATGTCATTACATGGTAGCATGGGTGACTGGGCTTGGCCACCCCTTTGTGAGAGCCTAGATATGCCATTACATGGTAGCATGGGTGACTGGGCTTGGCCCCCTTTGTGAGAGCCTAGATATGCCATTACATGGTAGCATGGGTGACTGGGCTTGGCCCCCCTTTGTGAGAGCCTGGATATGCCATTACATGGTAGCATGGGTGACTGGGCTAGGCCCCCCTTTGTGAGAGCCTGGATATGCCATTACATGGTAGCATGGGTGACTGGGCTAGGCCCCCCTTTGTGAGAGCCTAGATATGCCATTACATGGTAGCATGGGTGACTGGGCTTGGCCCCCCTTTGTGAGAGCCTAGATATGCCATTACATGGTAGCATGGGTGACTGGGCTAGGCCCCCCTTTGTGAGAGCCTAGATATGCCATTACATGGTAGCATGGGTGACTGGGCTAGGCCCCCCTTTGTGAGAGCCTGGATATGCCATTACATGGTAGCATGGGTGACTGGGCTAGGCCCCCCTTTGTGAGAGCCTGGATATGCCATTACATGGTAGCATGGGTGACTGGGCTAGGCCCCCCTTTGTGAGAGCCTGGATATGCCATTACATGGAAGCATGGGTGACTGGGCTAGGCCCCCTTTGTGAGAGCCTAGATATGCCATTACATGGTAGCATGGGTGACTGGGCTAGGCCCCCTTTGTGAGAGCCTATATATGCCATTACATGGTAGCATGGGTGACTGGGCTAGGCCCCCTTTGTGAGAGCCTGGATATGCCCATTACATGGAAGCATGGGTGACTGGGCTAGGCCCCCCTTTGTGAGAGCCTAGATATGCCATTACATGGTAGCATGGGTGACTGGGCTAGGCCCCCCTTTGTGAGAGCCTATATATGCCATTACATGGTAGCATGGGTGACTGGGCTAGGCCCCCCTTTGTGAGAGCCTGGATATGCCATTACATGGTAGCATGGGTGACTGGGCTAGGCCCCCCTTTGTGAGAGCCTGGATATGCCATTACATGGAAGCATGGGTGACTGGGCTAGGCCCCCCTTTGTGAGAGCCTAGATATGCCATTACATGGTAGCATGGGTGACTGGGCTAGGCCCCCCTTTGTGAGAGCCTATATATGCCATTACATGGTAGCATGGGTGACTGGGCTAGGCCCCCCTTTGTGAGAGCCTAGGTATGCCATTACATTGTAGCATGGGTGATTGGGCTTGGCCCCCCCCCCTTTGTGAGAGCCTAGATATGCCACTGTATATCATTATCTTAGATAAAATACTTGTTTGTATTGAGCATATTTTAATATGCAAATGCATCAACTAGTCTTTGTTAAAGCTTGTGATGTCCCCATTTACATACCAGGCAATCCATTCATATATGTATAATTTTCTTAAGTGTTCCTGAGTTTTGCCTTGACTAGTTGTGTTGCTAGCATCTACATATAATGTTAGTATTTATGTGCAGATTTTGATTTTAGTTGCACTGCATAAATTAAATTAAGCAATGTTCACTGTACGACTGCAATTAGCCAATGTTCACTGTACGACTGCAATTAGGCAATGTTCACTGTACGACTGCAATTAGACGGTGTTCTTGTTGATAAATTATGTGCATATGTTGGTGCCTTATGAATAAATCCCTGTATGGAACATGAAGTATACTTATGTCCAGCTCGCAGTGATCATCTGAAGTCAAGTCGTCTTTATCAAGGCAGCTAGTACACCACATCTACCTTTGAAAACTGAAATCAAGAAAGTGCAAAGTTTGCAACTGTACCAAAGACATCTATGTCGCTATTTCATAAAAATTCGATCAGATGCGATAAGTATTATTAATTAAGCATTAAGCACAGCAAACTTACCATACCAGATTTTTTCGGATATCTGATATCTAAACAAACACCATATTTTGATACCTTGCATATGTATAATTTAGAAGACACATTCAGATAAAGTATTTCTTTGAGGTTTCAAATAGTAGGCAAAATTTCATTTGTTGCAAGGGTCTCGGGAGTAAACAAAAAATTACAGAATTTAACAAGATACTTATAATATACATGTGTACATTCATTCAGCACGCACACACATTGATTGGTTAGTCCTTACCCTTGGCATCCATACAAACCAGATCTTCATCTTGATTATCTTCTGTCATCTTTACAGTGACAACTTTAAACTAAACTGCTTTACAAGTAAATCTACTGCACGTAACATTTGTGTTCTGTTTGTTGGCAAACGTTCCACTCTTCATCTTTCACTGGGCTCTCTTCACATTCTTCTGGAACCTTTCTTCTACTGCCGATCAATCTTCTCCCACCAACCCACACTTATGATGGTAGCAATCTCTTCTCCAAGTTTTTTGTTTTTGTGGTGGCCACAGGTGGTGTTTGAACAGTAAACAGTGACCACCAGGCATTCTTTTATTCATGAAATCTCTTATCATTGCGGAAGTTTTTTTTAATGCCCACCACACCACTTTCTTTTTCTCTTTTCATTGGGCAATTTCAATGTGTTTTCTCAATGTACAATGACCTTTTCCACACAGTAACATACATGTCAACAGGTATATCGTGTCAGATATTTACACAATCAACGTGCGTCACCACGGGAAGACAGTGCCAATGGGATCCTTGTACTGAAACACTGCTGTTTCTCCAACACTCCTACAGAAGTTGGTGGATATTCAACTACTGCCTTCCCGGGGTGGGGTATATGTCTCATAAACATGGTCAATGTAACATTTAGAAAATGCAAAGGAGACACTGGGCTGTGGATTCCTATAGATCTTGAGTTTGGGTTTTGAAGCACTTCAAACAAACAAAATTCAATTTAGAGTAATCTTTCACCATCGAACGGTACAGAAGCATATTTGTGTTCTGACCACCCTTAAGTTAAACTGCAAGAATGCACGACCCAGTCTCTACAACATACGCTTGCGGCCAAAGTGAACACTGACACACAAGTCCTGAAAGTACTTGTACATCATTGAGAAGACAAAGGCAATCTCAACACCACTAAAGAATCCCTAACTGGAATAGATCTGACACCATTTTGAACACTAATGATTGCAAAGTTGACTGTTATTGTAATATTAACAATTATATAAATGGTCAATTTAAAAACCAAATACTAATGAGATATAGGCATTTTATCCATGCTACGTTTATGGGTTGGGGATTTCTCCAAAACTAGTGATACCTAAATATCTGTGTACAACATGTCCTAATTTGTATTTATTCCTTTAAAACATTGTATCTGTAATTTTCATGTATTATGAAGTCTGAACATAATTATTTCAGGTCAACATTGTGAACAGCACAGCAACCAAATGTACCATTAAAAAGTAGCTACTTATGTCATTTTTCTTGGAGGTTTTGCACAACCATAACACGGATACACAAATACATACATATACACTGAAATAGTAAAATGAATGTTTTTCAAACGCTGCTTGTCACATCACAGAACTATTAAGTAACAGAAATGATATGTAGTTCACAGTGTTCGGATAATTTTAGTAATTGTAAAAAGCCAAAATAATGTCTGTCACAGATGTACGTTGCAGGCTTTGTACTTTTCAACTGGAAAACAGTGCATACATGCACGCTGTTGGCACACTGCATCTTATAACGATACAAATGTTTCCTCGTATCCAAAGAGAGCTGGCAGAATTTTAATAGAAATTTCCGCTGACGGCCTTTAAAAATGTACACTGGTATGCTAATTTTTAATTACTTAATTTTTAATTAACTGCAGAAGAAAGTTAATTATTTGAATGATCAAATCTGAGACATCATAACTTAGACGACCACGAATACATTCCTTGGCTGGCATTTGGCATCATATAGCGAACTCAATGTCATAACATGCAAACCTGCACATGAACAGTGCAGACAATAATTACGATTATGAAAACATCACGCAGTAACAACCACCCACTTTGTGACGAATGCTGTAAAATCCAACAAGTTCGTGACAACAAAAATATTTACAAAGAAAAACAAACAACGGTTTTCAAGTGTCCACAAACGTGTACAAACATTTCATAAAACCACAGTCTGCGCACAGATCGATAGATCAAATGAGCTAGAATCCGCTGCCAAGCACGTTGAGCAAATTAACAAACGACATCTTGCCCATGTGCCCAGCCATATCCGTAAGAATGCATCAACAAAGCAAATCGCTAATTTATATAGCATTCTCATGTCTGCATTTACTGACGACAGAGTCGTTACATCTGAACTAAAAACAAACTTTATCACAAAGAGATCGTCATCAACTGAAAAACGCTGATGCGGCATATGACAGCTGGAAAAATAACATTGATTCTTAACCCAAACTCTATCTGGGAGAATTTGTGAACCACAGTAGTAGAGGGGTAGAGGGAAGCACAATTCGGGTCGAATATGACTAGAGTGAATAGTCTAGAACAACATGGTTCAGACAAGGCTCGTTTCTACTATACTTTGCTCACTGACCTACACTTTTAATCAGGTCCACTTTTATGGCACAATAACATAAAGAAAATTGGTAAAAACGAGATCTAAAGTTGTAACTCTGAAATGCTTACCATCTAAAAAAATATGCCACACCCATGTGATACTTTCTAAAATGCTTCGGCTTAGAAAGAATAAACCAAAATAATTTTTAGTCACGAGGTTAACAAACAGAGCAAAATCATAGACCCTTGCTTCCCCCTACCACCAAGTTTTGGCGTTGCCCCAGCACCGAGCCAACAGCGGGCTATGTATATGTTGCCACTATCTCCGCCATGATCGGCTCTCATCTTCCTCCTCCTCCTCTTCATCGACACTCAGTAGGACATCCTCGTCTGCATCCTCTGCCTGTCAACATGATAGAACATGCATCAGGTCGTACACCAATGTATATTGCAACATTTCATAAGGCTGCAGACTGAGCGCATGCACTGTACCATCATGACAGTAAGTGTACAACTGTGTGATATGTGATGGTTACAGCATGAAAGACAAGCACATTTTCATGGGTATCCACAGATCGGTGTAATTAAACAGGAAGTGGGAGGTTGGCCTAAAAAATATGTGGGAGGTGGACCCTCAAAATTTGTGGGAGGTTGGTACCCAACACAGATGGGAGGTTTGAGACCAGGGGACACCGCCTCATTAAAAGTTAAATGTAGGAGGGGAGAGGGCTGTGTTACGTCAATCGTACATGATTTTTTTAGTATTTATCACATACAAATGACATCAGATGTACACAACATCACAGCAACAATTTGCAGGATTGTTATCTGTGTAAATATTATCTATGGCTCAGGTGGATCCAACAGGCTGATGACAAAATGTTACCACCGATACACAATGATGCACTGCTCCAGATTTTCCCTTCCAGAACCCGGGTTCCACCCTTCTTACATTCAACTGTCACCACATACAAGGCAGCAATTCCTACCTCCGGTTCATCGCCTCCCACCTCCAGCACATCGTCTTCCCCTTCTTCCACAGTGTTCTCGCCTCCTGTGATTAGCTCCTCCGACAAGGATGCGGTTGGCTTGGCTGCACTCTTGAACCACGCAAGGGCGAGGGGCTGTCCCTTGAACATGTGCCCCTCTCTGATAGCCTACGAGCAGGGTGCAATTCAATTTTAATTGTGATATATTATGAAATGTAATCATAATAACAAATTGAATGATGAAAATGTTTTCCTGTAATTAATCCACATATTTGTCCACCATAACAGGACTGTATGTTGACCACAATCTTTGTCCACCATAACAGGACTGTATGTTGACCACAATCTTTGTCCACCGTAACAGGACTGTATGTTGACCACAATCTTTGTCCACCGTAACAGGACTGTATGTTGACCACAATCTTTGTCCACCGTAACAGGACTGTATGTTGACCACAATCTTTGTCCACCGTAACAGGACTGTATGTTGACCACAATCTTTGTCCACCGTAACAGGACTGTATGTTGACCACAATCTTTGTCCACCGTAACAGGACTGTATGTTGACCACAATCTTTGTCCACCGTAACAGGACTGTATGTTGACCACAATTTTTGTCCACCATAACAGGACTGTACGTTGACCACAATCTTCACGCATAAAGTCAGCAAGTGCCAAACTATCAATTCCAACTTTAGTTCTGGCAAAGCCACCAATTTCAGTTCAATAAAAAAATGCATATTTACAAACTTTTGACTTATTTTGTTATGAAAATAATGTGACATCAATTTAATATAGATTATTGTGGCTGAAAGCGTTGCACAATATATATATATGAACTACATAACGTTGCCTTTGTGCAAATCACTATACAACAGTGTCAATGTGTCTTATCAATGGCATAATATCAATGCAATATAGTGTTATTGTATCAAGTAAGAACCGTACATTTTCCGCTTCCTTTCTTGTCTTGAAGTTGAGGGTGACACATGGTATAGAATCATCATGTACAGTGTCCTCCACCTCCCCAAACAGCTACAACAAGCCACACATCTCACAATCACACTTTTCGTAGTTCCTTTTTTACACATTTAACATCCCATTCCAAACATACAAATAGCTATATTTTGTATTAGTTATTTTAAGTATTTTGGGCTTTTAGAAAAACATGTTACAAAAGATGTACATTTATTATTATTCTATTCAACTCAATGTTCTCCATACGATCAGCACTTATCAAGATCTGACTCAAGACAACTGTTTCTTAACCCTAGGAGTGACCAATGATAAATTCCACAGTATACACAAATCGGGAGTTATTCATAAGGGTGCTTTTAAAAAAATCATAACATCACTAATAATTATCACACAAATGTGATTGTATCATTTTGTTGCTTTATTATAATAAAATGATACAAACTACAGCACATAACCTTATCACGGGATATTACTTTTTGAATTTCAAAATTTTTATTTTCAACCTGCTACCAGATAATTACTGAGTGGTTGTATATCTCTATGTCCAATTATAAAAATGTTGCCATACATATTAGGTAAAAAAATCTAATCAAATATGTTGAGAACTTTTATTTTTATGATTTTTTTCCAATACCGGACTATGCCGATTCAGACAGGCCCATCATTACTGCATCGTTTAAAGTGGTAGTGCGGGCTGTCGAAGGCAGCGGAAATCGGGATGGTAACTTGCTGATATGTACCTCAAAAAAGCCCGCAACATCGTTCTAACTGTCTGAACTAATAAAATAACATGATTCAGTAATGCTGTCATTCATTTTGCCAAAATACTGACGTGCAAACTTGAAATAATCCAGCCCAAAATGAACGGACACAGAACGAAGTGAGAAAAACAAAAAAGCCAAATATGGGCACCAACTATGTAACGTGTTTTTAAGCTAGATCATTATTAGCCATCATTGACTATGCTCATGAATAAATATGAATCACAACGAAGAGTGACAAAGGGAGTATTTGGAAGCAGAGTGGACAGCATTTAAGGAAGGCTTTATTGGAACAGCTGAAGAGATATGTGGCCGGAAATCCAACAAAAAGCCAAAAGAAGAAAGAACAGTGTTGGTGGAACCAGGAAGTTGAACAAGCTGTACAAGAAAAGAAGGAGGCACTGAAGGGTGCGGAAGAAACGAGTGATGCAGAAAAGACAAGGCTGAAGCAGAAGAACCGGGAGAAGAAGAATGCAGCAAACAAGACTGTTGCATACTAAAGCAAGAGATGAGAAACAACAGGAATGGTGCAAGAGGATGAAGAAGATGGGGAAATTTATCTTCAAGCTGGCCAGAGATAGAGACAGAGATAAAAGATACTACTCGAACATCAGCAATGAAGAGAAGTGATGGGACATTGATCACTGGAGTCAAACAAGTGCTACGTGTATGGGAGGAGTATTTCAAGAAATTACTAAACCTGGAGAGAGAATGTAAGATAGAGATGCCACATTCTGTAAGGAGAGTTGGAGGTGAGGACAATAACAGAAGAGGTCGAGAAATCTGTAAAGAAGATGAAAACTGGGTAGGCTGTAGGAGTGGACGAACTGTCAGTGAAAATGGTGAAAACAAACGAACTAGTGGGAATCAAGTGGCTTATGAGGCTGTTTAACGTGTGCTTCACAATAGGAGATATACCAGTAGAGTGGCAAAGAGGAGTGATTGTGCCGATATGGAAGGGGAAAGGGGACTTCTATGACCCAGGGAGATAAAGAGGCATCACATTACTGAGCCAAGCCCTGAAATTGATGGAAAGGATGCCAGATGCAAGGGTGAGACATACAGTGGAGAGCAAAATTTGAGAGAATCAGCTGGGATTTACAAAAGGGAGAAGAACAGATGATAGATTGTTTGCCATCAGACAAATTATTGAGAAGAGGAGAGAGAATTTAGAAATGATGTAGCATTCGGGATTGTCGATCTGGAAAAGGCATTTGACACCGTGCCGAGAGAACTTACATTTGCAGTCATGACACGGATGGAGGTTGGAGAGGCAGAGGTCAGGAAATGTACAAGGAGACAACAGCAGTGGTGAGAATCGAAAGAGAAACATCAGAACAATTTGGAGTGGGAGTAGGATTTAGACGGGGAAGTGCCTTGAGTCCCCTGCTTTTCATTATGGTGATGAACCTGATGAGTGGAAAGGTAGGAAGAACTTAAGAAGATACTATACGCAGATGACCTGGCAGTGGTGGCTGATAGCAAAGAGGATCTACAGAAAACATTGCAAGAATGGAATAACACCTTTAGAAAACGTGGCCTACGAATGAATCTGAAGACCGAAGTAATGTGGATAGGCAAACAGGAGGTGGATCTTCATGTAGTTATTGACGGAAAGACCATTAAACAAGTGAACAGTTCTGTATACTTGGGTGGTACAGTGTGTGAGGATGGAGGAAGTAGTAAGGAAATACAGAGGAGAGTGCAAGCAGAAGCAGCAGCGTGGAGGAGAGTGGAAGGCATTATGTGGGACAGAAAACTGAAGAAACAACTAAAAGGAAAAGTGTTGGGAACCTGCTTAGTACCAGCCTGTATACACGGGTTGGTAACACTGGCACTGACAGACAGACAGGAGGAGAAGATACAGATAGTAGAAAACAACTGGGTTCGAAGAATATGCAAAGTAACTCAATAAGATAGAAAGAAGATGAAGGAATTGAGAGAAGAAATTGGCATAAAAAACACCTAAAAATGAAAATAGTTGGAAGCAGAATGAGATGGGCAGGACATGTGCAAAGAATGGACAAAGACAGATTGTCAAAAAGAGCATGGAAAGCAGAAGGTGGTAGAAGAAGAGGAAGACCAAAGCTGCAATGGAAAGACTGTGTCAAACAAGGTCTTGAAAGGGCAGGTATGAACGGCCAAGAGTGGAAGACCATCACAGAAGACAGACGAGAGGCTACCAAGTGACTTGGACCCCACCCCGCAAGGAGCAAGGGGAAGAAGAAGAACGAAGAGTGATTCAGCTTTCCAATGATATCATTTGTTCCCATGAGAAGTACTGGTGATGGTAACGAAAATTTTTCCTATAGAGCAATACCAAAATCAGCCGGAACACTTTTCGCAGTGATTTTGCTGGCTAAATTTGGTCACTCCCAGGGTTAAATACCGACTGGTACTGTAAAATCATTGAGCCATCAAACTATGATGAACGCATGAAACTGCAGTTATCAAACATAAACCTTTATGTAGTGGTCACCAAACATATTCAATGATATTTGTACTGTAGAGGAGAACAAACAAAACACATCTCACCGAGAAATGGGCAACGACATCTTCACGATCGTCCACACTGTAGCCCTTCACCAGGACTTGCTTTGGCCGCCGGTCAACGGTCAGTACTGAGTTGTAATGTCCTCCAACACCCCGCCTGCTGACTCCACGCCCCCGACCAGTCGGGAAGTGTACGCCCCTTCCTCGTCCCCTCATTGGGGGTCCACCCAACAACCCCAGTGCAATTGCCTAAAAACAGTGGTAGAGTTAATTAACATTCTACTGTCTTAGAAGTTGTCTTCCAGTGATGACTTGTTGTTTGTATGTAATACTACTCCTCCTAGACGCTTTGCATCTTGAGCATCAATCTTTCTGGGGTTCATCAATGACCCAGTTTTTTTTTTATTCACACACCCTTTCTATGAACAATGGAATCACCCTTTGTAGTTACTATGTACAATTTCTGAAATTATGCAATACAAGGGCAAGGCGTCGCTAGATGTTATCATAACTGCCAGTATTATCACAATTTAGAGTTGGATTTGAGAAGCCATCAATACATTGACTGGCAGCACCAAATACCAAAGCATAGATGGAAATTTCTGTGATAATGCTGCATATCCTGAAATGTTATAGCCACATACGAACTACCAAGTTATCCAGTCCAGAGGATGAATATTTTGATAGCAAACCGTAAGCAATACTAATGTTTAACACATTTTATTCTGATGCTAGTGCATGAGTTGCAGCCAGTGCCTGAGCTGATCCAATCTTGTCAACGTCCCAAAATGACAAGCCTTCAGTACGAATGAACATGACTTTTTTATTGCTTCTCATCAAACTGTAATTACGATAGACCATTAGAAAGTGTGCCATTTGCATAGATCACAAATATTTATGCGCAAAATTTATGATTAGCCATCACTGTCAAAGGTGTACAACACCAATGTAGGAATTTGCAAGAAACAAGAATTAGAAACCACCATAAAGTTAGCTGTACCTCCTTCTTGAGTTCCGACACCTTGCGGCGCAGTAGGGATGTGTCTGCACCCTCGTTCTGCTTGGAGATTATGTCAAGCTCAGTATCAAGAATGGCCTTCTGGGCCTGCAACAGACAGGCCAGCATGTAGCAGCAACACAACACGTGAATGAACAACATATTCTAACTTCATGATACAAACATCATATCACCAACTGCTATAACTGTCTACCTACAATGTGTGCTGGGTTTGAATAAAACATAATGTTAAACACTTGAAAGATGCACCAACACCACTGACCTGCTGCCTAGACTTGAGGCGGTCGACAGCCTGCTGGGAGGTGACCGCAGGCTTGGCAACGGGGAGGGGGGCCGTGGTCACAGTCAGCTCCTTCTTCAATGTCTCTATGCTCTCAGCCAGCTGCTTCACCGTCTGTTAGCAGATAGTGGGTGATGATGACATAGAACAGCAGTTGTGTGGGATGGATCAATAGAAAAAGATGGATCAATAGTAACCGATCATTTTCGTTGTTATCTTCCACATCTCCAACATTAGCCATATATAAAATATGATCAGAGTATTGCTGAGCCGTCGATATTGATGTGTCCGATTGTCACATTTGTGTAGTTTAGCAGGTTAGCATACCTATGTTTATCAAGTTAACTATCAAACCAATTTTCTTACAACACACCAAATTGACCGAACTACATACACGTGCCCAGACACAAATTTTGTCTCTAAATCTATCACAGGCCTTGATTGTCACTGATTAACAACTCAATTAAAATGTCTTAACAGCTTTAGTAGTACAAAAATAATACAGTTGTACTCAAATTTAGGTAATCTTAATGGAAATTGTAGTTGTATTTTGTTTGGATAGGGCATGACAGTAACATTCTCTAGAATACAAAACTGAACTGAGACAAGATGAGTGAACCGACCTTCATGAAGAGAAGTCGGTCCTCGGGACTCATGTTCTTGTTTTTCTCCAGTTTCTCTATCAGCAGCTGAAACAACCCATCATCATGGCCATTAGTTGACTGTTGATCAAAACATCTTTATTAATATGACCTCTAAACTTACTGTTACAAAACAAAATATTTAATACAAAATCATGATGCTGTGTCCTGTCCAACAACCCGATTGATATCAACGTATTGTCATAACTACGTCTGTTAAAATTTGTGTTTCTAAGATATCACTAAGCAGCATTTTCATATAAAATATAATCGGAACTGAGAAAACGCCCATTTACAAGACTTATGAAGATATCACGTCCGATCAGATATACACTAGATAACAGTGTTATCCAAGCTTGACATGCTTTGTGCGGTATCTAGAATGTTGGTGAAATACTGAAGCCTCCCTACCTTCTGTTGCTGGATCTGCTTCTGTAGTAACGCCTGCTTCTGTTTCGCAATCTCCAGCGTCTTTCGGAGTACATCCTGAACAATAAAAAAATTTGACTTTATTCTGGCCACGTCACAACTATTAATGGTGTTTTTTCAATTTAGTGAACACCTCATTTTTACAAGACCACACAACCAATTTCTTTTTAGAATTATGCTGTATTAATATCACCGATGATATCCTAATTTTGACTCAGATTCTGAGACACCTCATATTGCTGTTTTAGTGACACGTGTATGACGTTGTGTTGGTAGCACAGTTAACAAGAATATGAAACTTTCAAGTAACCATCCCCGTAGACTTCATCATGGATGTTTCTGCCATGACTCGTCACTCATGTGGTTGAAAGATAGAATCCTCAGCAGGTTACACATTTACCCCGTGTGGAATCTTTCATTTTCTGAGGCACAGACAACAGGTAGAAATGGAGGTGGTGGTCTGTGGTAGAGCGTTGGGCTTTTGGTTGAAGGGACCAGGGTTCAAAACCACCTGCTAACATTTGGAAACTTGGGCAATTTCGTTCACCCCACTTTGCTCATATCTTTCGGAAGAGACACTAAAAGCTGTTGGTCCTTTCTACCTGGTGTCTATGCCAGGGGAAGTGAAAGATCCCACTCAGGGGGTAAATGTGTAACCTGTCGACTCAAAGAGTGGTGGTCTCTATCTCTAAACCACTGATTCTAGTTCTTGCGGCTGGAGCTACTTCCCAGTCGGGCAAGTAAGAAGCGCCGAGTCGGCTGAGTGGACGGCAATAACGTCGTAGCTGACTCCCCAAGGCTCTATAGCAGAAATGTAGTAGTAGTAGGTAGAAATGACCAACTGTTGATTAACAGTCTGGCACTCTAACTGCCAAGTTACTGCACACCACATTGGGCCCTTGTTGATATGTGTTAACACACTATCACCCACGTGTATCATACCTTCCTCTGCTGTTTCTTTGCCTCATGTGCATTTGCGTTGCCAAGTCGTGCAGTCACTGGTAGATGTGTCCCTGTGTTGTAGACGGTGCGGGACAGTTCACCCGTAGGAGAGACCACCACAGACTTCTACAGACGGACAACCAAAAACTTAGTTCAATTCTAAAAATACTCCAGCCATAAACATGACCAAAACATCCTTTAAATTTTATATGCTTTCAAGGCATGGGTCTTGCAAAACAGATTCAATTATCATGAAAGCATAGCAAAGCTCCATATCTACTCTGACATCACTATTGGAATACAAAATACATTACCATTACAACTGTTATTTTTTCAAATTGTGAAAACTTTTCTTAAGCACTTCAATTGTAATGAACAGTTTCCCAGATACTGTAATCGCAATAATTTTTTGTGACCTTGGTAGTGATTCGACTGGATCAGGAGCATAAAACATTTCAAAATGGGACAACTGTACAGTTCTCAATAACACAGGCCATTTAAAGAGATCAGTGTCACCCACCTTGGTGTCACTGTCAGTAGGAACTGTCTTTAGTCGGTTGTTGAGCTGTAGTTTGTGTGGCGGGGGTATGCTGCCAAGTCGGTCTTTGATCGACCTCTTCTGTTCCCCGCCATACCCCCCTGACTGTAGTGACGGGTCCTCATGTTGCTGATGGTCTGTCAACTGATGGTCTGTCAGCTGCTGCTGCGGACCTGAGTTCACTCCCTGTTGACAAAAAAATTTCACAGTCAACTCACTGAAGACGAAATAAACTTTCCAGTTTTGATGAAATACACAAGGATGTGTCAGTACTCGGTCAGTCCCATACATCTATGGCTTTGTATGTTTGTCTGCAGAGTAACTTGAGAATGTGTCAGCTAGAATCACTCCCACCAATGTTAGTCATATTGTAAATGGCTTAGAGTTGACACTGAGCATAGATTGGAATTGGACCAGCATCACACCCACCCCCCACCCACCCCCACCCCCACCCTCACCCACACACAGAAACCACCCAAGCAGAAATTATGTATGTAATGGAAAGACAGAAAGCAGCAACAATGTAATCTATTTTCACACAGTTAGTACCATTAATTTGTTAATATGTCAACACTCAACCTAGTAGACAATAAGAAAAATATAATCTGGTAGACAAGTATGTTGTACCCAGTGCACTGCCTAGAAGAAAAATAACAGAGAATACATAGAAATACTGTCAGATGAAGGGTTACATTTACCTGCCGTTGAGCCTGGTCACCTGGTCTGTGCCAGAAGATGCGGATGAAGCGGTTGTTGAAGACGGGCTCACTGCTGTGGTACGCGGCCGCTGCCTCCGAGTTGCTCGAGAATGTGACGAGAGCGGCATCAGGCTCCGTGTTGTAGCACACCTGACAACACGACACTCATAGAAACCCTGCTACAGCGACCACCCACACACAACTTCTCTATTCTCTTAAGACTATTAACAATGTTTTCCCACACAATCCAAAATGAATTTACTGACATTACTAGAAAACAATTGTTTGATGAACTAAATTACTTTTTCAAATTTAAATAATTTTGCAGTCATATTCTGTTGGTAAACTGTCATGCAATCATGCTAGTGACCAAAGAAAGACCCAACTTTGCATTCCTGTCACTTTCTACTGTCAGTTTGCGACATCTTGTACACTGCACTTATTCGTAACACCAACAAATTTCTATATTGTTAGAAAGCAACAATGATCCTGGCAGTGTAACCACTGTTGGCACTAGATAAACTCCCCAACAGATTGCGTTGATTCTGTTCAACCAACAACGTAGTTACGCAAACCTGTATGCCCTACTTCACCCCCAGGTGGCTCACCTGCAGGTTGACGATGGTGCCGAACTTGCCAAAGTGTTCGTTCATCTTGGATATATTGTTCATGTTGTGCGGGACCTTTCGTATCTCCAGCGTTGTGTTCTCTGTGTTAATGTTGTACCTCCGTGGACCTGGGTGGCAAACACAATAAAAAAATAATTAAATGAACATTAATTTACTAGCAATGATACATTCTAGAAGCCAACAGGGTGTGAAGTTAAGTAACTACCATATCAACACAGAGTCACCAGTGCAATGTACAATTAAAACCTACCCTAAATGGTCAGATTACATGTCATTGTCACTTAATCAGCATCAAAAATTTGGCAAGCGTAAACTGTAAACCTGTGATAGTTTAACAAGACCATGGTAGTAAATCTGTTGAACCATCCCATCTCTAATACATATGTGATCAGGTGTAATGAAGCAGTATAGTCAATCACGATATATAAATAAATGTATTTATCTGAAATGTAGCCTTGCTAACTGGAGACACAGACCTAGCCTGTCAAACGCTTGTCTCTTGTAAGCTGGTGGGCCATTGTTCATCATGCCACCCTGGTAGGGGGCGCCATGCATCATCTGCTGTGTCGACGACATCTGTCGCTTTGTGGCAACAACAATCCTATTGTTCTCTGGTGGTAAATTGTCTGCAATGCAGATGATACATATGTAGGTGGAATATTGCCTAAGCTAAGAAACCGTATAAGGAATAAAGATTAATAAAATTCCTGTTGAAGTATCAATCGATCTTTCCGTGTAGTTTCAACTGCATTTGCATTTTTACAATTTCTTTAGTGACTTGTACAAATACCTAGCTACTAGCACAGTGGCTTAATGTCTTGGTGCTCCTCTTGTGACCAGCAGGTACTATGTTTAAACCTCAAGCCAACCATTTTGTCACAATTACTTACAATTTGCCTACTCATCTAGCACCTGTCACAGGGAAGAAAGTTGGAAGTATGTGTCTACTGGATGACACCAAAAGCTGTAGGTTCCTTCTACCTAGCGCCAATGCCAGAGGAACTAAAAGGTCCCACACCGGGCCTAACATGTAACCCGTCATGGACTCTCCAAAGGGCTTTGTAAACAAACAAAAAGTAATTCCAATAAATAATCTTTTTATAATATTGACATCTCGCACCCACTCCCAAAAAGAATGCTGTTTACTGACAAATTTCAACCAGGAAAAACCTCCAAAAATGTATTTCTAATTTGTGTGTGACTATTCAAGTGGACCCTTGACCAAACCACCCACGTTAAATTTTTAATTATCATCGATTGTTTTATATTTACAAAGCCCCTAACTCTAACAGGAGCCATCTTCAGCAGGTTGAAGGCAGTCGTCACTGACTCAACTATAACACACTCACCTTCCTTGCCAGTTTTGCTGGGTTCGGGTTCGGTTGGTACACTGACTAGATCCCTCTGGCGAGGGGGAGCAGAGTGGTAACCACCTTGATGGTGGCCACCCCTTGAATGTCCGCCCCGCTGAGGACTGCCCCAGTGGGGTCGTATGGCTGGGGCCTCGGGGTTGTACGGCTCCATGGGAATATCTGCAGACAAGAGAGTAACTCAATCTCATACATTACATCAAAAGCAACCTTTGTTGACAAATGACAGACAAAAATATAGTATAATCACAAATAATCAACGATAATTATTTATGTAAATGGATTAATATATACAACAGTATTTGTATGCACATGAAACATATTCCGTGGAAGAATTACTAAACCTTAAAGGACACACAATGTGTCGGCATGTAGAACTTCCTCAATAAAATCTTCTTGAAAGATGCCTATTTTTTTTAGATTCTGACATTTCAGTAAGTTTCCCAATCAATACAGTCTACCCCAGATTCATCAACAGACTGAAACATACTTGTTTCTCATTTGTTGTAACGACAAGCAACACTGAATCCCTACTGCCGCACTAAACTACTAGCATCAAAATATTTTATGAATTTCATGACCACGCAAACAACAAAACACAAATTCAAAATGACTATCGTCGTACTTACTCTGCGGACCTCCTGGTGGATGAAAACCCGGTGGTCCGGCCGATTGGGGAACGGCAACCGGCATTGTCCCCGGGGGTGGTGGCGGGTTCTCGTTGGTGGACGGTGAGAATGAGGCTGGGGAATAAACAGGTTATTTAGACACCCAACGTCCCTACTGGCACGACTATCCCATCACGAAAAAAACTAAGCTCATCTTTGATTTTATAACTGCAACCAACAGGTTTATGTGCTTTAACGGCACTAAAACACATAGATATGTTCGTAGAGACAACTGTTAAAGGCCATAAATGCAACTTATATTTTATCCATTCCTATTGTAACAATTCATATTACAGACAGCCAAAACTTGTAAGAAAAACAAAGAAAAACTACAAATATAGTAAATCATACAAATACATCGATAAAGACTTTCTGACCACCAATTCACAAACGCACAAGTTAGAAATACAGTTATTAAAAAACCCAAATATTATTAAGCAGAACAACAAGACATAACTTACAAAGGCCTACCACGTCAAGCAGCCCAGAAGTGTACAAAAAGCATGAAACTGAAGTGCTGTGGAAACGTGACGAAATCATGCTAAATTGTGCGTTTAGATTCAAATATAAGGTGCGTAATTAATAGAGAGCAACTCGACTGAAGCCTGTACTCACGCCGGTGAGGCGGCTGTGCATTGGGAGGGGGAGGTTCGGGCGGTCGGACGGAGGGCTGCTGGGCTGGTGGAACCATAGGCATTCTCTGAAGCCCCTGTGAACAATGTAACAATGGTGGCTGCCCCATCATAGGGGGGCGGTCTCGAGGGGGCATCAGTCCCCGTGGCTGGGGTAGCATACCCTGGGGTGGCCCAGCTTGTCCTGCCGGCTGGGGCTGCATACCAGGCCTGGGTTGTGATGGCATGCCTTGACCTTGAGGGGGTGGCATTCTTTGACCTTGAGGAGGTGGCATGCCTTGACCTTGAGGGGGCGGCATTCTTTGACCTTGCTGGGGTGGCATGCCCGGACCCTGCTGGGGTGGCATGCCCGGGACCTGCTGGGGTGGCATGCCCGGACCCTGCTGGGATGGCATGCCCGGACCCTGCTGGGGTGGCATGCCCAGACCCTGCTGAGGCGGCATGCCTGGACCCTGCTGAGGTGGCATGCCCTGACCAGGTTGGGATGGCAAAGGCTGACCCGGTTGGGGTGGCATTCCTTGTCCAGGGTGTGGCATACCTAAGGGAAACCACGACAACACATTCAAGAAATGTAAACTGAGTCAAACATTTTGGTCACTCACCTAGAAGGTTTTGATATGATCCCATCCACCTGGGCCACAGTTCCATGTTCAGTAAACCATATTGGCAAATTCGTCTCTATTTCTTCTGTGTACCACAGATAAAAATTTGCCCTATGAGCATATAACACAATATATAAATATGCCCTCACACACAGATTTGGACAAAACTTTTCTTAGGTGGAAATTTGTAATTTATGCGAATATATCCGACATAGTAAATGTTTCTCATTGTATGACTAAAATTGCTAGAAATTGGAAAGAATAAAGTTTATATACAACACTGATGGTTCCTATAATATCTGAGAGTAAAGATTTGTTGTACTTTCTATCCCAGCATGAAATGCATAGGTCAAAATGGATGCCAGATGCCGTGGAACAGTCCCCTCACACAACTTGGCAAGAAGCTGTCTACGAGCTCAGAGTTACCCCAGAAACATATATTTAAAGTTACCTCAGCCAAGCCTGAAAACTCTTAGTGTTGCGGCTCCACAAGAAATAACCGTAACATGAAATTCTGCATCTACTTACCCTGCCCCGGCTGTGGTAGCATGCCCGGACCCGGTGGGGGTGGAATCCTTGGCGGCGGTCCTGGTGGCATTGGTGCCATCATATGCGGTGGACCAGGGGGAGGACCTAAGGTGACGACACCAGTGTCATGTAGGTCTGTGTATCACTAGTATGTATTTCTATGAACAAATCTATGGATAAGATACTGATTTTTATATTTATGGTAGGGACGCTGAATGATACAACTGCCAACTCCCAAAAAACAAATCGGTGCAGGCTCGTACATCAACGTTTTGAAATGTGACACCACCAAGTTGAAAGGTTCTTCCTTAATTAAATTGTTTCCTTCGGTCTCATTTTAGAATCATTTCGTGATAAATCTAACTTACCTAGTATCCAGTACCATGCAAGCTTGTTTGAGCAAATGTGTTATTTAGTTTCGATGAACTCATCGGTCAAACTATTAAATTATTCTTGACTGGATCTGAAAAAAATTCTGCAAGAGGGCAAAATAGCATTATTTGCTATGAAAGAAGGTTATCCACTCTTTCAAAACTTTCAGATCTAACAATCATATCCAATTCTTTCAGTGATTGTAACAAAAATACGCACCCATCTATTAAACCAACTGTGCATATTTACCCTCTAGATTTGAACATCAACAAACCTAAATCGTAATGTGTTACATGAATTGAGGGGAAGGTCTGACCAGATAAAAAACCCACCAGCTGGAGGAGGAAATGGCAGAACATTTGGTAGATTCATGTCATCCACTATGACCGGGTCACAGCCATGATCAAACGGACACAGGTCTCCACGCATGCAGAAACCCTTCTCTGAAATACAAGTCACAGGTAGCGGTGAACGGTACGTTTAACAATCAGCCAGAAATGCAGCTGGAATACAAATGTGGTTTATGTGAACACTGTTCCCGCTCTCTGGATATTAGCCATAGACAATCACGATGTTAATATGGTATGATTAAAATTATTATATTTTATTATCAGTAACAGACAATAGTCATAAAATTATTATTCAGTTATTAGACTCAACCCACAATGAAGACAAAGGTTTGGATGATCAAAGAAAATCAAGAAGAAACAAAATGATGAAAACAAGTTTGGCATACCTGTAACGAAATTAAGAAAACAGCCAAGAACAGATGTATTTGCTAAAGAATAGAGAATCAACGACAGGCATTATATTTAAACTTTTGTCTCATACGTATGTATGTATGCAGACACACACACAAATCAATACGTTAACTACTGGGCTAATCAGCACAATTATAGTTTGGCAAAACATAAATCCCTCCACTGGGACGTGAATAGAGGATAAATGTGTAAATATGAAGATGACCTACCGTCATAGTCACGACAGCGTGGGCGAGATGGCCTCGCATCAACGTGTCCAGGTGGTGGTATCCGGAAGTCGCGGTAGTCTTTATCTCCACGATCTGACAGCGGTGTAGAGCTTCGGCTGTCAAGGCTGCCACTGCGCCGGCGGCCTGTAATTAATTATAACTATTTACACCGTCAACAGCAATCACAATAAAAAAATTATGTATGCAATCATAACCGTAACTGATCTTATAGTGAGCATATTTGACCCATGTAAGTGATTAAAAAATTATAAAAATCACAACCACTGTTTTATATATAGATCAGTGAACGAAGTAGGTCAGGTCAAGGCCGTTGACATAAAATGTCACTTCGAGAACATAACGCTCGAACGCCATCTAAAACCATGATGCAAATGTCTCCGTTGCACCATATAAACTATCAGTAAGTTTCCAATGCATGTTATGAATGTTAAAATTTACGAACATACGTCAAAGACCATAACCGTAACTGATCTTATAGAGTGCATATTTGACCCATGTAAGTGATTAAAAAATTATAAAAATCACACCAAAATGTTGTGAAGATATTTAGCATACATCCTCTCCCTGGTGCCCAGACGTGAATGCAAATTTTAGATGTATTATAAACTTCTGTACCAAATCAACAGAATGTTATTTACCTCCACCTGGTGGAGACTTTGACCTTGACTTTGACAGTGACCTAGATAACGACCGGGAATTTGACCGCGACCTTGGCGGCCGAGCTCGTTCTCTTGACCGACTGCGGGAACGCCTTGGAGACAGGTTTCGCTTTGGTGGTGTGTAACGTGACCGTCTCGAATCTGTGTCATAACGACTATATCTACTGCGTGTCCGTCCAACAGGCGATCGACGACGGTCATACCCATGGCGACGTCTGTCATCACGTCTGTCATCTCTGCAAAATGCTCGCATTCATGAACAATTTAATAATTTTACGATACTGCAGAACCAGTGACTAAGATAATGTGCCTGATTACAGACGCTGGTCAGATATATGGGTGTAGTTTTGGCAAAAAACTGGCTGTGATAGAGTGGCCATCTTTAAGGGGTGGGAAACATGAAGGGGTTCTACAAGGTTGTAGAATGACAGATGGTTTTCAAATGTTAATAGCATGTAAGCATAATATACATAAACGTGTATGTCCACAGGGTTGACATGTAACGAAGTAAAAGTACTTCGTTACAATACTTGAGTAGTTATTTCAAATAATTGGCATGTAACGAAGTAGAATTACATGCAAACCTCTCTTTGGGAAATCAACGTAACCACTGTTTTATATATAGATCAGTGAACGAAGTAGGTCAGGTCAAGGCCGTTGACATAAAATGTCACTTCGAGAACATAACGCTCGAACGCCATCTAAAACCATGATGCAAATGTCTCCGTTGCACCATATAAACTATCAGTAAGTTTCCAATGCATGTTATGAATGTTAAAATTTGCGAACATGCGTCATAGACCAAAACTTCACCTATTTTCGCCTATTGTCAGCAACAGCCTTACTGGCTTACGTCAGCATTAAACAGCATTTTACTTTCATGAATAAAATTCATATTGAGATGTTTACTAAATTCATAGTAATGATTACTCTACAGAACCAAAGAGTAAAAATTTATACTCTGCCACTTGACCCATCAATGGCTTATTCAAGCTGACCCATAATATCAAGGACAGGGACAGGGGCCCTGACAGGGCACTTAAATCTTAATTGCAATTAGCAACAGCAGTCCTCAGTTGCACTGGTCTGTCTTCTGATTAATTCTAGCCCCAGCTGGTACCAGGTAACCAACACAGCTAGCTGCTAAAGTGTGTTGTTTCAATGTTTGTGTGAGCTGATAAGACATGTCTGGGAAGACATGAGAAGGTGGGGGGGTTCACAAGCCAGATGGCTTCATCAGCTAGGCATCAAACGTCTTTGTTAATTTTACTATGGGCAGTGCTAGGTGGTATTACCTCTGACCAGTTTCCCTGAGAGGCTACTACTGCTACTGGACTGACCCTATAGCTACTCAGATCAGGGTTGAAAAAAAACATAATTTTTTTAAATTGGATTTTTTTTTATGTTTTTTTAAATCTGGAATTATAGACATTTATATAGATGTTTATATTTATAAACTCTTTCAAACTTGTTCTATTCAAATCGATTTGGGTACTTGTCTTAACATGAGTACATGATTTTTGCTTATATCAAGACATTAGGCAATGTCCACAAGGCCTCACCCCTTGTAGTTGCATAATTTGTCCTGGAAAGGAAAGCATGCTGTATGTCTGTGGCTGTAGCAGTGACCAGGGTTTTTTAATAATTTTTTTTTATTTTTTTAAATCATATTTTTTTTATATTTATTTTACTTTTTTAAAATCTGGTATATAAACATTTATATAGATGTTTATATTTATAAACTCTTTCAAACGTTTTCTATTCAAATCGATTTGGATACATGTCTTAACAGAGGGTACATGATTTTTGCTAATATAAAGACATTATGCTTGTAAACAATTATTTGTGTTAAATTCATATAAATCAGTGATTAAAAAAATCAGAAATAAAAAAATCACAAATCAATGATTTTTTTGGAGTGATTTAAATCATGATTTAAATAAAATGATTTAAATCAAACAACCCTGACTCAGATACAATCACACCTGCATCTACATATCCTGTTCTACAATCTAGCTCCTCCCATACCCCAGTGGAACAGGTCGATACAAAGACAGGTTGTGCCTAATAATTAATTTAGTTCCGTATTTAACTGACATTATTTGATGTTGTGATCTCTCATTAATGATAATGTAATTTTCCAAACATTCAAGTGAGACCATGTTCAAGGGTGGCAGACCGATTGACCAGCTAAGGCTGGCTGGGAACACTTGATTATAGGCAGAGTGGTTGCAAAACAGTTGCCAGATGCAAGCTGTGTAATTTATATAATATTACTCATGATTCTGTTGTTATTTCTAAGTGTTGTACTTTTACTTCTACTTTTACTTCAAATACTTCTGAAAAGAAGTTTTATTTTTACTGAAGTACTTTTTTACAAAGTACTTTTACTCTAGTAGTTTTTAGGTGAATTACTTTTACTTTTACTCAAATACAAAATTGAAGTAATCCAATCAACCCTGTATGTCCACATGTTAATGGTATGTGCAATCCTGACTTAAATTAATATTAAGTTAATGGTTTGTCCAATAATTTCATCAAAAGTAATTGGCTATTTTTTATAGACAAGAGCGAATTGTCAGGGAAGTAATATTTCTGAAAAACATTCTCACATTTGATTTATGTATTCCTAGATTGAAATGCGATAAACTCAATCAAATTAATGATGCGTTCTCAGCAATGTTTCAAACGTCACATCAAACAAAACAACACTGCAAGAACTGACACTAGTGGACAACAACCAACCAAAAGTCAATCAATCAAAATACCTGTCTTTGTTGGGACTGTGACTGCGGGTCTGTTTGCTTCGAGTGTCTTCTTTGTCTTTTGACTGCAGTCAAAAAACAAGCATTTATGTTATCAGACTCGGCAACGGAATAAGTACATTATGTAAGCGTGTGTACATGTGTGTGTTGATTGCTACTAACAAGATTTCTCAGTAAAATTTCAAGTAACATAAATGCCTATATTCATAACAACAAATACTAAATCTCAACTACTATACGCACAAACTATAACCTGTCTACTCTTAAACCACTGAAGAGATTTCACCAACATTTAAATGGATTGTATTAGCAAGTATTGGGTATTTTCGTGACTGACTGATTAAGGATTGGAAAAGATATATGCGTCAGTTGAAACAAAAACAACAATGGCTACTTCAGGGATGGGATTCTTAGTCTTTGGCATTTTTTGGTTGATTTCATATGGAATGAAGTCAATGACCCATGGATCTTGAAAATATGATAATTAACCATTTCAGGTCGGTTGCCCGCTATAGTGGGCAGCCGTACTGTGACATCTGCAGTCGACTGCACACTATAGCAGGATTGGGTATAAGTATGTTTACATTCAATATAACTCCTGTTTGGCTGCAATGTAGCATGACTTGTTGCATACTGATCGCTAGGGGAATGACTCAGCTTTCTGTTGATGTAAAAAAACAACATCCCAAAGTGCCTTTTGGAACATTTGATGGATAGTTTTAGCGATTCAGACGTAGATGAAAGTTTGTTTGCCAACCTGTCGCTAACAGTATCGACGAAGATTGTGATTACCATGGTATCCAAGTAAAATAAAAATTGCACGATACAATCCAGTGATCATTCTAGTTCAAGAATATATAGTGTTCCTATTCAAAAAGTTAGTATTTATTGGTGGAAAATGCAATTCAAATGACATAGGTAATGTTTTGAATAATGCCCAGGGAATGCAGTCTTCAGTAGTCACACTGTGACAGGGCTGCAGACCTGAAACGGTTAACCTATCCCACACTCACAGGTCACCACCGTAGAGTGCACTTAAAAACAAGGACAAAAAACAAATGGCTAACGATGCAATATAATCCACATGTTGGAGTCGACCATCAAGGAATCTGTACATATGCATAATTGCTAGCAATTTGTCACAAAACAAAAATGCAATAGAGAAAGGATACCATCGTTTAGTATGTGCACAACATAGACGTTATGTGTTTCGACAATGTTTACGTATTGCACTGGCGCTTTTTGCATTACCTACTAACCTACTTTCATGTCATATACACACTGGTGCGTAGCTGATCTACTTTTGGGAATATGCACCGGTGTGCGGTAGTTCGCCATATTCATCTGTTGTCGTATTCATGTTGTGATTTTCCGTTTTATGACATTTGCACGACATACCACGTGACAGCCAAGAGGCATGGCTATGGCTAGCTTCTTGTAATGGCGGCAGCCAGGAATAGTTTATCTTGTAATTTTAATGACATTTCAATGCATATTCTTCAAGTTTTCAAACGTGCCACTGGCATGCATTTTAAAATATCCAGCCAGCAGATCGGGTCGTGAATGCAACGGTTTACTGGCATGAAAAGTAGAGTTTATTGACGATTTAGATGGTGAAATGTGTGACAGTGGATCGACTTTGAAATGTGTCAGATTATCTTCTACAAATTCAGTGCCAGGCAACCTATTTGGTGGGGATGACAACGGGAACAATTTTGAAATTGTAAAAAGGCCGACACCACTGGAGCGGGCCATAAAAATTAATATACTCTTACTGTATAAAAATGGAGCTTATTAGCAATCTAGGAGTGGAATTGTGTGAGGACATATTGACTTTGCTATGTACGAGATCAACTTCTGGAAGATCAGTCACCCTATTTGGTGGTGATGGCAACGATGTAAGCAATTTCAAATTAATGATGTATTACAATTTTTAACTGACGTTTGTATTATAAAAGCCACAGTTCCTTTCATAATTATCTTAGAGATCTACTGTTTTTTGAAAGATTTAGATATTTTATTTGTCTTGAACTTCTGTATTTACATTTTAAGTTTACCCAACAAAAAATTATTAAAAACATGTTGAAGTGTGGGAGTATGTTTTGTTTGGGCAATCCTATTAAATTCAAAATGTTTTTAGTAGGTTAAGTTTATGTGATTTAAATTATACATTCAGAAACGCACATATAAATAACAATATAAAGTTACGTAACATAAATGCAGAATTTTTCAAATATGCCTTGCTTCCCAGATTGTGTCAGGAACACAAGTAGTAAATTAGACCGATTGTTCAGGATAAAAAGGGTTAATAAATGTCATTAGATAATTTCAGCTTAATACGGACCCAGTAATGAAGGGGCAAAAATACACTTGAAAGGTAGCCAATCGGGCTACCAACCTTGCAAAGTGAAGTAGCCCGACAGCTTCTTAGGAAGCCCACTTGCTAATCAATACTTTGATGATGGAAAGTAAATACTTTGAAGATAGAATGTATGAATGACATCAATGACAAATTAAAAACATCGAAAACAGTTTTGAAACATTTATTTTCAAGGCAGGATCAATAAAATGTGATACATAATACTGAATAAAATACATTATACAATTGTACACGACATGTTGTTTTGCTTTCATAACACTGTACACCAACAGTCTACGCGAAAAGTCTCCAAGCGTAGAACTGAACAGTTTTGCTGATTTTTCACATAACCTGATTTTACCCTAGCCAGGTTCCCGATTAATTCACCAGAAGCGCTCCGCGCACCATGTAGGTATATCTAGCTACAATCGAGATAGCGTATGTTTGTATGTATGTTTATATGTGGTTATGTTCACGTTTTCCTAGTAGATGGCTTGCACCTCGGGTGCCAAACTTTCAGGGATTAATCTACGACCATACGAATGAAATGTAACACCTTTATTTTTTTCGAAATCCCAATACATCAAGGGTTCTTACTGGTTTTTACGGTAAATCAAATGTTTGCTGTGTAAAACGTTAATGTCCAAGTATCACAGAAACCATGCACGCCACGGCGAATAATTCGGTACGTAAACCGGTTGAGAGTACGTAGCGCCATATGGGCGGTTTATATTTATTATAGTCGAAATTATACATTACATATTGGCCCGAGGTCACAGAAAGAGGGCCAATACAAAGACAGTAGAAAGCAGATATTCTACAACCAACACAAGTATCCATGGGTCTAAATTCACGCGACTTTCGACATTTTGAATGAGCAACGAGCATTGCATCACGTGCATGACGCGGTTGTTTCTGGTAATATGTTCGAGCGTATTGATGGCATATTGGCCGGAGGCATTTGGTAAACATTGCTATCATGATTGTCACGTATGAACTACCACGTTATCTGGTCCTGTGGACGGGCATTTTTGCTAGTATATAAAAAAGTGGCGACACGCGGCACCAAGACCATATTCACATTAACATGACCGGTTATTATTTCAGTGTAGAATGACCGTTCAGTTACATGTCGAGTGTCGATGTGGTTGATTAAAAATACAATGAATGCTCCCTACTGATATCGCTTCGGCTATGGTTTGACAACATTTCTTTCAATGTCAAACGTCTCACAAAAACACCATTTATGGTTAACATATAGCCAGGAAAACACTTCCGAGATGTTTATTAACATTCCGTTTATTTTTGCTGGGTCTAAAATAATGCAGCTCTGTAAATATCATGTTACTTCTATAAGACATCATATTATCATTATGGCGCAATGCATACTATACCATAGAATGGAAATAAACTACTTGTGTCAAAGATAAACACAAAAATGTATGTGTACTACTACATGACAGGCATTTATTACAGCCCTTAGTTGAACGTTCATGCACCCACTTAACTCAGCTTTACTCGTTTGCATTACTCGTACACCCATATAAATCGTCAATAAACTGCGCAGTCCACATTTGGTTGACGGGCCATAGTCATCCTACACAGCGGGAGCAACCTAGTTTGCATCACAATCATCTGACACCGAAAATGCGGTGTCTGTCCCCGGAAAGCCATCCAGGTGTTCTTCACATTGTAGGCGCACCCCATGCACACAACGAAAATACAACTAAGCATGCAGGTATAGCAATACCATGGTGATGTTATAGCTTATTATTATTATAATTATTTATTAAATTTTAATGCATACAGGTATGTAATATAACATACATATGGTTTCTTAAAATGAAATTTAGATGTTCATATTTATTCAAATCAGTCATGATTTGGTGACAGCTTGGCAGAAACTGTACAGACCACATTTCTGTATCAATTGTGATCTGAAAACAGAGCAGAAAGCACCGTTATTCGTGGTATCAAAATAAAGCAGTGGCAGTGGAAAGTTAACACAATCATTGTCACTATATTTAGCCGTATAACATGTTTCACATAATTTAATAACTGATGCTAAATTAAGGATTAGCTTAGAATGTGATTCATTCTTATAGTTTTGCCCCAAACGAATTAGTAATAATGCGAAAAACACTAGTTATATATATATAACTATGCCGATATATCACATGTTTCCTTTTGTACATATTCTCACTGTGCTCAAATATGAAGTATCAAGTTGATAGATATATATGAATGATTTTCTTCTAAACACAAGTATTAAGATTATTTACTCAACGTTCCGGCTGAATTCCTGATGAAGGCTGCCAGTGGCAGTTGAAACGTTGAATAAGTCATTTCAATAGTAGTGCTTAGAAGAAAATCATTATGCATGTGGTATATAATTAAATCAATGCCACTTTACTTTTGTTTACTATGACGGCCCACCGATGCCGATTATAAGTTAGTTTTACCTTAAAGGCCAGGCCGAACCAGGATCGCATCTGATCTTCGCCAGCCAAGCCTTGAATCTCACTTTGTCACATGGTTGGCAATCGATGACAACTTAGAGATATCAAATGAACAAACATGGAATATGCTTTGACAGCCAGGAACACAATACACCATGCTGAAATGTAAACTGCTTTCCACTTGCCTCATTTTCGATCTAAGATGGTGAAAGTGTGGTATAGGCGAATTGCTCGTGGGATACAAATTGCTAATAAAACTAACCCTTTGACAGAGATTGTTATGTAGTTTTACACCAACCTCAGGCTTTGACTTCTTTCCCTCATCTTTACTGCTGCCCGAGTTTTGTGTGGTCAGTCGGCGTCCACTACTGTTGCTGCCGCCTGTGTTGGTTGTGGCCGCTGTAACATCTGGCTTTGTGACACCACTGGATGTGCTGGTGTTGACGTTTGGTTTCACCTCAGTCTTAACAGTGCTAGCACCCAGGTAGGTTTGGTGTCGTAGACACTCAAATAGTGTGTCACAGAATGGCTTTGTCTCTACAAATACAACAGGTTGCCCAGTCAGCTTGGAGATGGTTCTTTACCCAAAGGGTTAATCTTAAAATACTGATGTTAAGTTTTCAATTGTAAAAATTACATTAAAGCCATTCGAATAGCATCATGGATAAAATATTTCAGCAACTGAAATATCAATATTGTAAATATTGTGTAAGCACTGTATTTAGTTTGTGTTTACGCCAAACTAGTCATTATAGCATCACAATTCAATCACACATGAAAATCTTATTATAATCTACAGTATGTATGTTTATGTATATATGACTGTATGTTATGCTACTCCTAGACGCTTTGCATCTCAGATGTTTTGAAATCCACAATGTTATTACACTTTGTAGTTGTTACGTATGCTACACAACCAATTACATACAATTGTTGACAACATCATGCGTCTTTTCAAAGTTATGTAACACAAGGGAAAGGCATCACTAGACGTTACAATGACTGCAGTATTACGTCGCAGTTTCGATGAAGCCATCACGATATTGATGGCTTCTGGCAGCAGCGTGTACCAAGGCAAAGATGAACATTTCTGTGATAATGTGGTGTATCCTGGAATATAGTAAACACTTACGAACTACCAAGTTATCCCGCCTGGAGGGTGTGCATTTTTTCAAGTTGTTATTAGTTACATGTACCAAATCTGATGGTAAACCTTCAACAAAATGCCACATACATAGCAACTTTTACAAAAATCACTAAGTTATGAACATAACATGATAGTTTGTTTTATCTGCTATCTAAGGGAATA
This sequence comes from Lamellibrachia satsuma, assembly GCA_033239005.1. Taxonomy (NCBI): domain Eukaryota; kingdom Metazoa; phylum Annelida; class Polychaeta; order Sabellida; family Siboglinidae; genus Lamellibrachia; species Lamellibrachia satsuma. Next base: position 152,629 of record BSQZ01000028.1, read on the forward strand.
TCACACTTCATAAAATGTTATGAGAAACAAAAAAGTTATGTCTATTTTAACCAAGTCTTGTCATTTAACAAATCTGAAAAAGAGGATTTCTTGGATCTGGAAGTTATGTGAATGAGCATCAGGATAAAATTGGTTAGTTTATTTATGAAGCACTGCCCAAGGCAGTCTTATGCTGGACAGCAGACGGAAGGAGATGGGGTCACCCGAAGCAAACCATTACGAAATGGGCTGCAGACCAACAGCAGTGACACTCTCTTGTGGAAGCCTTATGTGCCACCTGGGGCATGAAGAGGTCTAAGTGCGATTCCTGAGACAACTTACTTTCAACGAGGAAGACGTCGAGCTGTGCCATACAAAGCCCCCTTAGTTCCTCCTCTGTCTTGTCCTTCTTCACCAGCGCCACCACATAGCGCGCCAGGGCATTTGGATCAGCATCACATCTACAATCAACATAAACTTTGCATTAGTTTAAACCTTGGGCATTTGGTCTGCCTACCTGCTTTCTAGCTTTACTTAATTTACACCAACACGGCAACACCACACAAAACGCCATATTAATACTGATACGCATGAACATTGTAGAATGCCTTTGTATGTTTATAAATGATGCACTAATGTAAAATTTAGTGGTTATAAATAATTTGTGTACTGATATAAAGCTTACTCTTTTTAAATCATTTATGTACTGGTGCAGTGTTCTATTAAAAAAATACTTTATGTACTGATGTAGTGTTTATGTTTAAAAATACTTTACGTGTTCGCATTTACTGTTTACAGATAAAGTATAAAGATTTTTATACTAATGAAAAAATTACCATTGATAAATACATTTTATTTGTATTTGGCTATTAGTGTTTGCTCTGCCAGCATGTTGCAGTTACTGCATATTTCAAACAGCTTTAACTGCACTAGAACCATTAAACTTTTGATAAAGAATAGAGCAGACACGGCACAAGTTGATGGTCCAAAAATCCGAATTTCATAAATTCTTCAGTTACTGCCTTTTGCCTTTGCACGGCAGAATAGATGCCTGTGTAAAATTATGATTTTTTTAATGGAATGGAAAGACCAAACACCTTCCAGTGGAGAAAGCAATCAAGAAGTGAAAATGGAGGTGGACAGGTCGCGCACTAACAAAAGTCCTATCCAGTATCACTCACATGGAACCCAAAAGGGAAAAGAAAAACAGGACGGCCTAAAAACATTTGATGGCAAGACCTTGAAGCAGAAATTATGAAGGTGGTTTACGTCTGGAATGAACTCACAGACATGCACAAAATAGGACACAGTGAAGAAAGTTTGTCGATGGCCTAGTTAGGCACTAGGTTCGAACAATGGCAACCCAGTCATTTCATACAAACTTGCAGACTCATCTGTCAGCAGGTATATGGGTGTAGGAAGTAGGAAATAAGTGTCTTTCGGATGAGACAATAAAGCTGAATGGATAATTGAGTAATTGTGTAACCCGTCATGGCCTTATAGATCTGGTGGTCTCTACCTACAAAAGCACTGTCATAAAACACTCCTGCAGTAGCTCTGGACAGAGCTGTTTGAAGTAAAACCACAGAACACAGCACAACAGGCTCGTCCACAATACCAATGTGGGTATTACCCCAATGTGACAGCATGAAGTACAACTATAAAATCATAGAATGCTTGCAAGTATTTATTTCAACCAGCATTCCGAGTAGTTTATGGTATTTGCGTTTTGTTTAGTCAGCAGCCCCTACTGTACGTATCTCGTCCCTGGATTTCACGTTTGCGGTTTGGAGGAATTATTGTGATCTACGGTCTTTAATTTAAAATTACCAAAACATTGCTGTTTATTAAAACAAATTGTGATATGACGATATTCAAATGCCATTAATGCTGAGCAAATGCATGCGTAGTACACTGTTGTAACTTTACTCAGTAGTTATTTTAAACAAGTGGATTTGGGAGTCGAAACCACGAGATGCGAAATCAGAGTCACATATGAAACTTACATCGGTAATAACGTCTGGATAAGCCAGGATTTAAATGCGTCAATGTTTTCAATTATCATTTTGCTGTAATGCAATATGAAAACACTTAATTAAACAAAGTTCTGAATCGGGTTGCATTTGCAAACTGCCATCCGTGGATAATTATGATCTAAACAGCACCATCAGACTTCGACAACTGCGATGATTCCTTCAAAACAAGATGGCTGCGATGCCGAAATCTCGAACAGCTGTCATGTGACAAATTAAATACATCATTTTAACCGTTAAATTACACAACTAATAATGTTAATATATTAAGCATTAAATGACAATAATTCCAACATATAATGTATGAATTATTGATAAATAAACCATGCGAGATATTTGCTATGCGCGAAGACTTCCCGCGTTTCTGGTCATGTGACATGCTACTCTAAAATGTCTTCTGTTTGACAACTTTGGGCCACGTGCTTTTCCAATAGTAGGCCGAAATGCCGCCCAGGTCAAAACAACCCAAAACTGAGTGGCACCAGTGCAGTTCATGTGACTCTACTATATCTAGTAGAGACGCTTCTTTTCACGCTGAACTATGTTCTCCAGATGAACCACTGCAACTAAATACGCTGAACTTATCGACCGTAAAACATGGGTTTTTCTGTAGAAAAAGTTTTGTTGGACTTTTGACAGTGTTTGGAGGTACACAGTTACACAACAGTTTTATTTTCACGTTAACAATTGTGTACTATTTCTGATTTCAAGCAGCATGTTTTATGAGCACTTGTGGTGGGGCGCGGTGGTTGTGTGGTAGAGGCTACTAGAACGTCCGGCTTTCAGTCGAAGGGACCGGGATACGAAACCACCTGCGCCTACGGCTACACCGTTTCGAAGCTTGGGGCAATTTCGTTCACGCCACTTTGCCTGTGTCTTTCCGAAGAGACAGTGAAGCCGTTTGTCCCTTCTGTCTGCTGTCTATGCCAGCAGCCAGGGGAAGTAAAAGATCCCACACAGGGAAATGGAAAAAACCTGCGATGGACTCACTAACTCTAGAGGACGCACCTAAAAAAAACAGCTCAGCATAACCTCCAAGCAGATGCTGCTTAATGGATGGTGACTGCTTAATATAAAGAAGAACTAAAACGCTGAACTAATCGACTGTAAAACATGGGTTTTTCTCTAGAAAATATTTTATGGACTTTTCACAGTGTTCGGAGGTACACATTTACACAACAGTTTTTTTCTCAGCAACAATTGTGTATTATTTCTGTTTTCAAGCAGCATGTTTTGTCTTTGGTGAGCACTCCACACTGGCATTTACACTGTCTTATTATATTTCTAGGTGGTTCTCACCACTTTCCATCCTTTGGTTTTTTTGGACCATTTCTTGGTTACCTCTTCATGTAGTTTTTCCATTTTAGATATGGTCTCTCACTCCGCTCGGCTCTCTTCGGCACACAGCATTGCTTCGATATTAAACAAATTTGGATTTCGCACACTCAATAATATATGCATTTTGGTGTGTTAATGCATTTGTAGAATGTGTGTCATTACTAGACTTTAGTGTTGTTGTTGCACAAATAAATTTTACTGCCATAGTGTGTGGGAAAATTTACAATCATCCCCCGCTGGTCATTTGGGGTATATTAATTATGTGGATATATCAGTTATGCGGATATGCCAGAGTGCATACTTAATTTACATAGCGTGACAGCATGATGTAAATGATATGCCGATGTGGATACTCGTCAGCTAACTCATGTCTCGTTATGCCATGGAGGGGTATGAGAGGAACCCAACGGGTACTCAAAACATTGCCAGAATGTAGAATTTGTCACGAGGATGGTATACTGGAAATTTATTGAAAGAATGGTGGGGATATAGGACTAAAATTAGGTGGGAGGTGGAATTTTTAAGTGGAATGTGTTAAAGATAGAAAACTTATAAAATGATAGTTTATATAGGTTAGGTGTTCATATACTTTGAAGTGTGTAATCATAATGTTGTTTTTATTCTGTGTCCTTTTGGTTTTCTTCATTGAATGGCTGTCCATGTGCGCTGTAGTTGAGACAGACCAATATCACACATCCAACCAAGTTAGGCCATTGCGTTATATAAAATACAGCTGGTTATGTTTATATGGGCGCATTTGACCACCAAATAATATTATAGGTATATTGAACAAAGGCCTGAAATACGCGATGTGGATATGCCCCAGTACCCTGGAACATATCCGCACACCAGTGATCAATACATATTGATAACATTCATGTTTTTCTTAGTGGAGTTGTGGTTTGAAAATTGGTAGTCGTAAACTACTAAATGTACAGATTAACAAGGAAATAGTTTACACTTCTGGCATAAACAGTTCATTAGTTATGACATGTAATACCTTATGTGTGCGGACATGCCCCACTTTCCCCTATACTACCCTTAATCCAAAAGATGATAGTAAATATTTATCTTGACTCAAAATGTCAAAAAGTATTAACACATTTGTCCAGGCCCTACAGTAGCAAATCATGCATTGTCAAGCTGTCGATAACCACATTGTCTCTTTAATTCAGATGTTCCAGATCATCTGGACAAGTCAACTTCTGACAGCCTTGTATTTCTACACCCAAGTGCGATGCAGCTCGGGGGATTCAGTATTGGACAACCTGTCATAGTAGACAATTGCCACATCCTCACAGCTTGGCCCTGCACCAGACTGTCGCAGACATCTGTAGGGGTGTCGCAGAACGTTCTCGATAACACATTGAAACTTCAGCCAAATGTTGGGGTTTTGGTCTACACACCAACTCACCCACAGATTCCAGCCACTGAACTGTGTCTGTCTGTCAGGTCTGTATGTTAATGCACCAACAGCATGTCGTATAGGGTGTGGCTGTGCACATATCTAGATTCCCTGCTGTATGTTGCTATTGGGAGGATTATTATGAGTTAGCAATATTTTTTATTGTAATGTTTATGGATAAACTCATATTAATGATGCAAAACACTAGACAAAACAAAAACAAAATTATTATCTGATCACAAATAAAGGTGCTGACAAAGCAGTTTTGCATTATGATGGCTGAAGAACCGCCTGATTAATACAACGTTGCGAAAGTTATATACAAATCAATGTAATTCAAAGTTTAATGCAACAGAGTTTCATGTAGTGTCATGGATCAATGTTTTGATACACTGGATTCTATCATTTTGGCCATCTGTATAATGGCAACATTAGCCTGCTATTCTAGCTAAAGTAGTCAGCGCAGGTTAGGTCACTCAGCCAAGGGCAATACCAAACAACAGAAAACACTAAATATTAATAAAATCTACAAACATTTCACAGGTCATGTATGTTGTTATGCAAGGTTCAGTGGAAATTTGATAGTTATCAGATTGACCTGTATCCACTTTACCATTAATTGTTAATACGTTTATCTAAGTTGTCCTCTTTAAATTCTACCTAACCAAAAAGGTTTAGACATGCTTCTTATATCTAGTATGTGCTCTTGCAATGCAGTTACCACCATTTTGCATTCTGTGCCAGCAATAACTGAAATAACTGGTTTTGTCACAAAACCAGTATTTAAACTTTTGTGACATTCAACTGAAATAATTGATTGACATTCAACTGATCTTTCTTTAGTTCCAGTTGTCAGTCAGGCTTCATAGACTCACAGGCCTTCCAAGCTTATGTAGCCTCAAAACTAGGTAAGCAGCCAATGGCACAGTTCTTTGTAACATGTGTGTATGTGTTTATATAATTACACAGTACCATAGATCATGTGCCATAAGGTAGTTCATATGCTATCTTAGTTAATGTAGCAGTTTAGAGAAGCATTAAAAATACACCGTACATATATTTAACAAGATTGCCCCTCCCCCCAGTGCATAGCATATCCACTTCTTAAATATGTTACTAATGCAACTTTGTGCTTATGCATTCCTTAAATAAAGTAGCACACACAGATTATACCCAGAAACTCATGATTATTACACATGAATGCTAACAGAAATTTGATCTCATTTCAGCAGAGAAATGTCTGACAGCTGGTAACCACGTTACTCTGACATATTATGGCTGCCCGTGCGAACTGCAAGTTTCAAAGATCACTGGTGAGAACCGTCAAGCAGAGCACGCACCTGTATCTCATTCGGATATAAACAATAGCTTTGAGCAACACGACATCAAAGATCCTGTGAGAAATTTGTCACAAGAGATTGACAATTTAAGACTAAATGCCATGGAAAATTGCTATAGTTTCAACAAATTTGAAACGCCCAAACGCCATCCTGGAAAATGGCAAGACTTTCAGTTGCCTAACAGTCATACGAGCACACCAGTGTTGTTGTCACAACATCGGCCATTTAAGAGAATAGATCAAGTATTCTTTGTTGTGAATCAAAGGACGAGAATTGTTTTAGAATTTGATAGCGATGTGAGCAGGAAAGACAGGACAGAAGAGATGAGGACTTTGAGTGTTGATGATATCGGGGGCTTGGACAAGCAGTTCGCAGTCGTCAGAGATATGATCCGTCTGTGTCTTGATACTCCAGAGGTCTTCCGACAGCAAGGTACTTTGGTGTGATTTTTTCTCATTCTTCAACTTGTGGCATTTCACACAGAAATCTGGTCAGCTTCTGTGAGAAAATAAAGTAGACAGAGTTGAAGAAACTTTGTGATTTGTAAAAAATTGTTTTATCAGTCTTTATTATGAGTTTTCAACTTAGTAGCTTGCTGAAAATGTGGTATCACATTGAAGAGACAGGACATTATTGAATGGCTTATTTTCAAATATATAAACACATAGGTTTATAAAGAAATAAAGAGCTTTGCCATATTTGAACATTAAGAAAAGTGCTTGCTTCATATTTAAAATAAAATAATGGTAACAATTATATTTCTAATAAAAAAAATTGGTACAGGTTCATTCAAACCTACCCCAGCTACCGTAATACAACATTTATATTACTCTTTATAAATGACCCAGGTCCTGGTAGATATTTTGCACACTGTTTATGCCAGACACCTATCGATAGAGCAGTTCGGCACATCAGATTGCGGAATCTTGCAGTCTAAATTGAACATGTATAAATTTCAGCCTCATTGTGGTGTGACATATCTGTTATCATATCTGTTATCATATCATCTTATTTAAGTAGTGTCAGTAAAACATTCACATATAACTGAATGGAACAAATATCTACTTACAGCTGTATTATGTAGTGGCACTGTGAATGTTGAAAAACAAAATTTGCTGAAATCTGACAAAGGCGTGTTACACTTATACTTAGAATAAAGGATGAAAATTTGTTGACTCAATAAGCCAGTGGGTTCCTAATCCACTTGCTACCTGGAGCTTGTTAAATCTTGTTAAGTTTCATGAAATCTTGTTAAAACTTATGTTCTGTTAAAGTCTGCCAATCGTCTTCCTCCAGGACTCTCTGTGCCACACGGAGTACTGCTCTATGGACCGCCTGGCACGGGCAAGAGCATGCTGGCACATGCCATTCTTGCACAGTCATCCGACACGCATGTTGTCACCCTCAGTGGCTCAGAGATATGGAGCAAGTGAGTGCCAGAGGCATACACCCTCCATGCATGCTTGCAACGACAAGAGCTTGTCTGCAACAAATACTGAGCAATAAGAAAATGAATAAAATTGTCTATAAATCATTGCAACAACACAACCATCAGTGACCTTCTTCAGACGAGGCACCCATTTCACCTTCTGATATTGTTCCCATTTTGCCTTCCCTCAGTAATTCACTCTCTCAGCATCCCTCTACTGATATTGTTCCCATTTCACATACTCTGCATTAGCAAAGCTTTTCTCCTCATTTAATACTTGTAAAAAAGGTAAATGTAAAATATGCTTTTGCAGAGTTTTGCCAAGTATTTGGACAAGCAGGCTTTCCCATACATATACAAAAACTGCTTAGTGAAACAGTAGAGCAAATTAGTGACAAGTTGAAAGCTTTTTTAATTCATCATATGATGCCATACAATTTGCAAGTAATGTAGAAACACTAATGCCACGTTTTGCATCTTCAGATATTATGGTGAATCTGAGGCAAGACTGGTAAAGTTCTTCAAAGAAGCACGAGAAAGGTAGGACAAATGTGAATGCTTTTGAATGAACAGTGTGCCAAAATTATTACGTGTTTAAAGTTGCATCAGTGATTATGACACCAGAATCACAACTAAAAAATAAGTAAACAAAAATAAACTGAAATGTGTAAACAACTGCACAAATTATGATTGTTTGTGATTTTATAGTGTATGGTAATCCTTGAACATTTGTAGAGCACCAAGTCTGATGTTCATTGACGAATTAAATGCTGTTTGTCCTCGGAGAGACTCTTCAAACAATGAGGTGGAAAAGCGAGTCATTGCCTGTCTTGTATCACAGTTCGATGCAATGGTTGGTTTTAATTTTTTTTATCTTTGTTATCATATATGTTATCATTATTATTTATACCGTGTTGATATAATTGTACCAAATTTGCCATGCAAAATGTACAATAAATAAGTAAGAACTTAAACCAGTCTTTTTTTATTTTATTAAATCTTGAAAACTCATCTTAAATTATTTACTTAGACTAAAAATCAGTGTCATTACCATTGTTACAATGGACTTGCCTACAGTGTTGAGTTTGTTCTGCAGCTTGTGGTCACATGGAAAACATAGAAGGTTGGCATGTCTAGCTGATCGTTTGACCCCATAGCCAGTTTTCAACACAAGACAAAACTTCCATCATTGTTCATTCTCCAATTCTACACCATGTTTTAACCAGGTTGCTAGTGGTGACCGGGTGTTTGTGATCACAGCAAGCAACAAACGGGATGACATTGACCCAGCTTTGAGACGACCGGGACGCCTCGACCGGGAGGTGGAAATCGGAGTGCCTTCTATGAAAGACCGTGTTGATGTGAGTGCTGACATCTTGTGGTGTTATTTGTAATCAGTTCAATTAGGCAACAGATGGCAAAATGAAGTTGCATCAGGGTACAAGACAATGAAATTGGCTGTTTTATATGATCCGGTATGCAGCTCTTAAAATTTTTCAGGATTCTTTCCCACACACTCATATTCAGGAGAAAACCTAACTTTCTAAGGGAATAGCAATGGTCTAGTTATGTGGCTATTTCTACAGCTGATTGGACAGGAAGAAATCACCCAAGAATCTATCAGCTGTGCAATGTCTATACAGTTTGTGGGTTTGTTTTGGCCGATTCCTCAGCTTTATTTCTGCTGTGTCACTGCTTCTGCTCTGTCATTCAACGCCCAACAAGAAACATATGGAGATCTTCAAAGCTACATTATTATTTATTCAAACAGGCTTTTAATGGAATCTCAAGATACCTACATTCATGCATTAGCAGACATTCCTGATAGAATATTTACCTGGCTTTAGTTTTTTAAGTCAGATTATTTATTCAGTGTCTGTTTTAGCAGTTCTTGAATTTTATTTTTAATGTAGATCCTTGTAGCTTTATCATTGCGCTGAGTGTCTTGGCATTTTGTCACATGTTGGCTACTGTCCGTTTCGTACTGAGCTGTATCGTCTTCTGATTTATTTCCAGATACTTAGCCGTCAACTTAGGAACGTGCATCATGTACTCGATGATACTGAAATTGCCTCCGTTGCTGAACGTGCCCACGGGTTTGTTGGGGCTGATCTCTCGGCTGTTTGCAAGGAAGGTATGAAACTGTTCCATGGGACAGTAGGCATTTGTTACCCAGTCAACTATATATCCAATCCACACAACACATTAAATTGGCCAAAATTTTGTGTAAATTGAGTTTTCCTTCAAGTGACAAAACCTTGACTCCCATAACTTTTCATGGCTGACTTAATACAAATTACACACACATATGCCAAGAGAGACGTGGTAGTGTAGCGGTTAGCACATCCACTTTACATGACAGAGTTCAAGACCTGGACAAGGCAGGGTTTTTTTGGTGTAAAAACCTGGCTCTCAACATTGGAGACTCTCTCGTGACTCAGATGATCATGTTAATGTCGGTCCCGTTTCATTTAATTGGGGATGTAAAAAACCATTGATGACGATGTGCGCCATGGCAGTGACCCCCCTCAGTGCCAGCATATATGCCTGCATATAAAGGTCGACTTGGTGATAATGTTCTGAAAAAGGCTGGCTAGTTGAATGAGACCTCGAAACAACATACAACCGTAGTAACCACAACATACAGACTAGTTAGTTGATAGAATGTTGCCAAGTGCTGGAAACAACTAGAAAATATGACAATGTGGACCATTGGCTGGTAGACACATGATTTTTCATTTAAAAAGAATTCACTTTTGCCGCCAATTGAAGACTACTTGGTGATGCTTAGGTGGGGAATTAAAAAGGTAATGGTACGTTCTTATATAGCACAGTATCCAGACCTTGGGACTGCTCAAAGCACTTTACACTTCACCCCCTTGGCAGACCTGTTCATTTTGACGCCATCTTGGCTTCTCTGAGAAGTATTCAGCCACACTGCAGTTACTGTGCGAAGACTATTTGTTCACATATCCACCTCTGTCTGTGGCCAGGTACTCAGCTGAGTGAACTGGCAACATAGGGTGAAAAAAATTGCCATGCTTCAAAACGTTTTAACCATTACGCCACTTCCCCAAATACAGTTTTCTAACTCCTAAGTCCCAAACTTCCCTCGTAGGGTTTATAATAATTTTCATAAGTCTCTCCCACTGTTATTCAGCTGGCTTGCACGTGCTGAAGCGAACCGAGCAGACCAGCTCACCAGATGGCGCTGTGATCAGAATGGAGGATCTGGCATTTGGACTGGGGGCTGTGCAGCCAAGTGCGATGCGTGAAGTCGCCATTGAAATACCACAGGTAATGTCTCATCCAACATTAATTCACTGCTTTCACTCAACTATGTCGCCATTGAAGTACCACAGGTAATGTCTCATTCAACATTCATTCACCTCTTTCACTCAACTAAGTCACCATTGAAGTACCGCAGGTAATGTCTCATCCAACAATCATTCACCGCTTTCACTCAATTAATTAAGTCACCATTGAAGTACCGCAGGTAATGTCTCATTCAACATTCATTCACTGCTTTCACTCAACTAAGTCACCATTGAAGTACCGCAGGTAATGTCTCATCCAACATTCATTCACCGCTTTCACTCAACTAAGTCACCATTGAAGTACCACAGGTAATGTCTCATTCAACATTCATTCACTGCTTTCACTCAACTAAGTCGCCATTGAAGTACCGCAGGTAATGTCTCATCCAACATTCATTCACCGCTTTCACTAAACTAAGTCACCATTGAAGTACCACAGGTAATGTCTCATTCAACATTCATTCACTGCTTTCACTCAACTAAGTCGCCATTGAAGTACCACAGGTAATGTCTCATTCAACATTCATTCACCTCTTTCACTCAACTAAGTCACCATTGAAGTACCGCAGGTAATGTCTCATCCAACAATCATTCACCGCTTTCACTCAATTAATTAAGTCACCATTGAAGTACCGCAGGTAATGTCTCATTCAACATTCATTCACTGCTTTCACTCAACTAAGTCGCCATTGAAGTACCGCAGGTAATGTCTCATTCAACATTCATTCACTGCTTTCACTCAACTAAGTCACCATTGAAGTACCGCAGGTAATGTCTCATCCAACAATCATTCACCGCTTTCACTCAACTAAGTCGCCATTGAAGTACCACAGGTAATGTCTCATTCAACATTCATTCACCTCTTTCACTCAACTAAGTCACCATTGAAGTACCGCAGGTAATGTCTCATCCAACAATCATTCACCGCTTTCACTCAATTAATTAAGTCACCATTGAAGTACCGCAGGTAATGTCTCATTCAACATTCATTCACTGCTTTCACTCAACTAAGTCACCATTGAAGTACCGCAGGTAATGTCTCATCCAACATTCATTCACCGCTTTCACTCAACTAAGTCACCATTGAAGTACCACAGGTAATGTCTCATTCAACATTCATTCACTGCTTTCACTCAACTAAGTCGCCATTGAAGTACCACAGGTAATGTCTCATTCAACATTCATTCACCTCTTTCACTCAACTAAGTCACCATTGAAGTACCGCAGGTAATGTCTCATCCAACAATCATTCACCGCTTTCACTCAATTAATTAAGTCACCATTGAAGTACCGCAGGTAATGTCTCATTCAACATTCATTCACTGCTTTCACTCAACTAAGTCACCATTGAAGTACCGCAGGTAATGTCTCATCCAACATTCATTCACCGCTTTCACTCAACTAAGTCACCATTGAAGTACCGCAGGTAATGTCTCATCCAACAATCATTCACCGCTTTCACTCAATTAATTAAGTCACCATTGAAGTACCGCAGGTAATGTCTCATTCAACATTCATTCACTGCTTTCACTCAACTAAGTCACCATTGAAGTACCGCAGGTAATGTCTCATCCACCATTCATTCACTGCTTTCACTAAACTAAGCATTGACGCAAGCTTTTTGGTAAACAGCCAACCACATTTATGGAACTTTGATAATTGATAATACGGTTACAAAAAACAAACTAATCCAACAAGATAATTTAAAATATTTTATATTTGTTTGATAAATGTTTCATCTTTTTTATCTGTATTAATTCCAAGGTAAGGTTGAACCACTCTTGTGGTATTTCAAACATCGATTATATGTGTAAAACATTGTTTAAGACAGTATATTTAGTTTATACAAATGTACGATATTGTTTTATATAAAAACTCTAAGTAGTGCACAAAACATGCTGTTAGTCTGCTATTGGTCCATTACCTTAGCCAGTTTTTAATGTTTTTCTGTGACTAAAATTAAATAAATTAAAATAATTATCACTTTGATAATCCTTTACATTGTATTAACGCAATTGACATTTAGGCTGAATAACTGCCTGTGAAGACCAACTGACCGACAGACCGTCATATCATATACTTTCCAATTCCATTTTTTGCAAAATCGTTATCCCATTTTTTTCCCAGGTATTGTGGGAAGACATTGGAGGACAGGCAGATTTGAAGCACAAATTACGCCAGGCGATCGAGTGGCCCCTCAAACACCCAGAGGCATTCAAGCGCCTCGGAATACGACCGCCTCGTGGCCTTCTCATGTACGGACCACCAGGCTGCTCCAAAACTATGATTGCCAAGGCATTGGCCCGGGAAAGTGGCATCAATTTCATTGCTATCAAGGTGGGTGTTATCCCTCCACTTCTCCCAGCTATCTTAGTGAAAGCTGCTGCCACAACTCACTCCCAGCATGAATCAGGTTTGTTGATGTTCTGAGTACTGCCACAACTCACTCCCAGCATGCATCAGGTTTGTTGATGTTCTGAGTACTGCCACAACTCACTCCCAGCATGAATCAGGTTTGTGGATGTTCTGAGTGCTGCCACAACTCACTCCCAGCATGCATCAGGTTCGTTGATGTTCTGAGTTCTGCCACAACTCACTCCCAGCATGCATCAGGTTTGTTGATGTTCTGAGTACTGCTACAACTCACTCCCAGCATGCATCAGGTTTGTTGATGTTCTGAGTTCTGCCACAACTCACTCCCAGCATGCATCAGGTTTGTTGATGTTCTGAGTACTGCCACAACTCACTCTCAGCATGCATCAGGTTTGTTGATGTTCTGAGTTCTGCCACAACTCACTCCCAGCATGCATCAGGTTTGTTGATGTTCTGAGTACTGCCTCAACTCACTCCCAGCATGGATCAGGTTTGTTGATGTTCTGAGTACTGCCACAACTCACTCCCAGCATGCATCAGGTTTGTTGATGTTCTGAGTATTAATAAAGGAGACCATACTTTTGTTAAGATCATCAAAAGAATTTATTTTTATCATTAATTCAGGTAGATCGTGTTTGATCCAGTCATGTCTCATAGAAGTTGCCTAAAATGACCATATACATAAGCACTTGATATAGTTCACCTGTTATATTGCTGTGTATGTAAACAATTGTATATCCATGGCTGTCTGTGTCCAGTCAAATACCGTTACGATCAAAGCACATTTTGGTACTGACACATAATTGTTCGATGTGTTCGGTCGAATAACCAGTCAACTGATTTACAATATTTTGCTTTTAAAAATCTTCTGAAATTACCGAATAAATCTACTACATGTATTATTTACAACTGGAGTCAATATCAACACAACGTGCCATAGCAGTTAAAACTGCACTAGGTTGGATAGCCACTGTTACATGTGATCTTTCATTCAGGGCCCGGAGTTGTTCAGTAAATGGGTCGGAGAATCTGAGCGTGCTGTACGTGAGGTCTTCCGCAAAGCAAGAGGGGCTGCTCCCGCAATTGTTTTCTTCGACGAGATCGATGCTCTGGCAGGAGAACGGGGCAGGTCAGTAAAACTATTGAATTGTTTGGATGGCCTGTCTGAATTTCTCTAATTCTCGTTTAGTTTTACATAAAACTAGCCATAATTTTAATAACTGCACTTTTTGGTATTTTGCTTTAAAATATGCCAATTCTGGCTTCAGAAAATTGGTTTCTGTGTAAAAGTTTGTGAAAATTATAAAAAAATTACAGTAGAATGCAGTGAAACGGTGTAGTGAATGCTAGCAATGACAGTAGAATGCAGTGAAATGGTGTAGTGAATACTAGCAATGACAGTAGAATGCAGTGAAATGGTGTAGTGAATACTAGCAATGACAGTAGAATGCAGTGAAATGGTGTAGTGAATACTAGCAATGACAGTAGAATGCAGTGAAATGGTGTAGTGAATACTAGCAATGACAGTAGAATGCAGTGAAATGGTGTAGTCAATACTAGCAATTACAGTAGAATGCAGTGAAATGGTGTAGTGAATACTAGCAATGACAGTAGAATGCAGTGAAATGGTGTAGTGAATACTAGCAATGACAGTAGAATGCAGTTAAACAGTGTAGTGAATACTAGCAATGACAGTAGAATGCAGTGAAATGGTGTAGTGTATGCTAGCAATGACATTAGAATGCAGTGAAATGGTGTAGTGAATGCTAGCAATGACAGTAGAATGCAGTGAAATGGTGTAGTGAATACTAGCAATGATAGTAGAATGCAGTTAAACAGTGTAGTGAATACTAGCAATGACAGTAGAATGCAGTGAAATGGTGTAGTGAATGCTAGCAATGACAGTAGAATGCAGTGAAATGGTGTAGTCAATACTAGCAATGACAGTAGAATGCAGTGAAATGGTGTAGTGAATGCTAGCAATGACAGTAGAATGCAGTGAAATGGTGTAGTGAATACTAGCAATGACAGTAGAATGCAGTGAAATGGTGTAGTGAATACTAGCAATGACAGTAGAATACAGTGAAACGGTGTATTGAATACTAGCAATGACAGTAGAATGCAGTTAAACAGTGTAGTGAATACTAGCAATGACAGTAGAATGCAGTTAAACAGTGTAGTGAATACTAGCAATGACAGTAGAATGCAGTGAAATGGTGTAGTGTATGCTAGCAATGACATTAGAATGCAGTGAAATGGTGTAGTGAATGCTAGCAATGACAGTAGAATGCAGTGAAATGGTGTAGTGAATACTAGCAATGACAGTAGAATGCAGTTAAACAGTGTAGTGAATACTAGCAATGACAGTAGAATACAGTTAAACAGTGTAGTGAATACTAGCAATGACAGTAGAGTGCAGTGAAACGGTGTAGTGAATGCTAGCAATGACAGTAGAATGCAGTGAAACGGTGTAGTGAATACTAGCAATGACAGTAGAATGCAGTGAAATGGTGTAGTGAATACTAGCAATGACAGTAGAATGCAGTTAAACGGTGTAGTGAATACTAGCAATGACAGTAGAATGCACTGAAACGGTGTAGTAAATACTAGTAATGACAGTAAAATGCAGTGAAATAATTTATTTAAGACGAAAGTGTTTGTTGAACCAAGCTGGGTAGTTTGTTAGCCTCTAGTTGTTGCTATTCAGGACTGTTCTAACTAGGGACTATGTTCCACTGCGTTAGTGGAGCAGGCGGGGGCGGAGACGTGTCCGACCGGGTACTTGCCCAACTGCTGACAGAGATGGATGGTGTGGATGCCTTGCAAGATGTCACTGTTGTCGCGGCAACCAACAGACCAGACAGGATCGACAAGGTCGGGTGATAAAAACAACTGTGTTGACATGTACATGTAGTTGCTGTTTGGATGGGTTTACAATTGACATCTAGTGCTGTGACCTATTTACTTTAGGAAAACAAAAGTATACTTCACAGAGGAGAATGATCAAATCCTCTAATAAAGTAGTTCAGTAATGTATACTTGCAGGGCGCAGTAACACTGTAGTTAGAACATCAGGCTCTAAATCGAAATAACCGGGGTTCGAATCCTCTTGCTACCATTTTGAAGCTTAACCTCTTTATGTTTTACACACTGTTATACTTGAAGGTTAATGACTTAATGTACATATTGCCATTCTCACATGTAAAAACAGACAGCTGAAAGCTGCCCTATAAAGCCATCAGTGTATCTTATATATGTACTGTTGGAAAAATTATTCAGCTCACTTTCAAGGTCATATATCTGATATATCTGCTGTTGCAGCCAGACACACACACACACATCTCACTATTCCCTCCGTACTTACAGGCCCTGCTCAGACCTGGCCGACTTGACCGAGTTGTCTACGTACCACTGCCAGACACACAAACCCGCACAGAGATCTTCTCCATACAGTTCCGCAAGATGCCTATAGCCGAGGATGTTAGTATTGAAGACTTGGTCGGCCACACAGAGAAATACTCAGGCGCAGAGGTACATGATTTGTTGACACAAAAGTTTTGGTTTGCTGCAGTTATGCTTTAAAGCTACGGATGTAGATTGCTTGCAAAGTTTAACAAAAACTGAAATCCCAGATTTTGTAGTCTTTGGGTCTAGATAGATGTGCAATAAAAAAATTAATTATTAATAAAAAGTTGCAAGGTTGTATGTGCATATTAAAATATTGGCTTTCTATTAGTCTTTCACAATCACAAATTGTCATGTGGTAATATGTTAAGTTTGTAGTTTGATGGAATGTGAGCAATTTTATCGTCATAATGGCTAACTTCAGTAACTTGAGGGAACATCTCAAGAACTAGCATGTCAGCTTCTAAATATGGAAGTGAAAAATTACTTTTAAAATGTGTTTATCCCTCCACTGTCTGGAATAGTTCATGGTTACTTGTTTATGTGAGAAATCAGGAGCACCAAAACTGATGTTGCTGTCTCCCTATAGGTGGCAGCAGTGTGCCACGAGGCGGCACTGTGTGCGCTAACCGAAGATCTGAACATTGAACGCATCCACTCTCGACACTTCCAACAAGCCGTGACTATGGTCACACCTCGCATCACTGCAGAGATGATAGATTTCTATGATACGTACAACAAACAAACCCAACTTCACGTCATCTGAACTGCATATGAAAAATTCACCTAAAAAGGGACATTACTAATTGGACATGTAAGCTAACTAGTGACTGCATGACAGTCTTCCTTGATGACTATTTGCCACTGATAGGAACACCTGTCAAACTGTCTATGGCATCTCTAGTATTGTGTTAAAATGAGCAGCCTTGAAATACTAACTTCATCATTTATATTTAAAGTATCACATAACACCATAATGTACATTTTATTTTTATTTTAAACTAGGCAAATCAGTACAAATATAAATTGTTTTTAAAATGTGAGACTGAAGCATGTAAACCTCCCTGATTATTTGACTTGGATGACCCGACAGACGCCTATTTTATATTATCAATGTGGTGTTTTAAAATGTTTAACTACTTTTCTCCTGATTGTTTAATTAGGTCACTATTGTGAACATGGGCGGATCCAGATCCAGAAAAGGGGGTGCCCAGTTTCCCCTAAGACACTAGGTGACAGGACTACTACAAGGGTAGAGTTGTGCGAACACCTCTTGTGCATCACAACATTGAACTCATTTCGTCTTGCAAAGATCCATAAACATGGTGCGACTGGCCTCAAACTCTGTGATCAAGCTTTTTGGCAAAATCTGGAGAAAAATTTAAGGTCGCCACTGTTGCAATAGCACATGGCTGTTTACACTGCTTTTGGTGTTATTTGTCTGCATCAGAGCTATTCGTCTTCCCGGCGAAATTCACAGCACCAATGTATGCTTGGTCGTGCATCTGTTGGGACTGCTCAACCTTTTCAACGATGACTGCTTGTAACTCTGGAGTAGCACAGCAGAAACTAAAAAACCGATAATGGCAATATTATTGTTCTGTATTATCTTCAAGGCCTACTGGACATTATTGTTTTGTATCGCCGAATGCGTCCCCAGAACGTAATTTTCATCAGTGTCGAGATGGGTGGCATCATGACGGTGGCTTCTCAGACAGTATTGTTTTTTCACTGATAATTACTGTCTTTATACTGGTTTGCAAGCCAGACAACAGATGTTGACCATTGGAAATTCACTAAAGCACTGCTGACAACAATAATTCATTTGCGTTTATTAATGGGTAGCCTACTACGAGAATAAGACAAGATGGAGGGAATAAATCAGAACGATTCGGGGACAAACCTCTATAGGTTGTACGAAATATCCTCCTCTGAGGAATGAGTACAGGAGGGTGCCACTTCACTTAGGCACTAATTCTGACTTAATTTGAAAAAAATCCGGCCAAAATAAATTGGGGTGCTCGGCACGTGGTAAATATACTTTATGTGCAATAAAATATGTTGAAACGATCTTATTGCTACGTTAGAACGTTGAATTTACGCACGCACAAGTATACTAGGTGTTCCTACTATAATTATACTTAGCCGTTCCATCTAGATTCCAGTGCAGAACACAATTTTGCATAGTCTATTGGAATTCCGCCATTGGAAACATGGTCTATGGCATGGGACAAATGATAATTAATACATATACCCTCGTAATAACAGTTAAAGTAGCAGAACTTCCAGTCTACTCGTGTAAGATATGGAGTGTTTTAGTCAGTGGAATGGCTAGACGTCATCAATAGTGCTGCCATCTACAGGTTTGTGACCTCGCCAAGAAAAGCGCAACAAGCGGTGGCGCCACTCATGGGGCTTGCATTATTGGCGCTAATGCGGAATGTGTGGGACGGATGATTCGATGCTGTTAAAGCAAACAGAATCGCAAGTTTAAGATTTTAGTGATTTACGACAAAATGAAAATAGAGAACATCGACGCTTTGAAATCATGGATTGTTCGTAGGTCATTACTGATGTAAGTGTCATATGAATTATTTCACTCGGAGTCTTGACACTTTCTGTGACTGATTGAAAGTTTACAACTACTTTATGTTTGGCTACTACAGTCGTGTCTCGTTTATCCGCACAATTATTTACCAGTGGTTTTGGTTGGATTAACGAACGTGCGGATTAGTGAAGCTAACCCGTAACTTGTACTAAAAAAGAGCGCATTCCTATTATCGCCCACGATATACCGCCAGCGCGCTTACTGGCAATGCCATGGGTATGGCATGCTCATGGGCATGACAGTCAATGACTATGCCGGGTGAACCATAACGGGTTCGGCCAATGGGCCGAACCATCCAACGGTTTTTTCCGGATACTGTTGTTTTTATTTCTTTGCCTCATATTCTTCATATTCTTTGTTTGGCGTCTTCCTTTCTCTTAATGGAACTTTTTTCACTTCCTCTTAAATTTTCAACTTAAAGTATTTCCATCTCTCGTTTACCCCTTTTGTTTCCATTTCTTCTTCCCACTTAACATTATGAAAGGCTGCATTCATTGCTGCCATATTCGTTTTCCAGTATATATTTTCCCACTATATACTTTTGAATCTATAGTTGAGTATGTAATGAATGACCACACCAATCCAACATGATCACTTTTCCCCAGACCCAGTAGAGCAATAGATCTCAATCAGCCCAGAACAGGATTTAACAACGAATAGTAGAGTGGGTGCTCAATACAAAGATGTCATTGGCATATATGTAGATACATAATGACCAAGAAGTCCATAATGCAACTTTTCACCAAATGGGAAACAATTACACATATATATTTTGGACTCGAGGAACGATGATGCTAGTAGGTGTTTGTTCTATAGACAGAATAGCCTAAAGATGGCTGCCGGTCATCACTCGGTCATTGTTCCAAAACATACCTTGATCTACATGTAATTATTTCCAGTTTGGTGAAAAGTTGTGTTGTGCCATTATTTATCTACAAATGCCAATGACACCTTAATCTCAAGCACCCACTGCACGTTATTTGCCATTAAATCTCATTCTGGAAAATATGCATGCCTATAGGCGTAGAAGTTACGAAAGTCGCTTATTACAATGTGGTTTGACAACACTAGACACCAGGAGACTAAGAGGAGACCAAATAGAAGTGTTTAAAATAGTGAACGGTTATGAGGATGTTGATAGGAATATGTTCTTCAAACTTAAAGAAGGCAGTGGAACCAGAGGACACAAAGCAGCATTAGTTAAGGAGCAGTGTAGGTTGGACATGAGAAAGTACTCATTCTCACAGAGGGTGATAAATGAATGGAACAAACTGCCAAACGATTGTGTTAATGCTAGTAGTGTGAATATGTTTAAAAATAGAATTGACAGATATCTGATAAGGGCGGGCTACACATAGATGAGAAAATTGTTGGACTCTCGATAAGCCAATGGCTTCCTTGTCCACTTGCCATCTGGAACTTGTTCGAGATGGCAATCTTGTTAAATCTTGTTAAAAGTTTGATGCTTGATCAGGGTTGTTTGATTTAAATCTGTTGATTTAAATTATTGATTTATATCACTAAAAAATTCATTGATTTATAGTTTGTTTGTGTTTTACTTCCAATTTTTTTAATCGCTGATTTATATGAATTTAATACAAATAATTGTTTACAAGCATCGAGATAAAACATTTGCATGTTTTTTAATACAAAAGCACAAAGTGCACACACTTGTGTAGTTGTATTGACACCAGATAGCCTGATAGTCAAATATTTTATGACATTGTGTATGTTTGAGCTACAGTGAAGCCACACAAACTTGTCTTCCAAGTGAAACCACACAAACTTGTCTTCCAAGTCAGAAGCCCTGAGTTAAAGTCCACTTAGAGCTTGTGCTAGTTGTTACCAATTCAGTATGTTGACTCAAATGAGCTACAATTGTTTAATACTGTACCAGTTTGCAATCTGGTTGGAGATCCTTAGAGTACACAGAGCCCTGGACAGGTGCTAATCCACCCTCTCAGCAAACAATAATTAGCACTGCTATAGCCACAGACACACAGCATGCTTTCCTTTCCAAGACAGATTATGCAACTACAGGGGGTGAGGCCTTGTGGACATTGTCTAATGTCTTTGTATAAGCAAAAATCATGTTAAGTTAAGACCCAAATCGGTTTGAATAAAACACGTTTGAAAGAGTTTATAAATATCAATATCTATATAAATGTCTATATACCAGATTTCAAAGAAATAAAAAAGTCTGGTTTAAATTAAAAAAATCTTATATAAATTTTAAAAATCTTATTTAAATAAAAAACAATCTGATTTGTTTGGTTTAAAATATCATGATTTTTTCAACCCTGTGCGTGATAAGAGCTTGCCAGCAATTGTACTGTGTGTCTTTTGTATATGTATGTGCGTTCCAGGTGAGGCAGCTGTCTGTTTTAGGAATGGTAGCCTGTCACCCTCATGACCTTATGTCTGGCTTCGTTATGTCAAGGTGTTGCCACTTTTGTTGAGTCATGACTTTTGTTTTTAGCATTAATTACCATTCTGTTTTCATAAGACCAGTTTAATATTTCCTGAAGATCGTATTTTAGGCTCGTTCAAATAACATTTGGGTGATCAAGATGTTATGAATGTAATAGATATAGTTTATAGTTATACTATATAACATGATTTTATGATAAAAATTATCAGACTCTGTACCTTTAATTTCAGTCAGAAAGCTGATGTGGATGCTGGTGCGCTATCCCGCTACGTGGTGGCGCTACTGAAGAAGAACAATCCTTCTGAGGAACTGAAAGAAATATGTGTGGATCACATTGACTGTTTCTTTGTTGAAAGTAAGGTGTTATCTTTTCCTTATTAGAATTATCATAGAGCTATGTAAAAATTATTGATGTTTGTAGAGGTTACATGCAAGCAACCTCATGCACCCATGACCAACCAGGTAACCCAATTTTTTCATTTATGCATTTTTATTTTGTAATTGAGCTGTTATGATAATTGATTTTTGACATAACTGAGTGAGTCATATGTATTCGATGCCATCCAGTCCACTGGTGCCTAGAAATGAACTGAAACATGCCCTATATATTTTTTAAAACTAGTATCTACAAAAAAATTTGAATAAGTACCGGTAGTAATTTTAACATGGGGTCTGGTGAGATAATCAAATATGATTTTGTATAGTTACTATAATAATAGTAAGATACCACTATGAAAAACATATTTAGAATATTATACATATTATGATATCAGTACACAACATACCAAGTATATGTATCTTAGTTAGTGTGTTGAGAAGCTTACATAAGCGTTTTGAAGTTAACCCTTAGTGTAAGGTAACATCTGATTGGAAGATTATGTTGTATTTGCAGAGACAAGGCAATTTGTTGATATACTGTTTATAAGTCTCAACAACAAGTCGTACCTGACGGATAGTGATGATAAAGTCGAAATTGAGTTAATGCCAGACAGCAATGCCAGTATTGTAACAGAGCCTGATGTCGAGTCAACAAATGTCGACTGCAGCAGCAAGAGGAACTTAAAGCATAAGGTTTGTAGCACAGAAGAGAAATAGTTTCGTAGTCCATAATCTTGACACCAAATCACAGTGCCTGGTGGTGGTAGTGATGTATAATATAAATGTTAACTGATATTTTTTAAATGATATGTTCCTCACATTGCCATTTACCACATTGAATATATAAACTTCATACATCCAAACTGCCCATGCAACCCATTCTGGATGGGTGTGGCTGCCAGTCTACTATTTATGAAAAAGTAATGTTACTCTGTTATGGATTTTATGTGCAAATATTGAAATTTATCAGAAGCCATGGCACTCTTCAAAAGTTTGTGGAACCTGTAAAAAGAATCACGTGCATGGAATATATAATACAGGCACATAGTAAGATCAGAATAATCCAAGTCACCAGATTGTCCAAACATGTTTAACGAACCACAATTTGTTAATACAGTTTGACCGTTATCTGTTTAATTTGAATGTTTTAGCCTGGATATCCAGTTTTCATTGCATGCTGAATGGCAAAGTCGATATTCATAAACAGATAATGTGAAAATATATAAAAACATTACAAAACTGTGGTACATTAAAACACATTTTGACAGTGAAAATGGTATAGTGTAGTTTATGCTATATAATGTTTATGCTACATGATATGATTTGACGAAAACGAAGATAATACTTTGTGCCTTTAAAGCTAAAGTAACTATATATATATATATATATATATGTTCTCTTTTTTCTTTGATAGCCTAAAGAAGAGCCCACTCGGAGTAGAGATCCTGCTGGACAGGGAAATGACGTGGGGAAAGCAGAGATGCTGGTCTCTTCCAGCCAGTCTGGAAGGACAACACCTGTACCTCGGAAGAAGATGAAAGAGGTGGACCAACATGAGGATGTGCTCCTTCAGACAGGTTTAGACAGTCACCAAGAAGACAATTACTCAGACATTGTTTTTGGCCGTTATATTGGAGCACAACTTGGTGAGCTACCAAACAGTTATGCGAAGGAAATGCTAAAACTGGAAATTCAGCAGCTTCTTGCTAAAGCACAGTTCCCTAAGTTGCAAACGGAGTAGTGCTGGCAACACAGGCGCACGGCATGCTTCACAAACGTGGACCAGTGAGTCAAGATAGTGACAGACGCCAGACAGCATAAGACAGTATCAAGTTTTGTACCACTATAATCTTGATTACTATGCTAATTACTTGCCCTGAACAGGCAAATCTAGTCTTTCATTTTTTTTCAATAAACATTTTCATAAACAGTTGTTCTTCTGGAAGCACCGATAACTACCCGATGCAAATGTTGTCTTGGGGTGTCACTTTAACCCAACCATCTCTACGGGTGTTCAAGGATGTCAGTGTAACCTTACTGTGCCAAGGGTGTCACCACGACCTAACGGTATTATGGGTATCACCATGACGCAACTGTCTCAGTGTTACAATGACCTAACGCCTCGATGACATATCTGTTTCGGCAGGTAGGTGTCACCGTGTTCTGGCTCGCTGGTGTCAATGTGACTTAGCTATATCGAGAGGTCATAAATGTCACCGTGATCTGTGTTACGCGTGTCACTCCGATCTTGCTATCTCGAGAGGTCACAGTGATCTGTCTTACATGTGTCCTTGTGACCTAGCTATATCGGGAGATTACATTATATTTAGGTGTTACTGTGACCTAACCGTCCCTGACATACCACAGCGTCTTTGTGTCGCTCTCATGTTACGTATCAATCTTGACAATGAGAACGAGCAGGCTTCCGCTTATCGTTAGTCATTGCAGTGCCATCACAGTCCAACAAGTTCACGTTGTTTTTATTCACAACACAGCTACAACCTATTCCCACCTCGCGTTATGCACACTCTTCCCAATCGAACTCTAGTTCCATATCGAATCTCCCTGAAGACCCTTCCCAATACAATATAGTTGTTTTAAATTTTTTATTCCCTACTTCAGTGTCCACGAAACTCTTCTTGGTCGATATGTTGTAACGTCAACGTACCAATGCCAGTGATCAGCAACGAACCACTCGATCATTATTCGAGGATAACTACCTGGCCGTTGTCTCACTACTAACTGGGTTTACACTGGACGATATCGTCGCGTGTGACGAGCCGGTACCGTCGCGTACGACTTGACTGCACGTCCCATTTAGAATGTATGCCGCGGCGACGACGCTCTAAACAAAACTGATCCTATCTTTGAAGATACGTCGCTTGCGATATGATACGGACTTGAGCTTTCAAATGACGCAACCGTCGCCTCTTCGCGGTGAAGATATCGCTTCACATAAACCCGGTTTTAGGAGGATAAACTGTTGCTGCAGGGGAACTTGAACGCATAGTTGGGCGTGACTCCACCCTGTAGAGCATCTGCAGCAGCATCGTTGACAAGGAATGGGCTGAAAGGACCAACCCCAGTGGCATCACACTCCAAAGCAAGTATGCAAAACACCATCACGTGACCACCACGACATTGATAAACCAATCATCTAAACACTGGCATATCATAGACTCTGTCATTGTTCGCGACTGGTAGCGAATAAAACGTCCACACCACACGGGCCGTGCGAGGAACTGTTACCTGCACCATATCAATGCCTAGTGCGATCAGTCATGAATTTAGCCTTGCCTTCAAACATGGAAGACTATCAAAAGGAAGTTCAACAGAAGGCCACTGCACCAGAATACTCGACTCCTGCCTTCACGACAAAGTTAAGGCGGCGGTTAACGAAACCGTGACGCCCAAAGAAAGTGCTTCAAAGCCTCCCGACGACATTTCCCCCAAAAGGCCACATAATCATCCCAAACTCCTGAGTCATGCCACGATCGACCATGGGCAGACGTCACCCTCATTTCGAGGGACGGCTGATTGGGGCATATGTGATGTCGTATGTTTATCGATGATGTAACCTCCACGTTTACAACGGCACATTTCCATTTTGACCATAGTGACACGGAAACATAAAATCTTCCGTAAACGACACCAGACAGTCCACTTACACATAACGTTTTCATAACGTTATGACATGCTTCTACTTTGGTTATAGGTAAAATAACATAATAACGTTATGAAAAGTTTCAGGTAATAACGTTATGTTATGATATGGTTATGTTTTGGTTATGGATAAAATAACGTTGCAACCGCGCAATGAATTCGTTTAGGTTAACACCTAACATTTCCGCAACGTTGTGATGTGTGTTTTGGCTATGGATAAAATAACGTTTTAAAAACGTTACAACAACGTTTTGAAAATGTATTTAGAATGTTAGAACGTTTTAAAATATGTTATAATAACGTTGAAAACTCGACAAGATAACGTTTATAAAACATAAAATAAAACGTTTTCACAACAACGCCATAACGTTCGTATAAAATGTTTATGAACCCTAACCATAACCCTAAATGTTTATAAACGCTTGGTTTCAGTTCATCTATGACGTTTTAAAATCTTTATGAATACGTTTTTAAACGTTGCTATGATGTTTCAGAAACGTTACTGCAGCGTATTACAATAGCATGTTCGTTTTAAGAACGTTACTACGTTTTAAAATAACTTTGCGATAACGTTTTAAAAACGTTGCAATAACGTTTTAAAAGCGTTTGTGTTAGCTGGGAGACACTTCCGTCAACAATGTGTAGTATACATAGGCAGGTGTCATTGCACCGTGGTCGATGCGGATATCGACGGACATTCGACGTAGACGGTGGGAATCATCGGTCAAGACGGAGCCAATCAACGCACGTCCAACCTCTGAAATCGAAGGCGCCACTGGTAGCCGAAAACTCCCGCCACACGTCATAAGTAGCACGACGCGTCTCACCGCAAAACGCAACCAAACTACGTCAGTCACGGCAGCCAATTCAATCAAAATAGCAGCTGTTTCGTCTTGTTTAGTTACCCATTGAAAGCGATTCTTTCAAATAACGTATGTAATGGGCCAAAATCAGGAGCGTCCGCAGGCTTTTTTCCAGAGGGGGGCAAACAATTCTGCTGTCTAATTTCGATCAAAAATCTTTATACTTCCTGAGTGTGACAATGTGAATATTATACATGTATTTTATGTTTACACTACAGTCGTAGTGATAGCCACTATCTCATGTAACATGTTTCTATAGCTATTGTTGACCCAGGCTATGCGGTAGTCCTAACAATGGGCATTATGTTAGGTAACAGGCCGGTAATGTTTACTGAAGCGTATCACTGACTGGTAGACTATATATACACTGGGGACTTATCTAACCAGGGTCGGCCAGTGGTTTGTCGCGAGAAGGCGACTACTGCAAGTGTAGTAAGAGGCGGCCAGTGCTATGTCGCGAGAAGGCGACTACTGAAATTGCAATTGTACGTTTGAACATCGCGAGAAGGCGAGTTCTGAAATAGTATTTGTACTGTTTGACCATTGCCAGAGCAACTGGCGTAAGTATTCTTTTTGTTTGACGTTGCTAGTAAATAAATCATGTGAGTGTGTATATAAGAGAGAAAGAAACCGGTCTAATACGAATGTTGCTGCAACTGTGGTTCACAATGTCACTAACTCACAAACTAACTAAACAAAGCAGATGTGTGCTATTAAAGGATACAAGTGATTCTTCCCGTATTTACAAGATGAATGAAGCAGGGCTTGCTAGTTTCTTGTTTGCTATGATGTGGGTTAAAGTCAGAAGACGAGCTGCACAGCTGTAGGTATCATCCGTCAGTTACACTGCTCGTATTGTATACTTATTGTTTGTTCTTGTAACAATTGGGTTAAATTATATCATGCAGAACCAGCTCGGTCTGAATAGCCGAGTCGACGTGCGTAGCAGAGGGTGAGCTGGAGCGTCGTGTGAGGGCGTGGTCGACTTGAGCGGCAGGAAAGCACAGACACATAAACGGAAAGGAAAGAATGTTCAGAGGTGCTGTGGCACAAGTGGTGTGTGTATCGTGTTCGGACGATGGGTAGATCGTTTCCGAGCGATATTAGAATCGTGTTCGAGCGATATGTGAATCGCGTTCGAGCGATAGGTGAATCGCGTTCGAGCGATAGGTGAATCGTTATCGAACGATATGTGAATCGCGTTCGAGCGATAATGTGAATAGTTTTTATTGTTATTTCATCTTAATTTAAGTTATACTCGCTGTAGCGAGGTTTTGGTTATTATTTATTTATTTGTTTTAGTAATTATGAAATTCTACATGTATGTATTGTATATAATATACATTCAGTAATGGAATGTAAACTGAACACATTAACTGGCTATTGTAGTTTCAATGGTATTATATTATGCACGACCATTGCGCGACAGTATCACACAGAGGATTGCAAAAAAAGTTTGCTGTCTGATTTCGACCATAAATCCTTACACTTACCAAAATGTCTACTTTCAATTAACAATAATGATATAATTGTATATAATTAATTAACAAATATACTAGATGATCTACTTAACACAAATAGCAAACAATCTACTTACCATAAAATACCTACATTTTACAAACATCGAGATCCAGGGGGGGCATGTGCCCCCCCCCCCTCCGGACGCCCATAGCCAAAATAGTTTTGTTAACAACAATCGCCATTGGTCGCAAGGGCTCTCAATTACGCGGGTTTTGCCATAATTACTTTCATCTAGGGCCTAATACCTTTGTCGCCTTGTGCACCAAAATCAACAACGTTTCAGAAACGATAGGAAGCATCAAGCGACAGAAGCTACACGTAGCGTAACAACAAGATTAGGCCTTGAGGGGTGTCTTGGCGATCGTTCGTTGTTAAACAAATTGCTCGTCTGTGTATCGATATCAGACTGATAGCAATGGTTGTCATACAAGCTTTGGGGTACATTTCAACTGAAGTCCAACGAAAAAAGAATACGGACTCTATCATGCATACGTGAAGTTTGTGGTGGCGCGCGAAAATTCAACAAACTTGGGACGAAGTCTAGTGTGTGAGGTTGGCACATCAGAGAAGAGTCTTTTAGTGTGTCATAACTGGCGTTTCGCGACGTTCGCCCGTCCGTGAACGGTCATCGGTGTCCACGGTAGATGCTTTCGATGACACCGTCAGTTGAAAAACATCTGCCTCGATTGGCGTCAACGACTCGAGTTTCGCGACGTTCCCCACGTGTGTTTGCGATTTTGCGTCAACGTCACGTGTGTCTGGTGACATTTCTAGAGTGGCAAAACTCGATCGTCTCGCTCACGTCCAAATTCCTCCGAAACACGAACTAGTCACTGAGTAAATATTTACAACCAAATATAAATGAAAAAAAAATCATTAACAGCCCGACACTGCGTTAACCACAGTCATCATAGTCTGGGTATGCTATAAACATATAAAAAATATTGTCAAACGACATGACAAAAAGAACAACTCATCATCACGTTCACCACAATCACCACATTTTGGATATTTTATGAACGTACGGCATGTTGTTTAGTTTTTTAAATATTTGTTTTTTGGAAACAAATACTTCCAGTAACTGTCAAACTTCATTGTTTTGATAATGTTTTCTACCAGCTGCGTAGAGAAGAATGAGCTGAATACAGCACTCATAGCTTTATTTGGCAAGCATAATTACTTCCTGAGATATCTTTCTACCAAATGTGAAAAACATGGTTTTGAGAAATCGGCCGTCATAGAATGAAAAACGTAATTTATTACTTCAAAAAGCAATACTTTATCCACAAAAAAAGATGATTTAGATGTATAGGCATATAATGTAATTGTTATAAAAGTGAAATTCATTGATATATAAGGCAATCAGAATGCAGTGGAAACACATTTTGAGTATATTTTATTCCACCTGCCGTGTTTCCACTTAGCACTGGCTCACAGCAGACATCATATTGGCTGGCTGAAGTCTTACCTCATTGTTGAGTGCAGACCTGGCCTTCCATCTGTCAATACCAAGACAAGGATAGCACATGCACGGGGGGAGGTCATACCTCATGGTCAGGCCACGAGGCGTCGGCCCTTCCCACATAGACTAGGACAGCACACGGGAACTTCTGACCTCATAGTCAAGCCACGAGGCGCTGGCCATTCCCACATAGTCTATGACAGTACAGGTTCGTGGAGGTCATACGCCACGGTCAGGCCACGAGGCGCCGGCCCTTCCCACATAAACTAGGACAACACACCGGAAGTTCTTACCTCACAGTCTAGCCAAGAGGCGCTGGCCCTTCCCACAAAGACTAGGACGTCACACCACGAAGACGTACCTTTCAGTCGTGCAGGCGTGCCGAGAGACCCTCCTCCCGAAACTGGTACTGTAAAGAAGATGTGATCTTACCTCGCAGTTGAGCAGAAAGGCTAACCCTCCGTATGTAGATCAATATGATCTGCTGTTTGGTCTTACCTGACCGTGGTGTCATGCAGCCAGTTTAATGTTCGCAATGTCAATGCCATGGCGTCTTCTAGTTCGACGATATGGAACTGGACCTGGTAAAATGTATTTGGGACAACTATTTATATATTACTGTTTTCATTGTTACATGTGCATACACCCACAACAATTCCATAAACACAACCATATTATTTAAACAGCTAGCGGTAAATAAAATGCCATGGATTTCAAATAAAATTATTGTGATTGCGTGTATTGTTACCGGTGTACCTTTTGCTCCACGCCACTATAAAATCATATACACGTCTGACAAAGTTAACATTTTCGAAGAAAAACGATGCATAAACATGTTTTTGAGACGAGAAATGTACGCAACTGTTCGTAATAATCACTACAGGAAAGTAATCGAACGGCCCCGTGATTTCTATACATTGGGCCATGGAAAAATGTCGACGAATCTGTTCTTACTAAAAATCTGTTTTTCTGGAAAATAAGTTAACTGTTTAACAGTAGTGGTGTCTTTTGGTGACTAGAGTAGAACAACTGAAACGTGGTGCCAACTGTTTAACACCAGATGGCGACACCTTTCAGTCCTTCCACACTAGACAAATTTCAGTAATTATTTATCATGCTGAATTAAAAAAGGGATGTACACTAATTAGGGCATGTACGCTTAATAGATCGAATACAGTATATAGCATCCACTGCAGCATGCTAGCTCGTTTGTACAACTTTTGTGCATAGTTTTTTTGTGAAATCATCAGACAAAATATTAAATTACTTAATGTTTGGTCAAACATTTATTGAAGTAAAAATGGAAACGTTGAAAACTCACGAATTTCATTCATTTTACTTTATCATGTGATTGCCATGAGAATGTTAGTAATGTTTATATTCAGGCAAGTTTGTGTTACTAAAATATAATTTGTTATAGTTGGATAGTCTTCTTTTAGGAACGTTCGATGATAAATGGCACCATCTCGGGAATAATTTGGAAACCATGAAACCTTGTTACTATGCAAAACCACTAGGTGGCCACTGTACAAGAACGAGTATGAGCACGTTTTAATAAACCCATTTCATATCATCACATCCAGCTACCATAGTAAGATCTTATAGCCTTTTTCGTTAATTTTTTTTCTAAAATTACAAGAAAGCAATGTGTCTATATTGCTTCAAAGAGTTAATCAACCGTAGCTAATTTATCTAGCGTTGAATTGACGCAATTAAGGAAAACTATACAGGTTGTTTCAGAAGCCGGTGTTCCTGCACTACAAGTGTACCACATGATGTTTGTGTGTGTGTGTGTGTGTGTGCGTGCGTGCGTGCGTGCGTGCATGCGTGCGTGCGTGCGTGCGTGCGTGCGTGCGTGCGTGCGTGCGGATGGATGCATGCATGCATGCATGTATGTATGTATATATGACAAATAGAGCAATGAAAACATAAGAAGTATTAAGAGGTACCTCGAAAGGGCAGGGTTGAACAGCCGAGAGTGGGAGATAATGGTAGAAGATTATGAAATTCTATGAAATTACACAAAACAATTTTACCTCCAGTTATCTTTTCATAAAACACAGGAACTTGTTTTAATGCATTGGTTCTGCTATCAGTCATATGAGTTTACCATGGTTTCCATGTTTCAAAACACCATGGATTACCATGGTTTCCATGGTTTATCATGGTATTTTACCATGGTTTACTTCTTTCAAGACACCATGCTATTTACTATGGAATACGATGGTATGTTTTAATATGGGTCCGACAACACCGTCAATTGAACAACGTCTGCCTCGATCGGCGTCAACAACTCGCGTTTCGCGACGTTCCCGTCAACGCCACGTGCGTCTGGTAACATCCCTTATGAAAACTCCATGGTAAAATGTCATGGTGTTATGAAACAGAGAAATCAGTATAAAATACCATGGTATTTTTAAACCATGTTTTGGTAAAACATGGTGTACATACAAATACCAATTACATAATATATGAAAAGCATGGTCTACCACAGTTTACCATGTAATGTCATGGTATAACATGGTATATCACATCCAGGGTGAAGTTAT
Organism: Lamellibrachia satsuma; assembly: GCA_033239005.1. Classification (NCBI taxonomy): domain Eukaryota; kingdom Metazoa; phylum Annelida; class Polychaeta; order Sabellida; family Siboglinidae; genus Lamellibrachia; species Lamellibrachia satsuma. The sequence goes on from BSQZ01000028.1 coordinate 184,723, forward strand.
ACTGAGTGGCCTTATGTACCAACCAGGGTGAAGTTACTGAGTGGCCTTATGCACCAACCAGGGTGTGAAGAAGATAAGTAAATAGTAATTAGACGACTGACACATAATACACACTGGGTCGTACGAGAGATCAATATACTAATACTTTAATTGGACACATTCTCCCCATGATCATAAGTCGACAGAACATGCCGACTAACGCATATTTCCTATTTGTAGACCAAACGTATGCTTGAGACCACACTAGACCACACACGAATAATTCGTCACTGTGATATCATAATGCGATATTAACATGTTTCGTAAGTCTAAGCATATGCCTTTAAGAAAGCATAATTATTATGATAAACAGGGGACACTGCAGCTAGTTGTTGCAATTTTCAGTTTGTCACCTTTTTGTTAAAAGCATGTTAGATGCATCATTTTTGTTAACGTATGCATTACATTTATTAGTCGTATTAATCAAATGTACCATACCAATGATATTATAGTTAGGTAGATATGTGAAATTTCCCAGGTGCGGTCGACTGTAACAAGTCGCTACATCATATTAGCCACGTTGTTACAGCAAAAAACATGTGGATCGCAAAGCAGTTGTCACTGGTATATCTTAATGCTATTTATTTATTTTTATTATATACACATATACATCTTATATACACATATACATCTTATATACACATATACATCTTATAAATATATTACTAAAATAGGGCTGTGCCATAAAAATTTAACAAGATTTAACCAGGCGAAACACACAAATGGCAAGTGGACAAATAAACAATTGACTTATTGAGAGTCCAATCTATGTGTAACCCACCCTTCTGAGATATTTGTCAAATTTGTGTTTAAACACATTCACACTGCTAGAATTTACAATACCAGAATGTCATGTTTCACATATGAAACAAAACGCGTTCACACGTCGTGGTTAAATACTTTTTTCATTCCGTCATTGTCAGCACACAACTCGCTGGTTGAGTCATCGGTGCAAGCCGCCCGAAAAATTTTACAGTTGTAAAACAACTTGCCACAATTCAATTGTAACAACCTGCTCCAAACACGATTTTTGCAACTGAACGCACGTAGTAGCAAACCCAAATCCCAGTTTAACTTCTACTTGGCATAACCTACTATATAGTAAGGTCTATATGTTTCAAGTGTCATTCACGAAACATAAAAAGATGATTATTTATTATCTGGGCATATCTAACAAAGTTTTAGGTGGTTAAACAGTCATTTTGGTCCATACGTCGTTAATGTCGTCTTCTTAACTCCCGATTTTAGGACAATGTGTCTTCTGTTGGACTTCAAACCAACTACTGTCGATGGTGTCTCCGTACGTGTGCTAAGTTTTTATAAAACGACTCTGTAACAATTTGCTCCTGTATACAACTAGCTCCGGTCTTCTCTACAGCATATGAACAGAAACAGTATACGTATACAAGTTTCAGATAGTTCGCCAACTTTACATAATACACCTTTAAGCAGAAAGTGTGCGTGGGTGCGCGCGTGATTCTACGTTTGAGTTTGCATATATACATAACTACTTTGTGAGATCACATGCCTGTCTGCGATCATTATATATAGCTGCCCACCGATATTTGTGTTCAATCACCCGATCATGACCACTTTACAATTTGAGTCACGGCGCCGTTGCCCGGCAACCGACAGGGAGTGTCTGTACGATTTAAGCATACATTGTGATGGTTCCTGCCTAGTGCCATTGCACTGGAGAAGACGAGGCGGACACGAGTTGTCGGTCAAACATCCGGTACTAACGTCGTTTCACGCTGCAGGTAAGTTGGTGCGCCGTGTGTCTCAAAGCACTGAGTGGATATTTAATGTACTATTGTTGTTATTTAATTCCACCTTTCTGTTAAAACAAATGTCATACAATACGTATGTGATCTGTTTCATCCGAAGATTTGCCAATATATGAAGAAATCTCGGGGAATTGTTTGGAGGTGTGAAATAAAGCCGTCGTATCTGTAGTGTCCTCATCAATAAAGACTGAATCGATTACCCGGCTACAGCTGACCTCCGCCGAATATCAAGGGTCGGCCACTATATATTTCCTCTTTAGTGCATCAACCCAACAACTGTGTAATAAATGTATATTTTTGACGTATACATTATAATAGCTTTATCGCAAAATCATGTTATAAAATATAAACAATATATATTATGACATCCTATTTGACCGACCAAATATGTTTTAATGAACCACAGTTATTAAATATCCTAAGTATCATATTTACACCACCGCATGCTGAACGACAAGGTAGGAATTCATAATAAACTTATTGCATAAACAGTTTGGTTCATTAAAACACATCTGGGCCGTCAAGAATATAATTATAATCGAGCTAGTGTATGTTTGTTCACGTTTTCCTCCTAGACGGCTTGCACCTCGGGCGTCAAACTTTCAGGGATTAATCTACGACCCCACGAATGAAACGTAACGCCATTATTTTTATGAAATACCCCGTATACCAGAGGTTCATAGTGTTTTTTATGGTAAATCAACAAATGCTTGCTACGTAAAACGTTACCTTCCAACAATCACAGAAACCACGCGCGCGCGAGGAGAATAATTCGGTACGTAAACCGTTTGAGAGTACGTAGCGTAAGTTATCTCGTCCTGGGGACGGACATGTTTGCTAGTAGATATAACGTATACTACGTGACATGCTGTTACGATAACAGCAATCAAATGTTGTACCTTAAACATTCTCTGGTGGAACATTACTTTATTTTGCAAACATCTAAATATGCTAGTTCACAAGCTGTTATTCATATTGAAACATATATTAGACCTTGCTATCTTAAAGACGAATAACTGTAAGGACTATGTGTTGTTGCAGCGAGGAAGACTTGAGCCATGATTATGCCAACATTATTATACAAAGTTAGCCAGGAAAACCTCCTTACGTCTTCATCAGATATTGGCACGCTTTTCACGTCATCGTTTCAGATAACCTGGAGCATCGAAATTAGAACGCCGATCGAGCAAGCCACCATGTCGATTAGCAAGGGCCTGATTTGTCTGTGTCTGCTTTCTGCCGTAGGGTCGATACTCGCAGCAGGGCCGGGTAAGATACCGTGTTTACTACGATTATGCACAATATCATGTCCGAAAAGCAACTGTGAAATACGCAAACGCTCACATAGAGAACGAACGTGTCTCCTAAGTTTTCTGTAATTAGTCGTGATCTTACCTTACCCTTACTTAAACCTAATTTTCTTTTTGATTTTGAAGGAAAATAATATAAAATTGATGCGTTGATACCGCGCCATATGAATTTAAAGGTCCACCACGCCAAACCCACCTTTTGTACAATGCCACATAGACAACGCCGGACAACTTCTAAAAGCGATTTATACCCTGCCTTACAGATCGTTTTACGCGAGTATTTTTTCTCTCTGTCCTTACGTAATGCTAACCATGTTGTTTAGTTTAATTAATACAATATCAAAGCAGTAGGCATTGTTGCAGTTGGCTTTTATTGACTTATTTCGAACGTTACAAATATAGGCCTATCTATTCGCTCATTATTCAAGAATAACAGTTGTCACCTATTGCACAGCGGCGCTGTGGAGAACAATGCCTCTCATAAAAAGCTCAACTGCATCCGAACAAGCAGACTTTGCCCATATTGTGCTTTTCCGTATCAGATTAGAAAACCTCTTGAACACTAATCACTTCGTCACACACCGACTCTGGAACCGCCCTGGGCAAATAGAAACACCCCTTCGTCTCTGCAAGAGCACACGAGGTGAAACCAGGTGAATGGCAATTCCCACGATGGGGTCTCCACAAAAACTGCACTTTTGTTAGCTTGTTTATGACTGGGCAACTAACAAAAAAAATTCCACTGAAATTATAATTGTGAGATCAAACAAGTTTTAACTATATACACGAACCGACATTGCTTGCAAAGCAATAAAATCTGGATCGTGAGTATTAATATGCGATCGTTAAGTTCAAAAATAGTACAGAACGCTGTTTTCATTGTGTGTTTAAAACCGTATTTAAATTTGGCGCTCTCTTAGCGAGAATTAATTACAGCATTTAGATTGTGCCTTTGCATAGCTGACACTTGGCCAACTTCTAGCAGACCACCACAACACCCTTACCAGAGTTCTAGGGCCGGTACTGCCAACCATTTTTGCGATCGTGCACAAAACAAAATAAATATTTGTTATAGGTAGGTCGTGCTTCGGAGCAAAGCGGTAGTCAATATGTAGTGTGCTCGAGGTAACTATGACCGACCTGAAGAACAAGGGATGACACATTTCTGGCGCGTCAGTCGCGTGAAAGTGGCAAATGTGGCGTCGGTATAGTATGCATAACCCACATTCACACCAGGCGTCTTCGCGCACGTTGGACGTAGTACCAATTAGTTCCCTTCTGCTGGCGAACAACGCTGTGTTATTTCTGCACTGCGGCAGTGAGGTGTTTATCCGCTATAATTTCCTATGTTATTACAACTCAAGCGGTCCATTTGTGGTCCAACAACTACAGTATGTCGTCAGTATGTGAACTGATAAGGTTCCATGAGAAAATGCGGCAATTTTAAATTGTTTATACTTAATCGCAGTTAAGCCTTCTGAAAGACGCCTTTGCTAAGCAGAGATATACATCGTATAGATGTATATAAGACTACGGAAGTGACAGTTCACTCCGGGTAGCCGCGCCGCTAAATGTAGTGCAAATATTTAAAGTGGCCGGTCAGTTCAGGGCAAAACAACATTGTGGACAAGGAATGTCATGAAGGCGTATTTATTCTATACATTACATTGCCCAGCAACCCGACCAATCATAAAGCCAAACACAGCCTTCTTACAATAGAATACTACTCTGACGTGCAAACATCTTTCTCCATGAGAAACATTACCTGAACCTTCCACATTGTCGCGAAAATGGTACCTTTACCTTCTTACTGGACTTCTTGACGCAGTTAATATATGTTGATCTTATGCGTTTAGGTAATTTTTGGCCAGACGGGTGTCCTACATTTGGTCACAAGACATGTGGTCACACGACATTTGGTCATGGCACATTTATTTTAGCTTAGTAATCAGAAACATAAAACAAAATATTTATTAATAAATATTTTTTTTAATAGCTTACTGAATCCAGTAGAGGTATAAACATGAACAGGCGGGAATGTCTTTCGTTTATATTACTGTTGTTATCCGTTATTAAAGTCAACTGCCAGTGTTCGTTTTGATACGTTCATTTCTACTACTACTCTCTCAGTCCATCTCATATTTGTTCTTATTGTTCCTGGTTTCTTTGTTATCATACATACAATTTGCTCTTATTGTTCCGGGTTCCTTTGTTAGCATACATACAATTTGCTCTTATTGTTCCAGGTTTCTTAGTTATACAATTTGCTCTTACTGTTCCGGGTTTCTTTGTTATCATACATACAATTTGCTCTTATTGTTCCAGGTTCCTTTGTTTTCAAACATACAAGTTGCCTTTGTTGTTCCGTGTTTCTTTGTTATCATACATACAATTTGCTCTGCTTAAGAAAATATATAGCTTGCACAGCAGACGATGCCTCTAACTTATAAGGAACAGTCAATGTCTGCAAAAGTCAATCTTTTGTAAGGATTTATTCTAGCATTACAAGCCCCAGTACACAACAGATGAAGCAGTTCCTGTTAGTAAGATAAAGACAAAGCCTATCGTTTAAAAAAGGTTTGGTCTGATGCTAAAGTTTTGCTATATAATGTAAATAAATGTGTGATCAAATAACGTGCTCTGCATTATGTGATCAAATGTCGTGTGACCAAATGTCCGGAACCTGTTCAAACAGTAGACTCAATATTGTAATTTTTCGATTGGAAGAGGTATTTGCTTGAGTATAATCGAAGTGTGACGTGGGAAATGGACGTCTGGTACTAGATACACCACGAGTGTCAGATTTGGTATGTCAATGTATATGAATTAAAGATCTTGATGAAACATCTATTCAGACTCTTGACGTTGCACACCATGTGGCGAAGCGATAATTCAACAAAACAAATGTCCTGATATTGCCTTTAGTCTTTATTTTGTGTCCCTATCCACTACTATTTACTATTCTGAATTATTTACAGTATTCTATTAAATCAGGCGACTCTTCCATTAAATGTTTGTCTGCAAATATAATTAGGTTATATACAGTTGAAAAAAAATATGCATGTTGTAATCTTGTGAAGAGTCGATCATTCTGTGTAATCCATGGTTTGTTCTATAGATAATTGTTCTAAAGATAATTGTTTCTGTTAGCTATACGTAACTTATTATTGTGCAATTAACAAAATCAAAATGAATGATGAAGAAATGAACTGGAAATATCATCAGTTGATATGTCCATTCCTATTCTCCAACCATGCATTTATCTTTCAAACGAAGTAATATTCATATTTACAGTGGCTTGTAAGAACATAATGTGAATATATATTTTGTAAGAGTAGTTTTTCTTCAACTTAACATATCAAGAATTGATTTGGTTATTATTTGCAGAACCGCCATGTTACGCCGAAGGATTGAAGTGTATTCCTGAAGCTTTCAGTAAACTGGAAGCGCCAACTGTCGAAGCTGCATGCAGGTACCTACAATGCTAGTCACTGTCTTACCTTCTGTTTACTGAATACTTTTTAAATATTAATTAATATGCTGTGTCCAGTGTGATTATGCAGTCCTACGTCTGAACATTAATGATTAGTTCTGCGCTGTTTTGTGCAAGTGCTTCGTTCAACACTGTTTCACTTCATTTTCATACAATTATATTAGACTGTCAACGTACTATCCGATGGATCTACTGTTACCACGAGGATTACATACACTCTCGTAGATAACACAGCGTGGACGAAACGTGGTTTGTTTTCATAACAGAAGCGCAGCTATTGAAGACTGTTTGGAATCGGCGAAAAACAACTGCATGGGAACCGCGGAGGAATCTGCTATGAAAGCTCTTGTCGACAACTACAAGGCCATATGCAGTAAGTAGACACTTTACTTTGACTTTCTGTACGTTAACCACAAATGCTGTGTGCGTGTGCGTGTGCGTGTGCGTGTGCGTGTGCGTGTGCATGTGCGTATTAGCAATATGTCATCCGTAATCGTGGGCAAGTTATAATTTCATAAGTTTCATAAATGCATTAATTACTTACAACTGACTTATGGTTGCCAATGGCGAGACCTGTCAGGGTCACTCGTAACATAATGGTGTTTCCTGGGTTTGGGGCATATGTATGTGCTGTTTGCATTATATTTACCGCTATTTTCATTCAGCATGTACGAAGAAGGTGCTGACCTGTGGAGGCGGCCTTAAGGAAATACTGAAAAACCCGAAAACAAATTCTACGACCTTCATCAAGCTGTGCAAGTCAGTATTCGTTGTGTAACTTTTCTCATTGTTTAATTCAAATGTTTGTCACGCTGCTATCCATTATATACATAATAAATGGCAAGGCCACAATAAATTGTACTAAGTAAACCTGTGAAATAACTCGACGTGAACTTATCATTCTTTGAAATTGTTCACAAACACTTAGTCTTTGAAAATGTAACATGGCTATAGGAAAAGGTGTGTTTGCACAAATAGTGTTTCACAAAAATTCGAAACATGGAAAGGAATTCTGCAGACAAGACGAAAGGGGTGTTTTGTAAAAATAGCAAAAGAAATGGTTTGCAGACATAACGAAGGGGGTGTTTTGTAAGCATGCCGAAAGGGTGTGTTTTGCATACATGACGAAGGGACATGTTTTGCAGATCTATATGACCAAATGTTTGCACGTATAAACATTTCGCTAACTTGAAAACATGTTATAGTGCAAATCAGGGAGATCGCAATTATTTGTGTTTTTGGAAAGATCCTAGTTGTTATCGTTCTAAACTCAACCTTGGTGACTTCATTGTGTTGCAGCAATACGGACAGCTTGCACCAATGCTTGAATGAATCGAGTTCGTCCTGTCCACCAGCTCTCATCTCAATGTGGAAGAAGACAGTGGGTTTCCTCACCGCTGGGTGTGAATATGCAGGTATACATGACTTTTTTAACGACAAATCTTAAAATAATACTTAGACATTCATAAACAAGAATTGTAATTAAACTTATTGAGATAAATGCCATCTTATGTTATTTCACAGAACACGTCATTGTTTTAGCCCACGACATATTGCATTACATTATAATAACCAAACAATATGGTATTTACATAAGGTGTCGGTTCAGTTTGCTATATGTAATAAACATGGCCACAGCGTTATCATATTATATTCATTTAAACAATAATAAAACCAATGAATATCATATTTGTCGCAGACAAGTCTACCCAATCGTGCATATTTGTGCTAGTTATTCTTTGTCATCAAGTGTTTCGTTAGTCAGAACTAATGTAGTATGCACGTCACAACACAGATTGCTACGTTGAAATTGAACGATGCGCTGGAAACGCCGCGAAAGTATTCTTAGATGCAAGGAAGAATTTCACTCGGGGTTCTTTTGGCCTAGATGCGGCAGAAATCATCTGCAGGTAGGGGATGGGTTATTGTTGAGTATGTTTATAATAACTGTAGTAATTATTATTATTATTATAATTATTTATTGTCAATGTTATTGTTTACTGTCAGAACAATAAGCTCTTCTCAATACAATAAGCTCTTCTCAATATGTGCACGTGCACACACGCACTACACCACACCCACACACACACTTTTTTGTCACTCCATTTTTTGGGCTGCAGCTTTTCGTCTGTGATTTCTACTTGAGAATCTTATGTAATGACATAGAGCATTTATTTGGGGATTCCATAACTCATATGGAAAGGTCACTTCATTGACAAATCATAGACAACGTTGCAGTTACACGGGTTGTTGTAAGTTAAGATGTTGATGGTCAGCACTACATTCATTATAAAAAAGTTGTTTCTAAAAAATGTAATGACATTTCGTCGTGCTGAATTCACGCAGGACTGTCCCTATAATTGTTCCTGCTTTGTCTTTCCAAATAACAAAATCGTCAAATAATGTTATCTTAAATAGTTGTTTCCTAAACTCTTGATTCTTTCTGCAGTGACAAAGATCGTCTTGCCGAATGCTTCAATTCGCCCCCTGGAGTTTGCCCCGAGAGTATCGTGTCACGGTGGAACGATTCATTGGGGACAGTGTCCAAATCCTGTGAAATTATTCGTGAGTTTGTAGCTTGTGACGATACAGACAATTTCCGTCATGGCTACTCCCGTTGCATATTTCACAACGACAGCGTCTTTCTCTAACAAAACTAAATAATAGCGCGTCTTGTCAACGGCTAAAGTTACAGGATTTTTTCCAATATTTACGTGTGTTTGTGCATGTGTTTGAATCTTATTTGATTTTGACATCAAACAACGTGTAAGCTAGAATCAAACATGAAACATGCGTGCTAAGGTGTGCAGTATTTATATTCCCGATAATGATAGAAACACGGAATTGATTATATAAAATGCAATGCTGTTTCTGTTTGCTAATATCGTCAATCGCCATAATCGTTTTTCATCTGAATTAAGTAAAACCGCTTGCTATGCTGAATTTCAAATATAATACCACAAACTTTAAATAGAATATTATATTATATCATGTGTACCACACAACTAAATTGAAGACTTGCTATATTGGTTTAAACAATTACTAACAACTATTACACCAATGCTAAGAGGTTTTGAACAATATAATATGTTGTTTGACACAGCTTGCGTTAAGAAGATGAGTGCTTGTGGATCGAAACTCGCGGGCATGTTTGAGTACGGGAACGTGTCAAACCCAAAAAGCTACAATGCCAATGTTACTCTTCATGATGTGTGCAGGTAAAAACAATGATTGTATTTCCCGAAATAACTCTTGTCGTACTTAGTTATCGCTGTACATCTTTTAAATATGAAGTTAATGTCACTACGTGAATAATAAAACTTACTATCTGCATGATATTGATTTCAATTATATTAATTTGAATATATACATTATGAAACACATTTGCATGTGGTTTCCCTTATGAAAATATACCGTCGTATCCCATGGTAAATACCATGGTGCTTTGAAACAGGTAAACCATGGTAAACTACCATGATATACTATGGTATACCATAGTGTTTTGAAACAGAAGGGTGTTTTGAAGCAGATAAACCATGGTATATAGCGTACACAATATGTGGAAAAAAAACATGTTCTACCACTGTTTATCATGTAATGTCATGGAATATCATGGCATGCCATGTAATGCTATGTAATGCCACCAAATACCATGGTATATGTTTATAAGTTTATATGTAATTATTCCATGGTATATGTTTATAAGGAGTAGGAGTTATCAATCCCAATCTCCAAAATAATTGACATAATATTGCGATCTCGTTTACAGTCTGTTTTTGTTGCAGTGAAAGGGATAATTTGACAGCGTGCATCAATAGTTCTACTCCAGAATGCCCCAGTGAGTTGGCACATCGGTGGAGTGCCCAGCTTGACAAAATGACAGAAACCTGCGAATTGATTCGTAAGTTGAATCAAATAGATAAGGGGACTGGTGTTGCTGGTAAGAGGTTAAACTATTAGTTATATAAACACATAAAATGCCCCAGTGAGTTGGCACATAGGTGGAGTGCCCAGCTTGACAAAATGACAGAAACCTGCGAATTGATTCGTAAGTTGAATCAAATAGATAACGGGACTGGTGTTGCTGGTATGAGGTTAAACTATTAATTATATAAACATATGTTCCGTTTCTTTTTGAAGACATATAATATCACTATTCTTCTCTTAGCAAAGTTCCGTAATTGCGTTCATTGCTGCTGAAGTTGTCTCTACCTAATCGCTTGCTTAAACCAGTCACCAAACTGGATGGATTTCTTCAATAATATGCCACCGTGTGTGTGTGTATGTATGTTAAACAGTTCTGATAATAGAAAGACCCGTATATTAATGACACCGTCATCGACTGTAATTTAAGTAATAAGCAAGTGGTCGTCCGTTTAATCCCTAATATAATGTGGTTGAATATCCCTAGAGACAAAGAGATCAAGAGGAGGTCAAATATTACTTTTTAAAATATTTAATGGGTATGAAACCATTGATAGCAATATTTTTTCTCACCTAAGAAAGATAGATAGAACTAGAGGACACGAAGTAACATCAGTAAATGATTAGTGTGGATTGGGTATTTGAAAGTACCCTTTCTCACAGAGAACAATAAACATATTATCTACATAGTGTGTCAATGTTATAGCATCGTGAATATGTTTAAAAACTAAATTTATAAATATCTCAGAGGGCGGGTTACACATGGATGAACATTTGTTGGAATCTCGATGAGATAGTGGTTTTTTTTATCCATTTGCCATCTGGGTCTTATGGCTTGGATAGCAATCTTGTCAAATCTGGTTAAATCGTGTTATATCTTTTATGGAAGGTGGTGTTCATGTTGACCATTGAACGTGTCCTTTTAGGAGAGGAAATTATGAAAAGCACGTCGTGGTACGTTACTGTATGATTTACTTTATTACACGCAGCTTGTGTCAGTAAGATCAGTGAGTGTGGATCAAAACTCCTCGGCATGTTTAAGAGAGGAGTAATCTCAGACCCAAAGAGCTACATTCTGGTTGGCAATGGCGCCCTACGGGATCTGTGCAGGTAAAAACTTATTCTTTTATCTTCCCAAACAGCTTTGACTACACATGTTTATCGAAGCACATCTTTCTAAATATGAACTAAATGTCACATTGGTATAAAAACATGATTATCTACATGAAATTTTGCCTTGCTGTACTGATTCTGCCGAGCAAATCACGTGTGATTATGAAACTTCATCTGTCAAAAAATCCTTAGAAAATATTGCGATACATCGGTACCCTCGTTGACAAACTGTTATCGTTGCAGTGAAAGGGACAATTTGACAGCGTGCATCAACAGTTCTACGCCAGAATGTCCTAGTTACTTGGCACATGATTGGAGCGTCCAGCTTACTAAGATGACAGCAAGCTGCGGAATGCTTCGTAAGTTACAAACATTTTCTTTCACCACAGTTATGTAATAGTGTCACTGGAACTGCCATTACATAACTTGGTTTGTCTAAACTTGCTGCGCCTCCATTTGGTTGAAGGTACCGACCATATAGATATATGTGTGCATTCTTTTACGAGCTTTTTTATGCAAAGTCACATAACTGAATACAGCCGTCATAAATTGTAATTTATATAATAAGTCAACTATTGAAAGTGCATTTTCATGACCTTGTCTATTGAAGAAATTCCGACCAAATGTCCTCGCCATCGTCATGTATGACCCACATTTTTCATACATTTGTTACATATATTATTGCATATATTGCTGCATATATTTCTGTTTCTGTTTGCCCAGCTTGTACCACCCAACTGGATGTGTGTTTCCGTAACCTAACTAAGATTGTGATGAAGCCGTCTTTTGATGCCGCGACACTGAACACAGTCTGCAAGTAAGTATGTCGTTATTGCTATGATTAGCGCAAGTATATCATCTGTACGCTTCTATGGTATTTGCAAATCAAGGATTGTAAAAACAACCTATAAGCAATGCCAATAATCACAATTACGCCAATAATCCCTCACAAAGCGTTCCAGCGCATGGGTTATATTGGCATGGAGTCATATTGTATTAGTTTCATATAGCACACCGTTAGGTAAGTTTAGCTCTGGAAAGGATGTATGTTGGAAATTAATATTCTTTATAATGTCTAAAAAAAAGTCTAGTTGCATTTTAATTTAAATATGCTACTACATTTGGGTGATTCCACTTTGCTTTAACTGATTCTTTATGCGAGTGACGATTTGTCTCCGGGTGGCATAATGTATATATGTTATTATTGTTTTCATACAGTGAGTTCGACGCTGTCAACACGTGTGCTCGGAATGCCAGTGATTGTCCATCGATGATTCGAAATAACTTCACGATTATCCCTGAGAAGTACCAAGCTGCATGCACAAAAATAGGTAAATAATTAATGTACGCTATGTTACAGATTCATTTAAAACAATAGAAGAATAAACTGAATGTGGTAGAAAACGGCATAAACGTGTCGACGATTATTGTGCCAAAACGTGTGTTGTAGTGCTGTCTGATTTGTTGTCGTGAAATCTAGTCATTATCATATATTTGTTACACAAACAAGTTGTGTATTTCGTATATAAATACTTTATGTGATTAGCGATGTTTCCTGTTTTTTCTTCTGATGTCGTTGTAGTATAAACGATCACACGCAAACGAATATACATAGGCCAAATAAAAAGGCAGTATGTTTGAATAAATATAGCGTTATTCATTCATATAATTTTACCATTGTATCTAGACATGAACTTATTTATTCAGTTGATTTCACTGAGACAACGTGTATTAACTAAATAAAGCTTGGTGTTTAAGTGTGTACGTGTTTTTGCATGTATACATATATACCTGTCTACCTGCTGTCACGTTTACGTGTACTTATTCAAGAACTATTATTATTCATGTTTTGCTGTGTTTTGCCACTGAAGCTGAATGTCGCCAGAGCCTTGAAGACTGCGCCGGAGACTCAGCAAAAATCTTCCTGCAAACGATTGGCCGTGGCAAGTTCGACATTGCAACTGCTGAAGAGCTTTGCGAGTGAGAATCACACAATTCTAGCTATTCCTGGAATCTCGTGAATATTTTGTTCCTTGTCTACGATGTGAATTATTCTGCATATTGTAAAAATATAATCTGTATTGCCACTCTTTGTAATATAACGGACGATCGGTCAACAGTGGGTGATCTGTTATACATGTTTGAGCTAAACATTACTGTTGTTTACGTTTTTGATACCTTTGCGTTTCTTCTTATCGATGTGCGAACTAGTTTTGTTATTGCTATATGTTTGACCTCTTATCATTTAACTGTTTGAGCTGCGTTGTGTATATTTTCACCGAGTAAACCTCACTACATGTCACCACTGTGGATTAGTGGTTTATGTGCAAAACTGGACTAATATGTTATGGAAGCATGTATGCCTACTTTTGTGTTACAGCGTGGAGAAGCGCTTGGTCTCTTGCTTCAACCAATCGTCTGTCTGTCCCCGTGATCATTTAGCGGTGCTCGAGGGCAGTCTCGCTAAGATGCGGGAGCATTGCAAATACCTGCGTGAGTGAATCCGTCTATCATAGTCAGCATTATATGTTTATTCAAACACATACAAATATATGTGCTCAGCACTAAGCAACTGGGTGAAATGTGGATATCTACATGTTGATGATGGTATATTATCTAAACACACATACAGCGTAGTCAGAACCTAAATTACGACTTTATATGTGAGATCGCTTGAACACAGAACAAAACACATCTGAACATGATAACTGAATATTATGTTACCGCACATTCGCAGTACAGATAAAACTATTTCTGAAAAAGAAATATTATGTTGACCATGTGGTTTTCATCAATTCGATTGCTTAGCTTAAGTGTATAAGCCTGGTAAAAGTCTCTAAATCACATACCATTTTCTATGACATTTCGGCCATCAAATGGCTTGCAACATTACTTAGTTAATACTTTGTGTATTTCTTTTTCGATAGCGTGCACCAAGAAGGTGCATAACTGTGGAGTCAACATGTTTGATGGGATCGACATAAGAAAACTTAACAAAAATACATTCATCACGTTCTGCAGGTCTGTTTAAACCACCAAGGATAAAACTTACTAAACACGTTTTCTCTCTGTGATCCACCAGATCATGTTCTGTTTCAACTCCTTGAAAAACTAAACCGAATTTGTTAATATATATGTTTATATATACAATCATATATTGAAAATAAAACACACACAAATTGTTTTTAATTGTTTTTTTGATGCGTTCATAATGTCATTTGAAGTCATTATATACTGGAGTCAGGAAGCACCTTCCACCAGAGAACTCTCGTTGGTTCTTCTGTCCTGTATTTTCACCTGGCTGTATCCGATTATCTATTGCAGCAACGTCGTTGACGTTGAGAGCTGCATGACCACAGTGGGCAATGAGTGTCCCGAAGAAGCGAGAAAGGCATGGAAGACCCCAATGAAGACTTGGGCAGATCGTTGTGCTTCAATCGGTACGTCTTTGTACCGTTGCCCTCCTCCGTTTACGTTTTGTTCATGTTAGCCTTATTTCACAACACTATTATTCTTCTAAGGTCATCGTATGGAGTTCTTCACTTTTTGTGATATTTCTTAACATGTTTTTCTATTTTATTCTGTTAGGCACTCTTTACGTATCTTCGACCAGCGTATTTGCTTCATCTGCATAAGTATTGGGTCTTTGTGGAAAATTGAAGAACAGTGGTTAATTGAAACCAGCACACAAACAAACGAACGCGCGCAACACACACACACACACACACACACACACAATACACACACAAACAAACAAACAAACAAACAAACACATACTTCCCGAAAAACAACTGTAATTTCAATTTTACTCGTGATATAATGACTTTTGCAAGGGTGTTTTTATACAACGTCTGTCTACAAAAATGTGTGTATATTTTAAACTGTGTTTGGTTTCAGTGAAACGATATCGTTGTGACGAGCATCAGTGTAAGAACGACGGCACATGTGTTGCCACTGTTGCGAAGGCACGTTGCACGTAAGAATGCTTTATTCGCCGTCATGTGATATCACATTATTAAGCAATATATTATCAGAAAAAATTGTATTCATTAATTCAAACGATTTAATATTATAGTTACTGTACCACTGCCATTGTCATTGTCATCCTATGACTCGCCTCTAAGGCTAATATTGAATAAAATCTTCACGGCAATATGCCCAGGCAGTGGTGTGTTTTAACATAATTAGACACTTGCAACCCGTGTGGCATTATTGTCTAATTACGTTAAAGTTACGTTATCACGAAAACTTCTCAGCTAGTGTTAGAAAGGCATTGCACTTTTTAGATTTGATTATACTCGTTAACTCAAAATATTTAAGACATACCCCTTAAAATACATACTCATGATCATTACCATTGACACGCGTTTCATGCTTTTAATGAGGTTCCGTTTTTACTACTTATCGAAACATACTGGACGTTGTTAATTGCATACCTCAATGTTTACATTGTATAGGTGCAAGGTCGGTTTCAAAGGCGACTATTGCGAAATAGACATTGCTCCGCTGACAACTACGGCAATAGTCCAGGTGCCGGGCGGTCAGGGTGCCGCTGTCCACGCAGTGTCTGTGATCATGGCATCCGTCGGCGCAAGTATCCTGCTGGCTGACCAGTACACCAAATCAGTTGCCTAGGGGAGGAGAAGAGGCGTGCGGACTAAACTAGAGCTGTGTTCACCGATACAGTTAATCCGAGCTAACTATTTGACGGATACGGTGACATATAATATGATAGACCTACACTTGTGTCGTTTGTTTATTTGTCGTATTTGTATTTTTTTTAAGTACTCTTCCTATCGACAAGATACTAAGACTACTTTATAATTTTTTTTTAAATTAACAGACATGAAGAATATTAATTAAAATTATATATATATATATATATATATATATATATATATATATATATATATATATATATATATATATATATATATATATATATATATATATATATATAATGTGTAGTTTCACTTTAATATACATCCTTAGGTGGATTATCAGCAAATAACTAATAACTTGCACAGCCAGTGTCCTCTAGCATCGAATTAAAACTAAACGTCAAGTCGGACAACCAATCCGTGTCTTCGGCTATTAAAAAAATTGTGGATGGCTTGCGTAGTCATCACGCGTTGCAGCTTCAATTAGGAGCTATTTATATGTGTAAATGCAGCTCAAACATACGGGATGCAGGTGTGTGAGACATACCATTAGACACCAACTAACTTTGTCCACAGACAACCACACTGTATGATCTGCAACTAAATAGATACACATTAAACTATTCTCATCTTCAGAAGATATGTTATTTCAAGTAAATATAATTATATACGATCATATTAGATGTGTCATATACAATGTCACTTACAATAGCACCAATGATTCAAACTACGTGTGAAGATGCCTAGCATAACCTATGGCAATGACTGACATATAAAAGAATCACTTATGCTATTGTGGTATTTGTCAATTGAATCATTTTCTTGTGTCCTATTGTAGATCGTTACCTTTTAGACAGCTTCCCTCGGGTGCTACTTCTAACATACGTATTCTTCATATTTGTCTTTTTTTTACTTTTATATACAATTGTTTACGGCAATAACTGTTTCTTGCGTGTAATGATTGTAAGATTAATTGATTCTACGTGTTAGAATCATTTATTAACTTGGAAAGCAAAACATGTCGATTGCAGAAGAGAAGCTTATTTGTATTTTGATATTTATAAGAACAATGTGATGTTTACTAGAATAGCAATACTTACTACGACAGTAAAAAGGATTGATTTGAAGTATGTGATCAATTCATGTTCTTAATTTCCCACTGTTAATTAACTGTGTATTCTATTTTCGTGCGTTTGCTAAACTCCGGGCAAGAATTAAAATAAATCCATTGAACGGAAACCAGTTTCTTGATCTTGCTTTTGTTGTTTAGATGTTGACGATAACTGGGCAGAACATACGAATACAAAAATGTAATATTATAATTACTTGTTTTGCGACATAATTTGAATTATTCAAATTGAAACGCCTATAGCTTTTCTGCACGAATCGGTTCACCACAAAAGAAATCAGTTGAACGTTGACGAAATCTAAATATGCAAACATTGATCAAGTGCCAGTATGACGCATGGTCTGCACATGCTTTTGATATCGCAACACCTATAATATCTGCTGTTTAGGGCGCATTACTCTCTGTCTCTGACAGACCTGCACCATTTCAACTTCTTTTGTCACGCAGCAGTAATATTTTGAAAAGATATATGTATTATCAACAGTAAACTATTGATCCATGTTGACACACAGAAAAAGCCAGCCTTTTGTTCATGTGTCTACACACACAAAATGAAAAATACTACAATGAAATTCAATAATACAACATGGTAAATATTATTGTATATATTATGTTTGCAAAGAATGGCGCATGACTGCCACATGAAGTTGTTAATACTAATATGACGTGTTCTCGCGAATACGACGACATTCTTTAAACGAGCGACCACGTTGCATCGGTGCGAATTATTCCAAAGTCTAACCCTACGTCCTCGTCGTGGGCGGTGGAAACGGCTAAAGCTGACTAACAGAGCACTGAAGAAGCCAAGAAGACCGATCCCTGTTTCTAATGGATTCAACAGATTACATAAGTATGTTTCAGTTCGAAACACTACAAGAGCAAGAACCTATTGAACATCAAATTTGAAGAAGAAAGTGGAGCTGGATAGGCCATAGTCACAGGAAGCCAACACAACACATTACCAGACAGGCCTCGTGGCAAAAGGAAAAGGCCGAGAAACACTTGACGCACAGAAGTGGAAGCAGAGAAGGCAAGAGCTGGGTGTAGAAACTGTGAAGAACAGTAAATCAAGTATCTCAATAAGCCCATGTCACCGAGAACGTTTGCTATGCAGCACCTTGTCAGAAGACCGGTGCCATTTCCACATATTCTCCAGGTCCTTAAACGCCGCCCTAGCCAACATGTGAGCCGGTATGAGAACTGAGATTTGACCAGAATCTCCCACTTTTAGAACAAAACCATGATTTTCTTGCTTTAAAAGAAATTTTACGGGCAGTGGTTATGCATACAGAGCTTGCTCAGACGTGATGCGCTCCAGCAAGTGTGTTGTCCTCGTCAGATACCGAATCAAATATTTTATCTCGACGATAAACCGAATTGAATTTCGAGGAGAATGTTGAGGGTCAGCAGATGGTTTTAATGTTTAAAAACATCATTAATATAAATCAATTCGTGCGTGCGTTCCTTCGTATATCCGTCAATTTCGCGTGTATGGGCTGACATTTTGTAGACGTGCCCGAGGGCATGTGGTGATGGCTCATACGTTAGAAATATGTAAGAAATTCCCCTGGGGTGGGAAAGGAACCAATATGGACGTTTGACACAAAATAATAAAATTCAGAATAATAGTTACGTACAATTGTTAGCATCGCTATGCCTGTTTCAACCGTTGTTACATGATCTACGACAAACCAAACGCTTCGTGAAACCGGCAACTCTATATGATCTTGGAGCGTGAAGGTGTCATTGCCTTTGTCCTACCAATATTTGACATGGTAGTGCAAGTAGTCCTCTTGCAGTGGTTGCCTTATTGTCTCGTTAATAAAGTAGTTTGTGACTCCGTACGTTCCCACGTATCTCCGTCAGTTTCATATGCATGGGGCCGATTTTGTAGACGTGCACGGGGGCCCACGGCGATTGTTCGTACTTTATTTGTTTATCCACCACCCCACCCCCCCCCACGGGAATTTGGACAACGGCAGTAACGACTGTTTCTTGCATGTAAGGATAATGAGATTCATTGAGTCTACACATTATGTTCCCTCGTATTTCCGTATTTTCGCATGTATGGGGCTTACATTTTTCAGGCGTATCCGGGGGATTATATTCGAAATGTCCCGGGGGTGGGGATATTACGTAAATATATTATGATGGTTATTAGTGTGTCTTATATACGAGCACTGTTTCATAACATTGGTACATCGATATATTTTTCAATGTGGGAAATTATCAACATTTTAAAGAACTAATTCGTGGAGGGGGAATGAGAATTAATACGCTTTGTACGAAGAGATAAATGTCGACAGTTGTGAACGGCGGCGTAGTGACCCACTGTTTTACTGCTACCATGTAGTGGCGCAACAGTTACACAGTTTACAAACACAATGTAAGCTAACGGGGGGGGGGGTCACTGCCCAAAATACGCCACTGATGCGCAGAATCCGACATAGCACATATTTGGTGATCTAGAGTGTGCGAGTTAACACTGACCATTTTCTATGACTGATACAGGAGGAATGCATGGAATATATTGGGTTACCATTAGCATGTCATCCAGCTTCTGTGTAGCTTACTATAATAGGCAACCGATAATGTTTTAATGTGTTACAATATCTTCCAGCAATGAATAGTCGGTGCATGGCATTCAGTCAAGACACAGCGATATCCAGAATAGTATTGATGCGTGTTTAATACACATCTACTGTTTAATCTAAAATAGTATTGCCTAACTACACGTTATATTAGAATAGTGATGGTGCAAAGCAAATGAGTTTAACGCGTACTTGACTGTTCTAATATACATATCAATTTAGAAAGCGTTCGTGGTCGACTTCAACACTGGGATTGGAAACTGTATGTCCACGATAATAAACATACAGCAAACACTATAGTATGTTCGTACCGGGCAACTTCTATGGGTTGTGTGTCGTAACCATCTCTTCGACAGTCTGTACAACAGGATCAGTTACTAAGATATACACTTGTTCAAATGGCATCATTTGGCTGTCCCACGTAATTGCATTACGATCTTGGTCTTCTTCAATCAACTGAATCGACTTCTCGCGCAACTGACAGTCTGACGTAGGTTCATTGGTCTTCCTAGCAGCACCAGCAGCAGCAGCTTTAGTAGCAGTTGTCATAGTGTCATCGGTGGTCGTTTCGTGTTCGTGTTTTCCTTCCATTCCTTCCGCATCTTTGCTCGTTGCTGGTATTGATTGTTGGATTAACAGTAAAGTGTTTGCCATATTCTCTATTGCAGAATCTCCAAACACAGCCTGTTTATCGTCCGCTACAGCGTTTGGCCCAGTCTGATCAGCCGATGCTGCAACAACCTCTGTCGGA
This sequence comes from Lamellibrachia satsuma, assembly GCA_033239005.1. Classification (NCBI taxonomy): domain Eukaryota; kingdom Metazoa; phylum Annelida; class Polychaeta; order Sabellida; family Siboglinidae; genus Lamellibrachia; species Lamellibrachia satsuma. Next base: position 205,521 of record BSQZ01000028.1, read on the forward strand.
GTATTTTTCCTTTTTGTTTTGGAACGACGTCTACGTTTGTTAGGAGAAACGTCACAGTGATCATGTTTCTCTGCAATCACTTCCAGGTCCTCAGCAGTAAGGTCTTTGCTCCACTTCTCACGAGGGACCTTGTGGATGGCAATGACGTGACGGCGCAGTATCGAGGCGTCGGCAAAGCTAGTGGAACACATCTTGCATTCGAACGGCTTGAGACCCGAGTGTAAGCGGTAGTGTCTCGTGAGCACAGGTTTCTTCTTGTATCGCTTCTTGCAGATGTCGCACTGGTACGGCCGCGTGTCTGAATGTGTCAACAGGTGGTCCTTCAGATCGTTGTGCCGCTTGAAAGCCTTGCCGCAAGCCTCGCACGGGAAGTTGCGAACGTCCGAGTGGGCCTGTTTCTCGTGAACCCGCAACACAGGCTTCGAGTGGAACGCCCGGCCGCACGTCTTGCACGGGAACGGCTTGATGTTCAGGTGCCACTTGTTCTGGTGTTCCTTCAGCGCCGTCGCCGTGCGGCAGATCTTGCCGCAGTACGCACACAGGCTCTTCTTCTGTTGTATCTTGACTCCCTCGTGAACGGCCTTACCGTGGTGCTTCAACGACTGTCGGCTCAGCAGCACCCTGCCGCAGACCTCGCACGGAAACCGACGGCAAGGCTTTCCCTCGCCAGGCGGCAGGTTGTGGATTGCCGTCAGGTGGCGCCGCAGGGCTGAAGCTTCGCGGAACGCCGAGCCACACTCTGAACAGGTATAGGGTCGTTCGCCTGTGTGTGTTCGATTGTGTTTCGTCAGTGCTGAGCTACTGAAAAACACCTTATCGCACAGGCTGCATGGATGACGCAGTGTTTTTCTGTCCGCCAGAGACACGTTGTGCTCCCTGGAACTCTCCATGTCTGGCGTCTCAGTCTTTATGCTTGCTGCGTCCTCACGTTCTGGCTCACTGGCGCCACACGCAGATGTCTTCCCCGTTTCTGGCAACGGACGTGTCCTCAAATTCATTTTGTTTCGATGACGCGGTTGTTCGTTCTCTACATTGACACTTTTATTGGTACCAGCGACACCACTGTTCTGTTCGTGTGACGCGGACGCCGTAACAGAGTCATTGGTATGTTTAACCATGTCTAGTAACCGGCTGGCTTTCTCTGCATCTGACGTAGCTGATATGGTCTCGTGAACTTTTATAACTATATGATTCTCGTCATCGTCACCAACAGTGACACAAATCACTCCGTCAATCTCCAGCGACGTGTCGTGTGACAGACCTGCATTGCACAGTTGAAGGATGGACTCTTTCAGAACACGTGAAAAGTTCTTCCTGTGATCAGCCATCAGTTGAACACCGTGGTGTACTGCTAACATTCGACCGAAGACCTACAACACCAAATTCAATTATTATGACACAGCATGTGCATTAACGTGTCAACAATCATTGTAAAATGCACCACAATAAACTAAAATATAAATTAGTATACTGTGTTCAAGGACAACAAATGGTTAGTAAATTTATTTGTACCAAAATATATTTAGATTAAAAATAAATTGACTATATTTGCACTTTAAAATATATTTCAGCTGTTTCAGTTGTTATGTACCATTTTAAAGCGAAATAAGTCATGGTTTTGGAGCTATGCACATAAGAGATAATAAAAACTAACCACGTGCAACTAAAGTCAAGAATATCACGGTTTATTCAGTGTGTTCTAAAAGTTGGAGTATCCAGTTGTTTCTCCGAATTACGAATTACCGAGGGCTGACATGTTAACCAGCGCGACCAATAAGCGCATGCCCAGTTCTATAGAGTCGGGGTGACCTAGACTAAAGTTAGTTTGGACGCAAATAAAAAAATAGGAATAGGTGTACACCAAATACCAATATATTTTCATTTGGCGAGCGAATATTGCCAGAGTACCGCACTCATGACGTAGTGTTATCTAACAGTTTGGCACGGCCTGTGAAATTAAGATGTGTGTTCAACAGGGTTTCCCTAGTAAACCACAGGCGTCATATTCTTAATTTTAGTTATTAACTCTTATAGGTGCATGGCCATAAGCTGAAAACCATGACTGGCAGTCTTATTAAATACTGTTTAATCTAGAAATCAGTTATTTAAACAATGGAATCCACCTTCCGATAATTTGATTCTTATTCAGTTAGACAATCACATCCACTTGACTCGGTAGTCTCATAGCATAAAAATCTAGGCTTCACCTAGTCTTGTGTAAATACAGCTAAATGATAAATAAAAATGATTTATTATCTATAAGTTGCTGCAACCGACCCCTTTCTAGGCATAAGATACAACTGTAAACATTTTCTAAAAAAGAAACAACACAGTATGGTAGTAACAGTGTAACATGTAACACAGTAGTAAAACTACAATGTAATATATATGCTAGTTGCTAATTGTACAATTCATACAGCATTATTTAAAAAAAAAAACAATATTAAATATCTTTAAGGAAACAAAATTATAATTTTTACTAATATCGCATGTTTTGACAAGTGTTTAACCTTGTAAACATTAAATAGTTGGCTCATTTGCAACACTTTTGGTTTTACCATGCAATATCAGTACACACAGTGTTGTTAAATACTTGTAAATGTACGACACACTAATGGGGTATTCCACCTCAGATCAACCTATCCATGTTGCACTCATATTTTTGAATTCAACTAACATTTTACAGGTCAATATAACCACACATGTCAAATCATAGGGCTGTAGCTTGAAAAGTGTTTGAGTTATGACCATTTAAAATTTGGCGGATTCTCTCGGATTTGCCAATTTTCGGAAAACATGAACATTTCTTGTTCAATTTAAAATACGAATAACTAACGATATTTTGCATGTTTATTCTCCATTATATGTAGATAGTAACAGACATACTATAGTTCCATATCTGTATATTAGTTTTCCCACAATCTGCCATTGAAGTTTTTTTTTGCAAAATTGAGCCAAAGAGTAATTTTAGACACATTTCAACAATAAAACATGTTAGAACACAAATGAATCTTATTTGGATCAATACGTTTTATAACACGCCTACATATCTAGGTATATCAGAAGTTTTTAGTGTGTATATAGTTTAGTTTATGAGATACTGATATCCAATGTTCGTACATTGTGAAAAGTTGCCTTTATTTAGCAGTAAAACCTTCTGAATACATAGTTCTAGATTATGTGTACCTAGGTCATTCCATGTGAAATCACCAATGGTCAAAACGTTGATGTCTCAGACTTTACTTCAATTTTAACCAATGAGTAGGTGGCTATACTTGAACAAAAATTGTCTCTGTAATACCCTAGTATAATGTGAACATTATTTTTCACATTTTCATGTACCTGTAACTGTAAAAGTTCTGTGTATCTGAATTTTTTTAAATGTAGATATATTGGTACAGATTGTGAATGCAAAATTTGAGAATAAGAGGCGGAATAACAATAGGCATACCTTGTGCAAAATATGGGGAATCTTTTTTCAAAAATTATTTCACAACCTGTACTTCGATGTTGCAACATCTAAATTGCAACCCTCTATTGTCATGGATACTGGCAATAATCTTAGTTTAGTAGGCATCTACTTACTATATTTTCAGAATAATTCAATCTTAAACTTTATAACTTTTTATATATTTTACAACTTTGAGCACCCAAAATTAAAATGTGGAAGTCCTGTGACTACAATTTTTACTGTGCATAGTCCTGTACTAGGTAAACAACATATTTAAATTTCAGGATGGTGTTCTGCCACATTTATTTAGGATGTTTTTTGCAATTTTTTTTCTTCTAGTAATCTATGATATACATGTATGCATATATATATATACATATATATATATATATATATATATTCATACATGTATATCATAAAAGGATTACTAGAAGAAAAAAATTGCCAAAAATATCCTAAATACACGTACACACATATATTTATATATATATTTATATACATATAATTATATATATATATATACATATATTTATATATACATACACACATGCATATATGCACATAATTATATATATATATATATATATATATATATATATATATATATATATATATATATATATATATATATATATATATATATATATTTATATATATATATATATATATATATATATATATATATATATATATATATATATATATATATATATATATATACATATATACAAACATGCACATATAAATATATATATTTATTTATATGTGCATGTGTATATATGTATAAATATATATATATATATATATATATATATATATATATATATATATATATATATATATATATATATATATATATATATATATATATAATTATATGTGTATGTATATAAATATGTGTGTATGTGCATGTATGTGTGTGTGTGTGTGTGTGTGTGTGTGTCTCTCTATACATATATATATATATATATATATATATATATATATATATAATATATATATATATATATATATATATATATATATATATATATATATACATATACATATATATACATATACATATACATATACATATACATATATATATAGTTTTTTAATTTAAAATATTTTTTAACAAAATGTACACGCTTAGTTTTAGCATATGCATATTTTTTTTGTACATTTCTATTCTCTGTGATTGCAAAGACATAAATTATTGTTATTATTATTGATAAATTTAAGAGAAAATGCCATTAGGCAGAACAGTGATTTTCAGCTTCAATATGAACTAAATGAGAAATGTTTTGGGGAAAAAAATTCCTCATTTTTGTGCACCCAGTACACCCATTGTCCTCCCCTTTCATTCTCCAAGTGCTCAAGCATAGCTAAATTGGCTAAAATTTAAGTAAAATCTGAGACACAACATTTTGACCATTGGTTGATTTCACATGGAATGACCCAGGTACATATAATCTAGAACTATGTATTCAGAAGGATTTTTTTGCAATATTTTCATAATTTTCTTACTAGAAATGGAATAGGTAGTAAAATCAACTATAGGATTTGATACTTTGTTTTAATTAATTCATTAGATAAAAACACAAAATACATGTATTTGAAATATTTTTTTCAACATGAAGCCATTTGAAAATGGTATCCAAATATGGTGCATTACACAGACATTGTACCTACTAGTGCCCTGCGCAGCCCACGGGCCGGGCCTCTACACAATTTTGCGGGCCGGGCCTGGGCCTACATACTGCGGGCCCAGGCTGGGCCTGGGCTGAAAACAATTTAAACACATCGGGCTTGGGCCTAGTGTGAGCGGGCCGGGCCGGGCCGGGCCGGGCCTGGGCCTGGACATAATAAAAATATTCATACAAAACACAGATTATTACTTTATTTTTTAATAAAAACTGATTATAAATTGTAATTCTGGTTAATGAATGCTTAAAATTATTTCTTTAGTATTATATAGTTGCAAATTGAGACCTTGCATGGAATCTAATGGCCCCATAAGTCCACTTGGCTGGAAGTAGCCAGCCCCAAATGTTTACTTTAGAAATATTTGCAGAGGCAATCAAGCCATGATTAACCATCAACTTATCACCCTTTGACCCTACCAGTGGAAGTTCTGTTGTCTAGGTCTTCCCTCCAAACATTGCCCACCTGAAAGACCTGCCCACTGCCAAGTGCCCACTAGGCCACTAGCCAACTACCCAGTACCCAACCCAGTTGGTAATTGGTATTTCTCCCCAGTGCTAATTCATTCACACTTGTACTAATTCACACATGTCTGAACCCGTCTGTCTCAGGCTAGTGACTGCAGACCTGCTGGAAATGCCACTGGGTGTCAGTGCCAGTGGGTGACATTTAATTGAAATATCATATTAAATGATGTTAACTTAGTTGAACTAATACAATTAACACTATAAATTGGGGTTATGGCTTGCATATGGGTTAAGTCAGGGTTAAATAAACAAATCTACCCTAACCATAAGCCAATACATTAAAGCCAAATATAACAAATGTTATCATATTTAATAGTAATGACACTAAGAAGTTTTTCTTTATTTTTCGTCAGGATATTTGTAAGTTTGAAGAAGTTGGTGGTGCTGGATTTTTAGAACTCATCCTCGTCTTTGTTATAAGATTATAGGTTTATCTTATCTAAACTTAGCGGGCCGCGGGCTTACCCATCTTTGGCCTGCGGATATGGGCCGGGCCTGGAACTTGTGGGCCGGGCCAGACCTGGGCCAAACATTCATGGTCTGGGTCGGGCCTGGGCCTAAATTCTAGTTTGCGGGCCTGGGTCAGGCCTGGCTTGAAAAATTATTGTGGGCCGGGCCTGTAACTGCTAATTGCGGGCCGGGCTTGGGATCAAATTCTAGGCTCGCGCAGGGCACTAGTACCTACCACTCAATAAAAAAAATTATTGGAATTTTAGTTCCATGGCCACATAGCATTTTTGGCTGCTAAATATAGGCCACTTTTCACTATGTACCAACTTTGGAGATTAGTATCTCATAAACTAATCAAGATAGAAACTTCAAACTTCTCACAATCCTAGATATGATATGTAGGTGTGTAAGTGATCCAAATAAGATTCATTTGTCTTCTAACATGTTTTATTATTGAATTATGTGTCTAAGTCACTGATTTGCTCAATTATGCACATAAAAATACAATTATCCAATGCCAGATTGTGGGAGAACTAATATATAGATGTGGAACTATATGTCTGTTACTATCTACATATAATGGACAATAAGCATGCCAAATCTCAGAGTTCTAGCACAAACAATTTTTTAGTTATTTACATCTTAAGTAAACAAGAAATCTTCACGACTTCCAAAAATTGGCAAAAACGACAGGATCTGCCAAATTTGAAATGGTCATAACTCAGAAACTATTCGAGCTACAGCCCTATGGTTTGACATGTATGGTTAGATTTACCTGTGGTTTAATTGGTGACTGCAACAAGATTTTCATATTTTGGATGACTTGAGATTTGCCCTAATATAATAATAAATTTCATCCCCTAGCTCCTGAGTATCACAAAGAACAAAGAGTGTTGGTGTCATAGTACAATGACTGTCTGCAAATGGACAATTATTGTTCCCACATCTAAATTTGCACAAATATATCGTATCAACAACTTGCAATAATTTCATTTCAAATCCATAATTATGCTTAAACACTATTGCTCACTTTCTGATTCTAATTTTGTAAAGCAACATCTAGCTACTTTATATTTAAGTCAATCTAGTTCTTGTATCTTGATCAAATCAAAGAATGGACAGGCCATATCGATTTAAAGCAATTTTTATCATGTAATCGTCTTAGCAAAATTGTGATTGTAACATCTCGAAACAGGACTAGATACATAAATAGATAATTACCACAGAAAATCCTATTTTAGCTTCAACTAGATCATTTGGCTAGCTAGACAGTATATGGCTATACGTGCTTCTTTATTCATAAAACATTGGCACTTAGGTTTCATAGATACAGAGCTACAACGTCTTGCCAAAATAAGACAACGGCATATACATTTACATCCTGTGTGGAATCTTTTACTTTACTAGGTAGAAGGGATCCACGGCTTCTAGTGTTTAATATGAAAGACACAAACTTCCAACTTCCTTCTAATACTCCTGGTGCTAGGCAAGTCAGCGAGTTGTACTCAATATATACACTAGGACTGGGTTGGCTGCCAGCACAGGGTTCAAGTCACCACACCAGGTGACATCTTACTTGCTTGATGCAGCTGATGTGGTGACTTAAACACAGGATTGGCTGCCAGCCCTGGGTTCAAATTACCACATCAGGTGACATCTTAATTGCTTGATGCAGCTGATGATTGAGGAGAGATACTCCCTTAACAGCTGGTCACACCTAAACTGTGAGGTGCAAGACAAGCTTTTTATTTCCCTGTGTGGGATATTTTACTTCACCTGGCTTCTAAAGACACCAGGTTATTAATAGAAAGGACTAATGGCTTTTAGTGTCTCTTCCGAACGACACAGGCAATGTGGAGTGAAATTGCCCAAGTTTCGAAATGGTAGCAGGTGGATCGGAACCCCATTCCCTTGGTCTGGGATTCGATTCCATCACCAGTTCAGTGGCTGTGCTCTAACCGCTAGACTACCAAGCCCTGCAGACCACTGCGCCCCTACAGGCACAATGCACATCCTCGATATATTCAGCTTTAGTCAACCTAGATGGATGGTTTGAGAGGTTCATACATGTTGACTGTGAAGTGTGCAACATTTCTTTAGGGTAGGGAGTCTGGGTTACACTTAAACAACATTTGCTATGCTGGACCCAGAGGCAGTGCATCATTAGTTTCATATTACTTTTATTACACAAATCACCCCGAAAATGTTACATTTCATGGCATATCTCTCGACGTTACAAGTTTACCATTTTTATACATGTGAAAATGGAAAGATGGAAGAGCTTAAGACTAAGTCGTAACGTAAGTCAAGGAAAGACTCAGTCTCAAAGTCAAATACACAAAGTCAAAGAACCAGCCTTTTATTAGCCCGGGCAGGTGCGAAAGACTGTCCAATATATTAATAGGATTAACCGCACCAATTTTATTTCTAAATCCTGCAAGTCATGTTACGCACTTGCACGCCAACCACCGACACTAACTGCACATAGGTGTGCTTTCAATAAAATCTAAGTAATTCAACAAACCTGCTTTATGTGACTGTCGACATAAACTTCTGTCTTCTACAGGAAATAGGAAGCACGTCAAGAGAGGCGCGATAATCAGGGATCAACCGTTTACTTTGCATTTGCGTTTACCTTCAACCAACGGCGGCTGCAATATTAATAACAATATAATACACATATGTTATATTACAAATGCTCCTTGGTGTTAATGTATAAAAAAACGACTACATGTAAACCGTGTTTCGTTAAAAGTGTCTAAGCAGAATCAATACCCTAGCGTTGTTGTCAAGAAGCACGAAACGTTTTGGTAAAACCACACGAGGTGACGCCACTATGTAGATCAGTGCTCCCGACATGCCATTTTGCACATATAAATATAATTTATATATATAATATATGTGTGTGTGTGTGTGCGTGCGTGCGTTCGTTTGTGTGTGTGAGTGCGTGCGTGCGTGGGTGCGTGGGTGCGTGTGTGTCCGTGTGTGTCCGTGCGAGTGTGCGTGTGTGTGCGTGTGTGTCCGTGTGTGTCCGTGTGTGTGTGTGTGTGTGTGTGTGTGTGTGTGTGTGTGTGTGTGTGTGTGTGTGTGTGTGTGTGTGTGTGTGTGTGTGTGTGTGTGTGTGTGTGTGTGTGTGTGTGTGTGTGTCCGTGTGTGTGTGTGTGTGTGTGTGTGTGTGTGTGTGTGTGTGTGTGTGTGTGTGTGTGTGTGTGTGTGTGTGTGTGTGTGTGTGTGTGTGTGTGGTGTGTGTGTGTGTGTGTGTGTGTGTGTGTGTGTGTGTGTGTGTGTGTGTGTGTGTGTGTGTGTGTGTGTGTGTGTGTGTGTGTGTGTGTGTGTGTCCGTGTGTGTGTCCATGTGTGTCCGTGTGTGTGTCCGTGTGTGTGTGTGTGCGTGCGTGCGTGGGTGCGTGCGTGCGTGCGTATGTGCGTGTCCGTGCGTGTCCGTGTGTGTCCGTGCGTGTGTGCGTGTGTGTGCGTGTGTGTGTGTGTCCGTGTGTGTCCGCGTGTGTCCGCGCGCGCGCGCGCGTGTGTGTGTGTGTGTGTGTGTGTGTGTGTGTGTGTGTGTGTGTGTGTGTGTGTGTGTGTGTGTGTGTGTGTGTGTGTGTGTGTGTGTGTGTGTGTGTGTGTGTGTGTGTGTGTGTGTGTGTGTGTGTGTGTGTGTGTGTGTGTGTGTGTGTGTGTGTGTGTGTGTGCGCGTGTCTATTTTAACAAGACACATTTTTCTCTTGTTGATGTCTCTTGCTGATGTCTCTTGTTGACGTCTCTTGTTGATGTCTCTTGTTGATGTCTCTTGACATAGAGGCACATAGCTACGTGTGACGAATTAATTCGTGCGGGCGCGAGCAGATTTGTCTGATCCTACAAATATTGCATATGTAGTTCGTCGTATATGAATGTATTACATGAGAGTGTACTGAATTGGAGAATTGCCAATAGGAACGAACGCATAGTTCATTTTAAAGTGTCTCTTCAGTTCGATTCTTTTGATAGTTTTGCTCGTTTGTGCAACTTTTGTATGTAGTTTTTGTGAAATCATCAGACAAACTATTAAATTATTTAATGTTTGGTCAACCATTAATTGAAATGAAAATAGAAACTCACGAATTTCAACCTTGGCGAAATTTCGTAACTTTGTCATGTGATCGACGAGAGGATGGAAGTCACGTTAATGATTGGCATTGACCCGCAAAGTGTCATTTTGGATATCCAATATTTTGAGCCTTATACCAGATATAATGACTAAAATAAATTGTTTCGATAATTTGAACAAAACAGGCAATTTTTTATTAAACCTACTGCGGATATTACTTAAAGTCTTACTTAGTCAAACACTACATATTTGTACACAAACGAACCGGATTCGCAATGGGCTCAATCAGCTGAGGATGGAGTTTTAACAAGATTTTAATTAACACGACAGCTTCCCAAAGCATCTAACTCCGGAGAGCGTGTGAACAAGTATTGAAACTGTATACACTAATGACGAATATAGATACAGCATTTTTTTACTACAGCTATGCAAGATAACTTAAAATGCAGATGTTTCATAACCGTTTACTTTATCTGCTTTGGGCAGAATATGCCCTGGACAGCAGCATTGCATCCCAGTGCATTCATCAACCAGAGACAGACAGCAAACGCGTATAATGTTGGAAATACAAAGGAGGCGTCTTACCTCAAGGGGCTCCTTGCTCCACCCTACCCTACTCGGCTCCGATAATTGAAAATTCACAAGAAGCACATACGGTGGTGTGTTTGTATTTTGTATTATGCTAAGAATAACGTAGTGTGTATTTGCACAATTAACTTATACTTAAAGAGGTTTCGGTGAGATACGGAGTCATCGTCCTTGAAAATATTATGCAAAGATAACAGTTGAAATATTACGCATGTCAAACGTCGCATTTTATGACTCATGGAAAATTCCGCGCTGCTCAGTAAGGACAATTACACATGGACAGGACTACGCGAAGCGTCACACGAAGGTGTGGAAATCCATTCGTTTGTAACTACATTTCACGGCGACTATTTGTGGCTGTGACACATAATCATCCTTGGTAGACAGAACATGCACCACAATGGCAACAGTGTGTCATGTGTGTTGACATAGATGGTCAACTGTCAACCTGATGATATACCATACGAAAGATGAAGAAAATAAATGTTCAACAATAATGTCTAAGGGAGGCCCTGACCAGGCACTGTAAGTTTGGCGTAAACATTTGGCTCTCAACATTCGGGACTGTGTGTTCCTAAGCTCTTGATTCGGATAATCACATTAATGTCGGTCCAGTCTCGTCAACTGGGGACGTCCCGTTATTTTTAGAATCCGCCTCCCACCAATCCCACCTACCAATCCCACTTCACATGTGGTTGTGCTCAATAACACTGGACACCTAATTATACCCCATTCCGTGTTGTCAATGGGGTCATTCAGGCGTGACGGGTCGACAATGCAGCGACGAGTGACGCAAAACAAAATGCATGTCATCTATTTCTGGATAGTCGGGCCGCTAGCTGGCTCACAACAGTGCGATCTTTGAGGCGCTGTGTGGCGATGGTGCAACGTTCGTATGAGGTCACGAGTAATCACAGGTAGTGCTTTGCAAATAATATTAACAGGATGGTGACTCTAATAACGTTTTTCATCGTGAAAAAGTGTGTGAGCAATGCCACGCGATTGAGTGCTGTGGTTGTCAGACTTCGGGTCAATTACGTTGTAATTTTAAAAGATTGCCACTCAAAATTACACGTTTCAGATGGCGAGTGTATTCCATTCATTTATCACACTCTGTGAAAATGAGTATTTTCTCATGTCCAACCTACACTGTTCCTTAACTAAAGCTGCACTATTTTAAACCTTTTTACTCGGTCTCCTCTTAGGCTCCTGGTCTCTAGTGTTGTCAAACCGTGCTACCACATTCAAAACGGATTTCCAGTTTGAAATCTCACCATGTACTATTACCCTCTGTCTTCTGTCTGTAAGTCATTTTTCTATCCAGCTGATTACATCATTACCTATATCATAGGTTTTTAGTTTATGCAACAGTTTTTGATGTGGCACTTCATTGAAAACCTTTTAAAATCTTAGCAGACAACATCAACTGGTGACCCATTATTTATTCAGTTTGTAATTTCTTTAAAAAACATAACACGTTAGTTAGATGTGACCGTGCTTTTAGGATATGCATTTATTAATTTATGTTATACACGGAATTGTTGACTCTAATTAACGTTTCTAATAATTTGCATACGGCTGATGTTAAACTCACTGGTCTGTAATTGTCTGAGTTGTTTCTCGATCCCTTCTTAAATAACGGCTTAATGTTTGCTTCTTTCCACTCTGAAGGAACTATTCCTTCTTCTAGTGATAACGTAAACACTTTTGCAAGTGTTGTACTGATTTGCTTCTACAATTTCATTAAGCAGTTTTCGTGGTATCCTATCAACTCCTTGTGATTTGTTATCATTCATCTTCTTAATTGTTTTGTTATCATTTCAGGAGTTACAAAGTTTCTATAATGTCAGGAGTTATTGAAACGTCAATTGCAATTGCGGAATTGGAATTGGTGTTTCTTGTTAAGTAATTTGAATTGGTGAACGTTACTTTTCAATTACTTTTTCAGTTGCATCATGTAACTTTTTAATTTAAGTTATTTGCTACAAATACTCAATAATATATCTTGTGCTGTGTATATCATGTGCTGTGTATATCACATTTGTTTGCCATTTTGTACCAAAATGCACACATTAAAACGAAACGAACGTCATGTTTTGAGGGCTATGCATGTAAAAGAGATAAAAAATAACCATGTGCAACTAACAGCAAGAATATCGTGCCAGTTGTTTACTCAGAATGTGTTCTAAAAGTGGGAGATTGCGGTCATTTCTCCGGTTAACTGAGGCCTGACGCGTTAACCAGCGCGACTGATAAGCGCATGTGAATTCGGGTAACCCAGATTACCTTGTGATGTATTAAACTCTGTCGGTATGCTTACAACCAAAGCAAAGTCTCAATCAAACGTCATGGAAGAAAGGTGCCAGTTTGGTAAACAAAGGCCAAAATATGTTATATAAGTTGAATTTGGACAACGCAAACAGCATGGTCATATCCTATTGGCAAGTGCAGGAGGTATAAGTAACAAGTATAGGTGTATACAAACATATTTTCATTGGGCGAGCGAATATTGCCAGTCTACAGCAGCCGTGATGCAATGGTATCTAATTGTATGGCGCGGTCCATTAAATTAAGATTGCTGTAAAATAAATGTTTGTTTGGCGATGAGTATGTTTACGGTTCTCTTGTTTATGGCTCTATTCACGGCTCTATTCACGGCTCTATTCACATACTGTTAGTTCCACTGCAATTGGAATTGGTATTTGTGAGATGGAATTGGTGTGTGCAATTTGTGTGGAATTGGAATTAATATAGTTGCCAAATTTGGTGGTTGTAGTGGTAGACGTGGTAGCAGTAGTAGTGACCACAGTGTTAGAATCAGTGCCATCAGTAGTAGTGACCACAGTAGTGGTCACCACGACAGTCGTAGCAGTGACAGTGACAGCCGTAGTAGTGGTAGCAGAACTGACAATGACAGCCGTAGTAGTGGTAGCAGAAGTGACAGTGACAGCCGTAGTAGTGGTAGCAGAAGTGACAGTGACAGCCGTAGTAGTGGTAGCAGAAGTGACAGTGACAGCCGTATTAGTGGTAGTAGAAGTGACAGTGACAATCGTAGTAGTGGTAGTAGAAGTGACAGTGACAATCGTAGTAGTGGTAGTAGAAGTGACAGTGACAGCCGTAGTAGTGGTAGTAGAAGTGACAGTGACAGCCGTAGTAGTGGTAGCAGAAGTGACATTGACAGCCGTAGTAGTGGTAGTAGAAGTGACAGTGACAGCCGTAGTAGTGGTAGCAGAAGTGACAGTGACAGCCGTAGTAGTGGTAGTAGAAGTGACAGTGACAGCCGTAGTAGTGTTAGCAGAAGTGACAGTGACAGCCGTAGTAGTGGTAGCAGAAGTGACATTGACAGCCGTAGTAGTGGTAGCAGAAGTGACAGTGGCAGCCGTAGTAGTGATAGTAGAAGTGACAACCGTAGTAGTGGTAGTAGAAGTGACAGTGACAGCCGTAGTAGTGGTAGAAGAAGTGACAGTGACAGCCGTAGTAGTGGTAGCAGAAGTGACAGTGACAGCCGTAGTAGTGGTAGTAGAAGTGACAGTGACAGCCGTAGTAGTGTTAGCAGAAGTGACAGTGACAGCCGTAGTAGTGGTAGCAGAAGTGACATTGACAGCCGTATTAGTGGTAGCAGAAGTGACAGTGGCAGCTGTAGTAGTGATAGCAGAAGTGACACTGACAGTAGTGGTAGTAGAAGTGACAGTGACAATCGTAGTAGTGGTAGCAGAAGTGACAGTGACAGCCGTAGTAGTGGTAGCAGAAGTGACAGTGGCAGCCTTAGTAGTGGTAGCAGAAGTGACACTGACAGCAGTAGTAGTGGTAGCAGAAGTGACATTGACAGCCGTAGTAGTGGTAGCAGAAGTGACAGTGACAGCCGTAGTAGTGGTAGCAGAAGTGACACTGACAGCAGTAGTAGTGGTAGCAGAAGTGACAATGACAGCCGTAGTAGTGGTAGCAGAAGTGACAGTGATAGCCATAGTAGTGGTAGTAGAAATGACAGTGACAGCCGTAGTAGTGGTAGCAGAAGGGACAGTGACAGCCGTAGTAGTGGTAGCAGAAGTGACAGTGATAGCCATAGTAGTGGTAGTAGAAATGACAGTGACAGCCGTAGTAGTGGTAGCAGAAGTGACAGTGACAGCCGTAGTAGTGGTAGAAGAAGTGACAGTGACAGCCGTAGTAGTGGTAGCAGAAGTGACAGTGATAGCCATAGTAGTGGTAGTAGAAATAACAGTGACAGCCGTAGTAGTGGTAGCAGAAGTGACAGTGAGAGCCGTAGTAGTGGTAGTAGAAGTGACAGTGACAGCCGTAGTAGTGGTAGCAGAAGGGACAGTGACAGCCGTAGTAGTGGTAGCAGAAGTGACAGTGATAGCCATAGTAGTGGTAGTAGAAATGACAGTGACAGCCGTAGTAGTGGTAGCAGAAGTGGCAGTGACAGCCGTAGTAGTGGTAGAAGAAGTGACAGTGACAGCCGTAGTAGTGGTAGCAGAAGTGACAGTGATAGCCATAGTAGTGGTAGTAGAAATAACAGTGACAGCCGTAGTAGTGGTAGCAGAAGTGACAGTGAGAGCCGTAGTAGTGGTAGTAGAAGTGACAGTGACAGCCGTAGTAGTGTTAGCAGAAGTGACAGTGACAGCCGTAGTAGTGGTAGCAGAAGTGACATTGACAGCCGTAGTAGTGGTAGCAGAAGTGACAGTGGCAGCCGTAGTAGTGATAGCAGAAGTAACAACCGTAGTAGTGGTAGCAGAAGTGACAGTGACAGCCGTAGTAGTGGTAGCAGAAGTGACAGTGACAGCCGTAGTAGTGGTAGCAGAAGTGACAGTGATAGCCATAGTAGTGGTAGTAGAAATGACAGTGACAGCCGTAGTAGTGGTAGCAGAAGTGGCAGTGACAGCCGTAGTAGTGGTAGAAGAAGTGACAGTGACAGCCGTAGTAGTGGTAGCAGAAGTGACAGTGATAGCCATAGTAGTGGTAGTAGAAATAACAGTGACAGCCGTAGTAGTGGTAGCAGAAGTGACAGTGAGAGCCGTAGTAGTGGTAGTAGAAGTGACAGTGACAGCCGTAGTAGTGTTAGCAGAAGTGACAGTGACAGCCGTAGTAGTGGTAGCAGAAGTGACATTGACAGCCGTAGTAGTGGTAGCAGAAGTGACAGTGGCAGCCGTAGTAGTGATAGCAGAAGTAACAACCGTAGTAGTGGTAGCAGAAGTGACAGTGACAGCCGTAGTAGTGGTAGCAGAAGTGACAGTGGCAGCTGTAGTAGTGATAGCAGAAGTGACACTGACAGTAGTGGTAGTAGAAGTGACAGTGACAATCGTAGTAGTGGTAGCAGAAGTGACAGTGACAGCCGTAGTAGTGGTAGCAGAAGTGACAG
Organism: Lamellibrachia satsuma; assembly: GCA_033239005.1. NCBI lineage: Eukaryota > Metazoa > Annelida > Polychaeta > Sabellida > Siboglinidae > Lamellibrachia > Lamellibrachia satsuma. Next base: position 221,668 of record BSQZ01000028.1, read on the forward strand.
TGACAGCCGTAGTAGTGGTAGCAGAAGTGACACTGATAACCGTAGTAGTGGTAGCAGAAGTGACATTGACAGCCGTAGTAGTGGTAGCAGAAGTGACAGTGGCAGCCGTAGTAGTGATAGCAGAAGTGACAGCCGTAGTATTGGTAGCAGAAGTGACACTGACAGCCGTAGTAGTGGTAGCAGAAGTGACATTGACAGCCGTAGTAGTGGTAGCAGAAGTGACAGTGGCAGCCGTAGTAGTGATAGCAGAAGTGACAGCCGTAGTATTGGTAGCAGAAGTGACACTGACAGCCGTAGTAGTGGTAGCAGAAGTGACAGTGGCAGCTGTAGTAGTGATAGCAGAAGTGACACTGACAGCCGTAGTAGTGGTAGAAGAAGTGACAGTGACAGCCGTAGTAGTGGTAGCAGAAGTGACAGTGACAGCCGTAGTAGTGGTAGCAGAAGTGACAGTGGCAGCTGTAGTAGTGATAGCAGAAGTGACACTTACAGCCGTAGTAGTGGTAGAAGAAGTGACAGTGACAGCCGTAGTAGTGGTAGCAGAAGTGACAGTGACAGCCGTAGTAGTGGTAGCAGAAGTGACAGTGACAGCTGTAGTAGTGGTAGCAGAAGTGACAGTGACAGCCGTAGTAGTTGTAGCAGAAGTGACATTGGCAGCCGTAGAAGTGGTAGCAGAAGTGACAGTGACAGCAGTAGTGGTAGTAGCAGTGTTAACAACACTGATAACCGCACTGATTTTACCACTAACTGCAGCAGTAGTAACATCGCTAGTAACAACACTAGAAACACAACTTTTAACACTACCAGTAACAATAGTAGTAACAGCACTAGTAACAATGCTAAATACACAGTACTAACTACAGTGGTAACAAAACTAGTATATTAGTAGTATTAACAGCATTAACAACATCAGTAATATAACTACACTAGTTACAAAACTGGTAGCAACATCAATAACAGCACTAGTAACAACCAGCTGTACTGACGGCACTAACAATAGCACTAGTAACAGCCAGCAGTACTAACAGCGCTAGCAACAGCACTAGTAACAGCCAGCAGTACTAACAACACTAATGCCATCACTAGTAACGGCAGCAGTAGCAGCACTGGTAACAGCAGTTGTACTATTAATATCAGATGAATATAAGTCTTTGCAAGTGGCCAACAAAGGCAACTTCAGTTACTGCAGTGACTCGAGTCTCAAGTATTCCTCGCCTATGCCGTGGCTTGTAACGCCTCGGGACAATAACGGTGAACGAAGCATGGCATACGGGTCACTCATGTAGCTCCGGTGGCGACGTGTTTTAAAGGAAGATGAATAGGCATCATCAGTCGTGGTACCACTCCCCGCTCGGACACACCATTAGGTATGATCGTAGGGGCCAAATGTTTGGCGTGGTGTGGTTTTTAGAATACATGCAATACAACAAATACGGCTTACATTATTATAGGAAAACTGTTAAAATGCCACACGTTTCACCTGATATTACGACAGGACAGTTTGTTCATATTTTCGTATTAAAAAGTGTACACGTGTATAGAGAGCATCATTAGCAAGCAGCGTGTTGTTAATTTAAAGTGAAACCAAAGGCATTTTGGGACCTTTGCACTTACTTGAAAACAAACCATTTGCAACTATAAACAAATAGAAATTTAATTTCTAACATAGCACCGTGCAAACGCAAAGTAAAGGCGAAACGTAATTAGACATGCTTTAGCTGCGACCGCTGGATAGACTTTGCAAACTCCAGGTGTGCAAATTCTTGGGCAGAGGTGCAGGCAGATGATTTTCATTTCGTGGTTAGGGGGTGTATGACAGTGAAATGTCTGCAGGAGCAGGTAAATGAGTTAAGGCCTATGAATTTGATGATGACAGAGCAGGGTGGGAAAGAAGAGAGCAGAGGTGGTGAGAATGGTGAGAGCAGAGGTGGTGAAAACGAGGATAACAGAGGTGGTGAGAACAAGGAGAGCAGTGGCAATGTGAGGGAGAAAGCTGGTACGAAGAAGAAAGATGGACAAAGGAAGAATGTGCAACAAAAGGAAGATAAACGAGTGAGTGAAGAGGGATTGTCAGGTGGCAGGATAATAAGAGCAGAGAAAAGAATAAGACTGTGGATCAGAAGGAGAAAAATGACAGGAGGCAGAGTATGCAACAAAAGGGAGGTAAGCGCGTGAGTGGAGAGGGATTGCCAGGTTGTAAGGCAGTAAAGGTTGATGATAGAAGAGAAAGGGGGCATAATGTGCGACAGGAAAGGAGCTTTGCAGATGTAGTATCACAGGACAAGGCGAGGAAAGGCCGGGTATTTATGGGGGATTCCATCATTAGGAAAGTAGATACAATTGTAAACAGAGGAGATGACATAACAGTATGCATACCAGGGACAAAAATAGAGCATAGCAGAGAATGCAGGACAAGTCATGGGTGGTGGCACGGGAGGTGCTGTTCTCGTGCATGTGAGAACGAACAATGCCGAGAAGGTGGGAACGTCAGCCATCATTGTTATGTACAGGACGTTGATCAAGACACGTAAAGAGGCACGAGTTGGACAAATTATATTGTCGGGGATATTACCAATAATGGGAGGCAGGGTTGAGGAATATAGGAACTGTAGGAGAATGGCGATCAACACAAGTACAGAAGGTATGTTCGGAGGAGGGAGTAGGCTTCATAGACATGTGGTTAAACTTTATGGGAAGAGATGACTTTTTCATGAGAGTCAGAGTTGTCGACATGGGAACAGGTACCATAAATTATTTAAACTAGATGCGCAGGGGGAACTGACAGAGAAAACTCAAAGGAGTACTACTACAAATACACATCCAAAGAAATGTTCACCAATAATTTCCGACAATGAACTTAAATGTTTATGCTTAAATGCCAGGAGCATAGTAAATAGAAAACTGAGTTAGACATTATGGTAGCAGATATTGATCCTCATGAAATAGGCATCACAGAATCATGGGCAAATAAAGATATAGTAGATGTTGAGTTAGCACTAACAGGCTATGTAATGTTTAGGAAGGATATACGAGAAAGAAGGGGAGGTGGAGTAATTTTATATATTAAAGAATTTATCCAAGCATATGAAATAACACTGAAAAGTGAAGCATATTGTCAGGAAGCAATTTGGTGTAACATAGTTACCAGGAACTCCACATTAACAATAGAAGTAGTTTATCGTAGTCCTAACATAGGACAAGAGGAAGATGTAAAATTACAAAAGGTGATAAGGGAGGTGAGCAAGGGGGAATATGTTATAATGGGTGTTTTTAACCATGGCCATATACAATGGGAATCATTAGAGAGTTCTGGAGGTGACGAGTATCAGTTTCTACTTCTAACACTGGATTGTTTCCTAACTCAACATGACTTGAAACCAACCAGAGGTGGGAATGTGTTAGATTTAATTTTGTCTTCTCAAAATGAATTAGTTGACAATGTTAAAGTGTACAAACATTTGGGTTCAAGTGACCATAACCAGATCCATTTTAATGTAAAAGTAAAAACAGGGAATACCTATAAAAACAACGGAGGAGGAACTTCAACAAAGGCAAATATAAAGAGATGATAACAAATATAGATTGGGATAACTTGCTGAAGAACAAGAGAGCAACAGAATGCTGGACTTGTTTCAATATAAGATTGAGGGCATTATTGAGAAATTTGTCCATTAAGAAAACAAGGGAAAAGGTCAAGAAAGAAACACCTGTCAAAAGAGGCTATTAAAAAAATTGCTCACAAACAATGTGGAGGATATATAAACACACTGGAAATGTAAAAGACTACACTAACTACAAAGAGGCACTTAACCTAGCTACAACTGAAATTAGAAAATCTAAAACAACCTTTGAAAAAACAATTGTCAATTAAAATATAAAAAAATACAGCAAGAGTTTCTATGCTTATGTAAGGAGTAAACAGAAAGTTCGAGATAAGGTTGGACAACTGGAAAGCAACAATGGAAACATAATTTCAGACGGGTTTCAAATGGCAGAGATCCTGAATGAGTATTTCAGCTCAGTTTTTATCATAGAAGATATCAGCTCACTTCCAGTTCCATTTATTAAATTTGAGAGCAATAAATTAGAACATTTGGGGCAGTTATTTGTAACTCCTGAAATGATAGCAAAGAAGATGAAAGATAATAAATCACTTGGAGTTGATGGGATATCACCAAAACTGTTTAAGGAAATTATTGAGCAAATTAGTACATCACTAGCAACAGTGTTTAATGTGTCACTAGAAGAAGGAATAATTCCTTCAGAATGGAAAGAAGCAAACATTATACCGCTATTTAAGAAAGGATTGAGGAACAAACCAGAACATTACAGATCAGTAAGTCTAACATCAGTTGTATGTAAATTACTCGAAAGATTAATTAGAGAACACATGGTGGAATTCCTTGTAAAACATAAATTAATAAATACATCTCAACATGGGTTCCTAAAAGCAAGGTCATCACCAATCTTTTATGTTTTTTGAAAGAAATTACAAAGTAGGTAGAGGACTGGTCACCAGTGGATGTTGTCTACTTAGATTTTCAGAAAGTTGTCGATAAAGTGCCACATCAAAGATTGTTACTTAAACTAAAAGCCTGTGGTATAAGTAATGATGTAATCAACTGGATAAAAAAGTGGCTTACACACAGAAGACAGAGAGTAATAGTGGATGGTGAGATTTCAAACTGGAAATCTGTTCTGGGTGAAGTACCACAGGGATCAGTATTAGCCCCTATACTATTTTTAATATATATATATATATATATATATATATATATATATATATATATATATATATATATATATATATATATATATCTATGTATATATAAATGATTTGGAAGATAACATATCTAGCAAAGTACTAAAATTTGCAGATGACACAAAAGTATTCAGAAATGTTACTAATTATACAGATAAACAAAGTTTACAGGATTATCTAGATAAATTAGTTAAATGGTAAGAACAACGGCAAATGTTATTCAATTATGGGAAGTGTAAATGCATACACATAGGACATGGAAACGTGGATGAAGAATATAAAATGGGGGATGCTGTACTAGGTAGAACCACACTAGAAAAGGACTTAGGTATAACATTTAGTGCTGACATGAAAGTTTCAGAGCAATGTGGGATTGCTGCTTCGAAAAGAAATAAAATTCTATGGCTAATTAGGAGAACTATCACGTATAAGGAGAAACAGCTAATCGTATCCCTGTACAAAGCAAAAGTTAGACCACATTTGGAATATTGTATACAAGCATGGAGGCCGTATCGTAAGAAGGACATAGACATGCTAGAAAGAATACAACGAAGAGCAACTAATATGATTCCAGAATTGAGAGACCTTAGCTATGAAAGCCACTTATTACAATGTGGTTTGACAACACTAGAGACCAGGCGACGAAAAGGAGACCAAATAGAAGTGTTTATAATAGTGAACGGTTATGTTAGGATGTTGATAGGAATATGTTCTTCAAACTTGAAGAAGGCAGTACAACCACAGGACACAAAGCAGCATTAGTTAAGGAATAGTGTAGGTTGGACATGAGAAAGTACTCTTTCTCACATAGGGTGATAAATGAATGGAACACACAGCCAAATGATTGTGCTAATGCTAGTAGTGTGAATATGTTTAAAAATAGAATTGACAGATATCTGATAAGGGTGGGCTACACATAGATGATAAAATTGTTGGACTCTCGATAAGGCAATGGCTTCCTTGTCCACTTGCCATCTGGAACTTGTTGTTTGGGATGGCAATCTTATTAAATCTTGTTAAACTTCAAAACACGACGCTTCAACCAACCAGCCCGCAATTGTGAATTCATTGCTTCACTACTGTCTGTTTTTCCAGAGGAAATCGAAAAAAAAACTACTCTCTATACCTCGTTGAATCATGTTTACACCCGAATGCTGAACACTGTATAGCATTATAAGAGTTTTTGCTGCGTGTAAATGCAATATAAAATCTCAGCCGCGTTAAAAATACATGCGATATGCACACCACACGTCTCAGCCTCGGCGGGGTTAAGAAGCTGCTCGCCGCTGATTGGTTAACATTACAAAACACTGATGAATATGTCAGCCTTCACAAAAAATTACATTATACCAGAATTTAGCACTTTTAGAACATATTCCCAGTAAACCACTTGCGTGATATTATTGATTAAAGCAAATGGTTAGTTTTTATGCACTCGTATAGGTGCAAAGGCCCAAAACAATGCCTTTGGGTTCAAATTAACAAACAGTTACACGATATCTTACTTCAGCATTGACGAAAGTAGAAAGCGGGTTAAGGGTGGCAGCCTGCATTAAGATTGAGATATATGGGGGCCTCCAAAATGGCACCAACAGCTGATACACGCATCAGTGCATCCTATTGGAATAACTTCGCCTCCCAATATGTTACTCTCTCGGCCATGGGTCTATTTGGTTTTTATTCATTATATGTCTGCAATGACAACAATACAGTTTTGTAATAATACTCGGTAGTTAAACACAATCATAAAAGAATACAAATTTGGTGTAATGGACTATTCTCTCTGTCTCTCTCGTGTCTCCCTCTGTCTTTCCACTCCCTCCTTCCCTTCCTCCCTCCCTTCATCCTTCCCTCACTCCCTCCCTCCTCTCTCTCTCTCTCTTTCACTCCATCCCTCCCTCCCTCCCGCTCTTTCACGTTCTCTATCTCTCTCTCTCTCTCTCTCCCTCTCTCCCCCTCTCTCCTTTCTCTCCCTCTCCCACTCTCTCCCTCTCCTTCACTCCCTCTCTCTCCATCTCACTCTCTCTCCCTCTCTTCTTGCTCTCCCTCTCCCCTCTCCTTCACTCCCTCTCTCTCTCTCCATCTCCCTCTCTCCCCCTCTCTCCTTTCTCTCCCTCTCCCACTCTCTCCCTCTCTCCCTCTCCTTCACTCCCTCTCTCTCCATCTCCCTCTCTCTCCCTCTCTTCTTTCTCTCCCTCTCTCCCTCTCTCCCTCTCCTTTACTCACTCTCTCTCCATCTCCCTCTCTCTCCCTCTCTCCTTTCTCTCCCTCTCTCCCTATCTCCCTCTCTCCCTCTCCTTCACTCCCTCTCTCTCCATCTCCCTGCCTCTCCCTCTCTCCTTTCTCTCCCTCTCTCACTCTCTCCCTCCATCTCTGCCCCCTCTCTGGAATGGTACTTATAAAAATAAATCTACTCTGAGTGTAGCTGTTGTGCACTGACGCGTTCAATCCAACGAAAACGCGATGACACAAAGGATCCACTCTACTTACAGCCGGAGCAGAATGAAAGACGTGAGAGCGGTGTTTAATCACACCATGCAAAGGCAAAAAGGTAGTATCTAAAAAACATCAAAATGAGATCAACTGCGTTGAAAGTTTTTGTTTTGCCAAAATGTTGTAGTGCAGCATATGTCAAACCGGTTTATCTAAAAAAATAAGATTCATCGTAAATTCTTGACTTACTGCCTTTGTTTGTAGCTGAGGCCACCCATATTCCAGCCCCCCTGGTATGCGTAGGTTCACAACATACGGATGTCAGGACTACTTCCATTCAACTGGGTCGAGCGCGGCCCCTTGCAGCCATATCTAAAAATAATGTGACGTATTATCTAGGTTCGGGATTCTGAAGCAAACCATGCTGATTCAGGCAAACAACTGCAATTGCGTCAATGATAATTTCCATGATGCATACTGTAGCGGTTTATTTAAATACCAGACGAAATATGTTCAATTGTCCTGAAACAGATAACAACACAGTGATGTCTCGTATAACCCAAAGTGGGATACTCATCGGTCGTCTGGAACCCCAAAGTAAAATTACGCATAATAAAACATGATTGGGAGAATTCAGAAGAACGCAACAAGATTGGTTGACAGCAACTATGAACGCACACTGGGAACCGAAAATCTCACATCAGAACTCAACTTAGGAAGGACGCTGAGTCGCCAAACTATCTTTGGTAATGTCGAAATGAAAAATCACGTGGAAATGACGTTTAGCATTTAACCCACCCCGCACACGTCTGGCTTAGATGCTCACAAGAAACAGACGTTCAGCACACTCAAGGGTTGCTACTACGGTGGACGCTGTTTTACACAATCACGCATAATAGAATCAACCGCTTTGTAGAATCAAATATTTTGGCTAGACATAATCATTCCCTATTCCCGTTGTATTAATGTGCGCCGCTTAAGAGAATGAAATTATTCTGGCAAGAAGTGATTCTATTAAGAAGGGGTCAAATGTTACAGTACTAGTGTGTGCCTGGTAGTTTGCCCAGGTAGCCTTCTAAACTTTCTGAAGCAAGTCTTTTATTTGCTCGAATGTCAATGAGTGTTCAATTGCCAGTTTGACAACCGATGCCAACGTGGCGTGCGGGACCATCGCCCGTAACACGCGCCAACAATACACATACCATGATCACTATTTGGCATAGAGACACGATCAAACATCATGCGGGCTTCATGTCGATAATCGTATGAATCCATGAGCAGCGTTTACGTGTGACGTCACCGACGATGATAACACTAACGTCGGGGATCCCCTAGACGCTCTGCGCTGTCAACGCGTGCATGGAAATAATATCTACCAACTCGTGCATTGAAATAAACATGGTGGTATTAATTATTTGTTGAGACGGCAGGTATGCGTGAGCTTTACAGATAGCATCGTGAGAGCGTGAGTACGCAGCCAAATGCGTGAGACTTTGTAGCTCTTATGTGTGCGCGTTCGCGTGCGCGTGCGCGTGGTGCGTGCGTGCGAGTGCGCGTGTGAAATGTTCACGTATGTGACATTTCAGTTGGCTACCTCTCTAAATGTTTTTGTAGCTGCAATGCAATATTGCGTAAGCCCGTCATTATTCCACTGAGTGAGTAATCATAGTAGCCTTTGTGGATGTAATACGGATCTGTGTAGTGGAAAATACCATGCCAGACCAAGGAGTGAAACACTAGTTTAGTCAGAGCATCATAATACGCTTTGTTGATTCACCCTTCTGAGACACCTGTGGTACCTGATACGTGACGTCAATTCTGGTGGGAATGATTGTCAACAGTTTCAACACATTTTTTAAAGCTGAGCCAGGCCCTTAGCCAGAAGCATGAAGAGAGTTGAAAGGCAGCTTCAGTGCTACACTGGCCAGCCACTCCTCAATCACGTGGTTCGACGATACGTCACGCAGTGCCAGGCAGTTCTGACTATATACAGGATACGTAAGACCCGACCGACAAACAGATGCGAGCATAAGCTTTGATTGCACCTGTGTCTTCCGTTCCCGGGTAGACACACTAGACGCGTCGTCACAGCCAGGATACAATCACTGTACATTGTCGTAACAGTAAGTGTAATCTATTTCGTTTGTTTTCAACAGGTATGCATGCGCAATTTCTTTTATCAACAATTTTTTTTAACACTGATTGTTAACGATGTAAATAGTCGTGGGCATTCCATGCTTCCTACCCTGCCCCCGTGTTTCCTATGACATTGGGGCCGAACTGTTGTTCCATGAAGACATATAATTAACCAAGTGTCCTTGTACGTTGTAGTTATTTTATTACCGCGCGATCATGACATCCGTTTAATTGTGCAGTCACGTATTGTCTCAAATTTCAAACAAACACGAATTTTTACTCCCGAATCATTTCTTTCAAGGCCGTGTTTTGTCCATTTTATATTTTACTTTCACACGTTCCCGTGTGCTGAGGGTAAGTGTTTCATTTCCACAATACATTTCTAAATTTTCAAATAATATCAACCTTAACACTTATACCTTATAACTGGCTTTCAATTATATATAATCCGAGGTTCGATAGTATGATCCTAACTAGGACTTACCAAGTCATATGTGAAAGTGAACTTGTTTAGTTCTGCAGCCTGCCATGCTAGTGGTGGATCAATCAAGTCATATGTGAAAGTGAACTTGTTTAGTTCTGCAGCCTGCCATGCTAGTGGTTGATCAATCAAGTCATATGTGAAAGTGAACTTGTTTAGTTCTGCAGCCTGCCATGCTAGTGGTGGATCAATCAAGTCATATGTGAATGTGAACTTGTTTAGTTCTGCAGCCTGCCATGCTCGTGGTGGATCAATCAAGTCATATGTGAAAGTGAACTTGTTTAGTTCTGCAGCCTGCCATGCTAGTGGTGGATCAATCAAGTCATATGTGAAAGTGAACTTGTTTAGTTCTGCAGCCTGCCATGCTAGTGGTGGATCAATCAAGTCATATGTGAAAGTGAACTTGTTTAGTTCTGCAGCCTGCCATGCTAGTGGTGGATCAATCAAGTCATATGTGAAAGTGAACTTGTTTAGTTCTGCAGCCTGCCATGCTAGTGGTGGATCAATTTCTGAAACTTCATATCCCAGAGTCAATTTGGATGGGGGACACAGCGAGGGGCACACTACCCTTCCTTCACAGTTAGTGTGCGCCCCCACCTTTCAAATTAGCCGTGCAAATTGTTTTTGTTTGTGGGGTACAATGGACTCGGTTTATTCCACAATATTAAATTTCAGTGATTTTTTTGGAGAAAAATAATGGGTCCACATTTTCTATTTTTCAGCGCAAAAGAAATGATTCTTTGTCGAAACACTGGGTCCAGCCGTCTCCTACCCGTGTGCTGTGACTGGTGCAAATTTGTGTTTGTGATAAACAACTATGTTTTTTTCCAGACATACATGCCTTTCTGACCAGTAACAATGCTTTTTGTGGGACATTGCACCTATTATGTTTTGTTTTCGATCTATGAAACAAATAACGTTTTTAGGAATGCGTCGTTTTTGGCTAGTTTTCTTTGGAAAAGTTGCCTTTTGGGCATTTCAAGACCTTCACACCAACGGATCAATAAAATTATGAATGCCTTTTGACAGTTGAACGTGCCTTTTCAGAACAACGCCTCAGTGGAAATTCACGCAGAAATGCCCTATAAGTTGTTTTATTCAGTTCGAGGCACTGGTAAGGCAATGTGGGGAATAAATCACCAGAACTAGGGGTTAAGTTAATGGGCCGAGGGGTATGCCCCAACTTTGTATGTCAATGAATGCCCTGCTTAGTGGACCTCCCTCACGTTAGTATTTATGTTGCCTGTATTGTGTGGTTTGTCTGTTTTCTACCGATTGATTTTCTTGAAAATTACAGCCTTTGTCCCCTAACAGAGAGTCACTACCTAGGAGTGTTATGCAAATAATGGGCCCTTGCAAGCTCCCTTTGTATAAACGTGGGTGCATTGAGCGACAGAGTGAATAGATGAGTGGTGGGGTAGCGAGGGAGAGGTGGAGCGAGTGAGTGAGTGAGTGAGTGAGTGAGTTAGTGAGTGAGTGAGTGAGTGAGTGAGTGAGTGAGTGAGTTAGTGAGTGAGTGAGTGAGTGAGTGAGTGAGTGAGTGAGTGAGTGAGTGAGTGAGTTAGTTAGTGAGTGAGTGAGTGAGTGAGTGAGTGAGTGATGGAGGGAGGAAGGGAAGGAGGGAGGAAGGGGAGTGAGGGAGGGTGTGAGGGAGTGAGCAAGAGGAAGAGAGAGAGAAGGGGGATTCAGTGAGAGAGCGAGTATACATATATAAGTAGATACGTGTAAACTTATGGAATAACACGTGACTAAGATCTAGATTTTGTTTTGTGCTTCAGATAAACCGGATCAGTCGGTGAGAAAACTTACTTCAAGACAAGGATCATAAAACTTCAGGACAAGGATCATATAGTCGACAATGGCGATGGTCATGAAACTAGTTAGCCTTCTCACATTGGCTATTCTCGGGGCATCAGCGAACTTGAATGAAGGTAGGATGTCAGCTCGTCTCAAGAGCTGGAGCTTATTCCAATAGTCAGTCAAATCGTTCCATAGTTTTTTCAACATTCGAATTTGTAACACAGCGAATTTCAGTATTAAGTATTTAAGTTGGAAACCAATGTCAATATATAACATCGCTGTGAAATTGAGTAGGCATAATACGTTCAACATGATAATTACGATCTACATGATCTTCGTGCGTGACACATATTTGCAACAGACAGGACAGATCCAGAGAAACTGCGCAGTTAGGTTAAATGCGCATATTGCCAAACATATGAATGCAATAGTTATTTCGGGTGGTCTCCTCGGGCAACAACTCCTTGATTAGTCTGTCCACGTTAGTACGACATGCTCTTCCTCGGGGTGACTGGTCGCGTTTGGGTTTACATAGCACTAATTTGCTGATAGGGATCTCATGGTGACTGTGTCCAGCGAATCTTCCCACTGATTTTTGGTACTCCCGTCTATACGTTATAAAGTCATTAGATGAATCACCGAGACGTTCCTATATGACCGTTTGCATCGTTCGTGTTGTTTATGTGAAGCCATGGGATTGTCCGACAACATTACGGTTGAATAGGTGTCTACGTTACTGATTCTGTGTCACCGTAAACACAACTTTTTATTCGCGAGAGTGCCATAAACAGCAGGTTTCTTTGTTGTTCTTGTTGAATGAATAGAAGCACGGCTATAGTTATACATTACTCCGTCCTGTGCGGCGCTCCTTGTGTAAATGCCATAAATAAAACGCCTTATGCTCGGTGAAATCACTCAAGCGTGATCAAAAGTGCTTGAGTCGGCCGATCTTAAATCCACCTATGTTCTGCCCCTTTTGCCCAAGTGTGCCCGTTTGTTATCAAAAGTTCAACGATCCCTGCATTTTTTGCAACGTCGGGTAGTCTGCATTATACCCAACTAGTTGCCGCTCTTTTGCCAGTTCACCAAGGCATTTCTGAACTTTGTGCCTGGAGAAATTCCGTTGCCGGCAACTGACAACACGCCAGTGACTTGACTGGGCCATGCATATTCTAATATATCATTCGCTAAACATGTTGTGATTACTTTGTGCTGCCCAACAACAATTTTTTATATTTTGGAAACTGCACGTTATCGGAGTGTACATCATTCCTTGTAATTACCAAAGAAGGAACTCATTTTATTAAGCAAAGCTATTCGTACAGCCTCGGTGGACTGGGGCTACGGAAGTGAACGAAATTGCCCAGGTTTTGAAATGACAGCAGGATATATATATATATATATATATATATATATATATATATATATATATATATATATATATATATATATATATATATATATATATATATATATATATATATATATATATATATACAATACTTCATTGCAGCTTGTGTTAAGAAGGTTCAAGCTTGTGGATCGACTATATCGGATATGTTGATCAAAGGACTGTCGTCAAACCCATTTCCCATGCTGACTGGCACCGGCGTCAGTGAGATTATTTGCAGGTGAGCAAGCGATGTTCTTGGTCGTCGTCGTATTTTATGTAGATGTAATATTGTGGTTTAGGTAGATGTACGTGGTTTGGGAACATAGTTCTGTGTCATGATTTCGTGTAGGTTAATTTGTGCAGAGTACTGCTAAAATATGTTTCCGTTTTCATGATAATTCTCAAATATTCCAGGCTAGATCATATATACAATATCGTTAACCAGATTTAATTTTGCACGAAAAGCAAAACGTCAGTACAATTGTTCACTATGAATGTGTATGACGTCGATGTGTGAATGTGGACAGTTAAATAATTATCGTTTTTGTACTTCAGTGAAAAGGACGACTTTGCAGCATGCCTCAATCAATCAGCTCCGGAGTGTCCCTCTGATATGATAAAGACGTGGCGAAATCAGTTGGATCAATTCAACACTACTTGCCAGCTGCTTCGTAAGTCAGTTCTTCTCCTAAGTAGATTCTATATCTTGCAAGATCACGTCTGTTGGGTAGTATTTTACTTACCACTGTAAATATTTCAGCCCAGTGGCGTATCTAGGATTTCGTAACGGGGAGGCCAAAGGGAGGCCAAGGGGGGCATAGGGGAAGGCCAAGGGGGCAAAGGGGGAGACCAAAGGGGCAAAGGGGAAGCCAAAGGAGGGGGGCAACGGGGGGGGAGCAAAGATTGGCAAGCTTCATCTTCATTAGCTTTGCATGTTACCATGTAATGGCTCCCCCCCATAATACGTCACCGGTTCAGCCAGCTATTGCTGTGCCGGTATTAGATGTATGTTGGCGTGCGTGCGTGCGTGCGTGCTAATGAGCGAGCGTGCATGTACTTCTAACATGGTACCCCGTTCGACTTAGAAAGGAAAAGGACAGCAATGTGTACCATTACAATCGAGAATGCCATCGATTGACATAAACTTGTTGAAACAGAACAATAGGGCAGAGTCTTATCTAAACTTCAAATGTGACCGATGCATTATTTTTAATTATCTCGTCGGTGAACCGTTTCACGTCTAATAAATAGTATATTTCCTTTTCGCCACCAATGATAAATAGCAAACGATTGAATACAGAATTGTTACTTTTTCTGGTCTATAACTAACTCACACCTGCACACAATTGTGTTCGACAGCATGTTCCAAGCAAATCAATGAGTGCATCGCAAATCTCACCAGCATTCTGATGAAACCCAAGTTTGACGTCGCCACACTCCACAAAGTGTGCAAGTAAGCCTAACTGTTTCACCACTCACACAGTATTTATTATGTGCTGCACGTGTGTAACCCTCGCACTTGTATTGGCAGGTAGGGTTGTAATGATTCACCATCGCTATACTCTTCCCACGGTGCACTACTCAATATATTTACAAGAATCGCGATACATATCTAATACATGCAAACATATTTTCCAAAGTTTAATTGTGTTGAAATTTGAAACTACGCTAAAAGCGAGCCTTGCGATAACTCTGTTTACAACACGAAAACCTAAATGGATGTTAAACACTGACGTTTTTCATAGTATACACTGTTGTTCACGAGGTGATCGCAAATCGTGTTTGTCCAATCAGTTTCTGTCACTGATATCATGCTTAGCGATTCTGCTTTGTTGCACCTCTGATCTCGGGTTCCTGGGGATCCAGGGGCGCTATATGGCATAGTTATTTGTATTAGTATTGTCACTATTATTTATCTATTTGTTCTGCTTTTTTGTTCATGCGTGCTTCCTTTTTTCAGTCGTTTCTCCCTTTCGGGCTCACCTAATGTTTTATTGTTTGCACAGCGAATACGGGGCTTACGGAATGTGTGTGCAGCGTGCCACAAAGTGTTCTGCAGAACTTATTCAAAATTATACGGAAACCTTGGACCTTTATAAAGCCAAATGTACACAGATCGGTAAGTCGTAATAATTATTGTCTTCTATTCCTGCCTGCTCTTAATATGTACATATGATAGTTCAGCGATTAAACAAAAACAATGTTTCTTGCATACTGTCCGCTCATATGTGCCAAACATAGTTAGTACACACCTGTAGGATTGGCAACATAAATCCGTAAGATCGCAAATGAACCCGCATGATTGGCTACTTCTGCTGGTGAGCCAGGAGTTCTTACAAACTAGGATATAGCAATTAGATCTCGAGATAGTTTGGCGTAGTTGACTGCGCATAGCTAAAATATCCGTATCCCGCAATACAAAACTCACAAAAACGTAACGAATGTCTCCTACGCCCGTAACAACCGCAAGAGTCGGCACCTTCGCTCGCCGCTCATGTGTACCTATCACTATCATTCCTGTTGCTACAGCCGAGTGTGGTCAAAGTCTGAAGGACTGTTCCAGCGAGTCGGTCAAGGCTTTCACAAGCTCTGTCGGCACTCACAAGTTTAATGTCACCACACTGGAGAATCTTTGCGCGTGAGTATAGCAACATTCTAAAATGCGAAGTGGATTTCTCTGTCAGAAGCTCTAAAATGTATGAGTTCAGAAAACATAAGAAAATAAAGCAAAAATTATCATGTTCGCATAATTAGTAAGCGTTATCACAATCAATGTATACTAATTTATCTATTCTTTTTAACTTTTAGGAAATACTGTCATGGTAAATGTGAAGTTTACTATGCATTGCTTGTTAGAATACACCAAAATGCAACGACTGTAAATGTATAGCTCTTGTTCCTATTTTAGCTTACATCCTGTATTAGCCTACATCCTGTATTAGCCTACATCTACATCTGGGTAAATACATTGTTGTTGATGTCATTATTATTACTGATTGCTATTGATTGTGTTGTTTTCGTTGTTGTTACTACTACGAGAGCAACGGAGTGTTTAGTTCAATTGTTTTTTTTTCAGTAGTAAAACTAATTTTATAGTATTTCTGTAAAAACAAAACCCACGAAAAATACAATTATCCACAATTAATGTACATATCGTTTGTGTTTGAATATGGACTGCTGAATGGTTATCGTTTTTGTATTGTAGTGACAAAGACGACTTTGCCGCATGCCTCAAACAAACAGAACCAGAATGTCCCGCGTATATGATAGATCCGTTACGTTTTCAGTTGGCACAAATGGATCTTTATTGCAAACTCATTCGTAAGTCTCAGTAACCAACGTAACTGCAGTTCTTGTTTTTAGTGTCTATGTTATATGATACCATGTATGTTGTGTAGGATTTTACGATACTAAATTAGAGGCCTCGATATACATACTTTTATTTATCTCGTCGATAATACAGACAGACGCACGATGAACCTTTCGGGTCAAATAAATGGTATGTTTCCTTTTCGTAACAATAAATTCACATTAACTATCAAACGAATATCTAAAATAAACTGTTATTTTTTTCAGGATAATTACGAGACATTACCATTATTTGTGAACAACCACGTTTGTAATACTTCGTTGCAGCTTGCGGTAAGAAGGTTCAAACATGTGGATCGACC
This sequence comes from Lamellibrachia satsuma, assembly GCA_033239005.1. Classification (NCBI taxonomy): domain Eukaryota; kingdom Metazoa; phylum Annelida; class Polychaeta; order Sabellida; family Siboglinidae; genus Lamellibrachia; species Lamellibrachia satsuma. The sequence continues at coordinate 238,341 of BSQZ01000028.1, forward strand.
ATATCGAGGATGCTGATCGAAAGATTCTTGTCAAACCGAACATCCAAGCTGCTGAGCACAGGAGTCAATGATATTATTTGCAGGTGAGAATGCGATGAACCAAGTAGGTGTAATTGTTGTTTAAACCAGTGCCTGGTTGACAATGTGGGGGTCTGGTACACACTTTTAAGTTTTTGTGTGAGACCCTTACCGACTGCGTAAAAGACGAAGATCGAAAGGAATGGTATCGACTACGGAGGTAACCTCAAACCTTAGCATTCACTCAACTATGATTGTTGTCTACAACAGAATACAAACACACATATAAGAAAGTACAGCGTTTGACGACAAACGAGAAAATACGGCGAAAATAGACAGACACCGTCCAAGTTCTCCTGAACAAGCAAGGAGTGACAACCAAATACTTTCTACCAAATTAGTTACCAACGGTTCTGTAGATGTGATCATGTGAATAATCAAACACTAATAAGGGTTTTGATAGCACTGGAGTCCGACACAATGTTGTCATGTTTAATCCGACGCGTGACGTCCCATTCCGTACTGAGCATAGTCAGATGAAGCAGTCTGATGAACCAGTGCATCCTTGATTAATTTCAACTTGGAAAAAGGCCTCTCTCGCTACAATTACTAATTGCCAAAGTCACATGAGGCAACAGCCCCATATTGGGGAAAGCATCCCTGAGATTTCTATTGATCAATATCTGCTACATCGTAGTCTCTGGTGAGACTTTATGCTCCAGATCACCGGTGAGAGTTTCTTAGTCCACCAAACTGGATCAGTTAATTTCCCTGAGTGTCATACAGATCCGATGAGTAAAGTTTCACAAGTTTCTTAGCAGCCTGTCGCACCTCTCTTGGTTCCAAGTTGCAGGGAAATCCCTGCAACTTGACCTCAGAATAAGCTTTGGCTCTCTTATCGAAGACAGCACATCGAGGACAGCAACGTAGGCGACAACACGAAATATTTCCCAATGATCCAAATGGGCTTCTTCCTGTCGACCGTATCAAGAGTGTTCAGAGTAATCATCTTATTGCGGATGCGGCAATTAAAAAAAAAATTCGTCATCCCTGATCATTTCAGTCCCGATTTTTTGAACAAATGTGAATGCAGAAACATCGATATCGATTTCAAAAGAAGGACCGCCGAAAATGTATCCAAATTTGGATGTTGTGCTTAAAATCACTGGCCTTTTTGTGGAGGGCCTAGTGCGAGTGTGCAACTTGTACCATGGTTAACCGGCACTAGGTTTAGATCGTAGTAAGATGTTTGCTAACAGTCGTTGCATCGTTGATGTGGAATCTAATTTTTTTGTGGCATAATTACATGTACTTTAATATTCGCTTTTAATTTGTACGCAGTACTGCAGCGATATGTTTGCTTTGTTCCTGAAATAATAAAAAATACGCCATGTCATCAATTAATTGTATATTATTTCTACACAAACAAAGCACACTGTCAATACAATTGTTCAATATAAATTTAGGTGATGTTTATGTTTGAATGTGGACAGTTGAATAGTTATCGTTTTTGTACTTCAGTGAAAAGGACGACTTTGCAGCATGCCTCGGCGAATCAGTACCAGAGTGTCCACCTCAGATGATAACTACGTGGCGAAAACAGTTGGACAGCTTGAATGCTTCTTGCACACTGCTTCGTAAGTTTCAGCAACCGGCTTCTGTTCTTGGTTGAGCTACTTTCTATGTTTTGTAGTAAACTAATGCGCAGTGTGTAGTATTTTACTACGGTAAATAGTATTGCCACATTTAACTATACTCTATTTGTGTGTATGTATGCGAGGGTGTATGTTTCTGTATCTCTAATATGGTGTGTCATTCCATCTAGAAAGGGAAAGAATAACATACACAATATTTAACGTTACGAGACACTACCGTTATTTATGACCAATTATTTTTGTGATACTTCATTGCAGCCTGCACAAAGAAAGTCCAAGCTTGTGGTTCGACCATATCGGGGATGTTAATCAAAGAACTCTCGTCAAACCAAACTTCTTTGCTGTTTAGCACGGGCATCAATGAGATTATTTGCACGTAAGCAAGAGATGGCGTTATTCGTTTTCGTATTTTCATAAAGGTGTAATTGTAGTTTAGATAGCAGTACATTGTTGGTAAAATTCGTGCATGTCGAATCTGAAAGTACATTGTCATGATTCCATGTACGTTATTCCATGTGCGTTACTATGTGAAAAGTGCAGCAAAAAAATTTTTCGTGATATTATTCAAATAAATTATGCGATGTCGTCAACTAAAATATATATTATTTATGCAAAAAACAAAGTACAACATCAGTGCAAGAGTTCATTATTAATTTAGATGCCGTTGACGTTTGAATGCGAACAGTTGAATAATTAGCGTTTTTGTATTGTAGGGAAAAGGACGACTTTGCAGCGTGCCTCGGTGAAGCAGTGCCAGAGTGTCCACCTCAGATGATAACTACGTGGCGAAAACAGTTGGACAGCTTGAATGCTTCTTGCACACTGCTTCGTAAGTTTCAGCAACCGGCTTCTGTTCTTGGTTGAGCTACTTTCTATGTTTTGTAGTAAACTAATGCGCAGTGTGTAGTATTTTACTACGGTAAATAGTATTGCCACATTTAACTATACTCTATTTGTGTATATGTATGCGAGGGTGTATGTTTCTGTATCTCTAATATGGTGTGTCATTCCATCTAGAAAGGGAAAGAATAACATACTCGATGTTTAACGTTACGAGACACTACCATTATTTGTGACCAATTATTTTTGTGATACTTCATTGCAGCCTGCACCAAGAAAGTCCAAGCTTGTGGTTCGACCATATCGGGGATGTTAATCAAAGAACTCTCGTCAAACCAAACTTCTTTGCTGTTTAGCAGGGGCATCAATGAGATTATTTGCACGTAAGCAAGAGATGGCATTATTCGTTTTCGTATTTTCATAAAGGTGTAGTTGTAGTTTAGATAGCAGTACATTGTTGGTAAAATTCGTGCATGTCGAATCTGAATAGTACGTTGTTATGATTCCATGTACGTTATTCCATGTACGTTACTATGTGAAAAGTGCAGCAAAAAATTGTTCGTGATATTATTAAAATAAACTATGTGATGCCGTCAACTAAAATGTATATTATTTATGCAAAAAACAGTACAAAATCAGTGCAATAGTTCATTATTAATTTAGATGCCGTTGACGTTTGAATGCGAACAGTTGAATAATTAGCGTTTTTGTATTGTAGGGAAAAGGACGACTTTGCAGCATGCCTCGCTGAATCAGTGCCAGAGTGTCCCGCTCAGATGATAAATACGTGGCGAAAACAGTTGGATAGCTTGAATGCTTCTTGCACACTGCTTCGTAAGTCAGCTCTTCTTAAACATATTATATATCTTGAAAGATCATGTCTGCTGGGTAGTATTTTACTACTATAAATATTTCAGCCAACCATTGTTATACAGGAATTGTGTGTATGTTTGCTGCTAGCAAACAGCTTCGTAAGTTTCAGCAACCGACTTAAGTTTTTGTCTTAGCTAATTGATATACCTTGTAAAATGGTAAAAGCATGTAAATGTTGTATTTTTTACCATTGTAAATGTTAAAACTAAATGTTGCTTTACTGGAATTGTTTGTGTGTTCCTGTGTGCGTTGTGGGTGCGTGCGTGCGTGCGAGCGAGCGTTCGTGCGTGTGCGCGTGCCTGTGTGAGTGCCTGCGTATGCTTCTGAGATTTTATGCCGTTCGATCAAGAAAAGGAAAGGTTAACATTGACAGAAACGCATTGATAAAATCGAACAATAGTGGATTATTAGTAAGAGACCAATTAAAGTAAATCAATATTAAACAGTACACGATTACGTATCCTCAACCACTAATGTTTCTGGGCGATGTTTTACTCACTCCTGCATTTACATTTGATCAGCGTGTAGCAAGCAAATTAATGAGTGCAACGCAAATCTCACCAGCATTGTGATGAAACCCAAGTTTGACGTCGCCACACTCCACAAACTGTGCAAGTAAGCCTACGTGTTTCATTATCAACGATACACAGCTATCCAATACATATCATGCTACACGAGAGTCGCTATAACCGTGTGTGCAGTAGGAAAACGTAAATTTGTGTTAGACATTGACGTTCGCTCGTAGTATATACGTTTGCTCAGACGATTATCACAAATCTTTGTTTTTTCTTTTTTCATACACTTCTTTCTTTCAATTTGCCCATCATTTCTACCTTTATGATTGAGTCGTGTTTTATAATTTGTACAGTGAATACGGGGCATTCGGAATGTGTGTCCAGCGTGCCACAAAGTGTCCTGCAAAAATTATTCGCACTTATAAGGGAGTCGTGGACCTTTACAAAGCCAAATGTACACAGATCGGTAAGTCGTAATTGTTATTTCTTCTCTTATTTCTGCTCTGAATACGTACGTATCATAGGTGTAATTAGTTAAACAAAAACTCAGTCGATGTATATTTCATAATGAGTGAGTGGTTAGACTGGTAACACAAATCCGTAAGATCGCAAACGAACCCGTGTGATTATACTCTTCCTCCGGTATGCTCAACAAGAGCACGCGTTGCAACCTGGGATGTATGACTGAATTTTCCAAGACTTTGGTGCAGCTGACTGCGCACAACTAAAATATTTGAGAGTGGCTCTTCGAACTTGTGATAATCTATTATTCACATGTTTTTTGTCAAACGCGGGCCGTATCTCGTAATACAAAAAGCCTTGTTCAAAATGTAAGTAAGACTTATGGGTAAACCATAAAAGTCGGCACTTATGCTCACTCTTCATATGTATCTATCATTATCATTCCCGCTGCTACAGCCGAGTGTGGTCAAACTTTGACGGACTGCGCCGGCGAGTCGTTCAATGCTTTCACAAGCGCTGTCGGCACTGGAAAATTTGACGTCACCACACTGGAGAAACTTTGCGCGTGAGTATAAAAAAATTCCAAAACGCGAAGTGGAAATCCCTATCATAACATCTGAAATGTATGAATTAAGTAAAACATCTGCTAAGAAAAAAAAATAGTTATCTTTGCGTAATTAGTAATAGTCATCATAATCAGTTTGTTCTATTCTTTTGACTTTCAGAAAACGATGTCGTCGTAAATGGGTAAATGCACTATGCATTGTTTGTTAGAAACCGCCCAAATGCAGCAAGTGTAAATATCTATAAATTTATTTAGCTAGAGGAATAGTGACGAATTCTGATGATCCCAATTCTATTTCTGATATCACTTTCATATGGGTAATTATATACCTGCTCATTCTCATGTTAGTGACGAAGAGAACCTGACCAAGTGTTTGAAGAATTCCACTACATGTCCAACTGAATACCTAAACCAGTATGAGACAATATTGGCGACGGTGAGAAAGCATTGTTCAAGCGCAGGTTAGTTCGCATGTCTTATTAATTATATTACATATTACATGATTTTTAATTGGAATGTTTCGGGGCAACTGTGTGCCGAATAGCACGGCAAATATTCGTTTACATATAGCTGTCCAGTCAAATTATATTTGACATGTGTGGTTCATTTACACACATTTTGGTGGTAAAGATGCTATAATAGATACAGTTTGTATACACAAAATGATTTTACGATAACACGATGGGATTATATATGTAATAGACCGTTCGTGTGACCCCATGAAAATATATATTTTTCTACTTGTGACATTGCACTGTTTTTGGTGGATTATTAACAATTAGATTATACCTTGCATACGAATCAGGGCGTGTTCTGATGTGTTCCCTTTATTTACACTGAACTTCGGTCGTCGTGCCTTTCGACCTTTATTGATGCTCGCTCCCGACCTACTCCGACGTAGTAATGTAATCACTGTGAGCATTTATATTTCCACGACATGCAAACTAAGAGTCATTTCCCTTATATCCCTTCTAATACCCACCGCATTTCCCCTGCTCTTTGGTTGCTCCTACATGGATTATTGGGTTATTATGTAACCTTTGACCACTGAAAGCTTCCTGTTAGAAACCGTCTCCCAAGTAGAACGTTACAAAAATCCATGTGTTGACATTATTTTGTCTTTTGTAATATCTTGGATTAAGGCAATCTCTTTCAATTACAGCATGTGCCATGAAGGCACAGAAATGTGGAAGTAACATCTTTGATGGAATCAACTTCAAGAAATTGCTCAACAAGGAATCTTCCGTCACTTTCTGCACGTTAGTGTTAACTATTACATTTTTTATTTATTTAACATAACAATTACTTAAAAATACCAATAGCTAATTGAATGTTAAACCTGCTGGAAGTTATTATTGAAATTGTTGTTAACACTTATGAAATGGTGTCGTATTAAGAGTAGTAAATATTACTTATTACTTATCTTACTTTTTTATGTTTTAATCAACTGCAAGCTTACCAATGTGCACATTAAACATAATACACAAAATTAATATCAATACATTTTCTTTCACATTCATTTACAATTATGAATTTATTGTTCTCGGCTTGATTAACAATTTGCTAGAAAACCAACAGTGTTGAATGTAATTTATTCGTCATACAGAAATAACTTAGTATTAGCTTTATATTCGCCGTTCTTTGTTTTTACGCCAGTAACTTGGTACGTGCCCAGAAATGCTTGAGTGCGTTGAATGAAGAGTGTAGCGCATGGAAGAATCCAATGACATTTTGGGTTGACCGTTGTACTGAGATTGGTAAGTTTGCAACAGTCAACGTATGTCTGGAATATCAAGATTCACACGTTCCGTATATGTAGTACAAACGTCAAATATGTTAATTAATCATAGCCAGATATAGAGAAATAGAGAGAGAGAGAGAGAGAGAGAGAGAGAGAGAGAGAGATAGGGGAGATGGGGGAGATGGGGGAGATGGGGGAGATGGATAGGGAGAGAGTTAGACCGAGAGATGGGGGGTTGGAGAGGGAGAGGGAGGGAGGGAGAGAGGAGGGAGAGGGAGGGAGAGGGAGGGGAGAGGGAGAGGGAGAGGGAGAGAGAGTACCGCGCTCAACGGTTGCACAGTTTAAAACAATATTAGTTCCGCTGATTGACGCAACGGTGATAATATTTCGCATGCGACCTACATTTAAACATTTAGTACGCGGGCCTTGACCCACCTCCCCCTTTAGTACGTTTTGCACGAATAGGTAAATGTCGACAATTGTGAACTACCCCTAAGTTTGGCCTCCCCTTAAGTTTGGCTTCCCCTTAAGTTTGGCCTCCCCTTTGCGAGATCCTTCACTGCTGTGTATAACAACTGTTTTATTGAGTTAGTTTAACGGCCGCAGTTGTGAACTTCCTGATTTCAAACCTGTATTCAGCATGCATCGTGAAACACGATAAAGACACATACTGTGCAGAGTATAAATATTATAAATACGAAATATGCATTATTTGTTTTATTTAATACTAGCCGAGTAATAAGTATTATATAAATGTTTTGTCATTTGTTACATAATGGAGGTATTATATTTTAATTGTGTGATGTCTATACAATTAAAAGAATTACTATTTTGTGCAACTTAAGTTTATTTCGTTTTCTGTGATTTCAGTGAAGAAGGACGCTTGTGCAAGACACGTGTGTAAGAATGGTGGAACTTGTGTAGCTAGTCTGGAGGACGTCAAATGTGTGTAAGTAACTTTTACCAATCTTGAATTGTCTTTGAAATGATTTTGACGCAATCTCGAGTCGACTTTTGCAATAAAACTTTAATGCAAATAGTTGTATCTGACGTAATATCACTTACAGACTCGTCTGATTCATACTAGATGATAAATAGATTATACATGACATAAGAGCAAATGCCTGGTTAAATCTGATTAAATCAAACTGTGAATGATAATGTGAGGCCTATTTACGAAAATGGTGGGCTTTTGTGAAGATGCCTCAGATACTCAATTTGGCTACGGGTCTGACTATAAATGCACGTCGTGCAATAATATTATGAAGCTATGGTATCGTTTGGTTAACATATTGTCTGTTTGCTGTATTTATGGTTGTTTGCACACCAATGCCGTATAAACAAAGACGCACATGTGATGGCTTTCGTTACTGTAAAATGACTCATGCATCATTCGAGTCATTTTGTCCAAATGTTAACCTTTGAAAAATATTAGGGTTGTACATCGGTTTGAGTCACATTTCTAAAGGTTCTTGTCATGTAAATGAATGGCGTCAACCGTTCTCTGCCGTGTGTGCCTGACACAGGGAGTGAGCAAATGAAAATTATATCACGTAAAGAACACCTCCCACCCCATATACTCATATCTAAAATAACCCTTACTTCTGAATAGTGTCTGCTATGCTGAATACTGACATGTGTAATTAAATGTGACGTAACGTGTTGCGCAGGTGCGTGGCTGGTTTCCGGGGTGCCAACTGCGACGAGAAACCACAAATGACAACTACAGTGGCGCTACCTAGCGGTCAGAGCGGCGTTCGATATACAACACTTGCGATTGTAGCATCAGTCATTGCCAGTGTCTTAACGTACGCCGGCTACGTCTAGACGTATGTCTAGCCAGATGGCAATGCTGATGACTTGACATGCGTCTATATCTGTACAAGAATATTGTAACCATTTGTTTATCTGAACAAATCTTTGTAATTGGTAAGGGGATCGTGTGCGTGCGTGCGTGCGTGCGTGCGTGCGTGCGTGCGTGCGTGCGTGCGTGCGTGCGTGCGTGCGTGTTGGTAGATGCGTGCGTGCGTGCGAACGTGCGATATTTGTATATGCGTAATTCTAATCATATTACGTTTTAGCAAATTATATCAATGTATTGGAGCCAGTTAATTATATAGTATACAATATTATTATTTTGCTACAGAACTGTGACCAGGATTTATACGGAAGTGTTGACCGCGTTAGTTTTCTCCACCCACGGGCTCAGCCCATATATGGCATTCCTGGTGTGGAGGGTGGCGAGTTATATACAAATACTAAAAAATTGTACAAATCAAGGGGATTTCCCGGCATCCAAGGAACATATGATGGATTTGTTGTGAATGGAAATAATGTACATAGCATGAGGCAACTGATAATTATTATTATTACAAATAGCTATGACATTTATATATTTTGCGTACTATTTTTTATATAAACGGAAAAACAATAATTTATATAAACGGAAAAAAGCACTACTGTTATTTTATTTAGTGGTTTTTAAGCACGGTTTTGTAGTTTGGTAAATATGAGAACTTTATTTGTTCATGTAAAATAAAATGTGTCCTCCAAATGGATACATTTAACGCACTTGTGATGAAAATAGTTAACGTGCCTTGTCAACTGTTATTCAACTGTACAGTGTATACAATAAAAACAGGCTGTACAATAAATTGTTCACTCAGTTGTTGAATTGCGTCAAATGGAAATGAAGAAATGACCTACTTACTTGTCGCCTCTCTGTCTGTCTGTCTGTCTGTCTGTATGGCGTACGTTATGTGTGATGTGTACATGTCTTTAATTGAAAGTGTACTTTCTTTTAACCTAGTGTCATGGTATGGCAATTTGTCTGTCAAGAACAAAGCAAGGCTGATTCGGGTGGTCAGCCAGGCTGATTCGGGTGGTCAGCCAGGCTGGTTCGGGTGGTCAGCCAGGCTGGTTCGGGTGGTCAGCCAGGCTGGTTCGGGTGGTCAGCCAGGCGGACAAAATGTTTGGCATCAAACAACTGCAGCTGTGTGATCTTTATCAGCTTTGAGAACGGAAGCTGTTCAAATTCACAATGATTCTACTCATCAACCCAATTCTGCTTTTGAAACTCTCCCGTCTGGTCGACGACTCAGAATGCCCCTGGCACGCAAAAACTATTACAAGAGATCTTTCGTTCTGTCATCCATAAGGATATTGAATTCTAGTGCCTGGACTTGCTATTGTACATCTTGCCCAAGGAAGTCATGGATCAGTTGATTAAATGAGCAATTGTGTGTGCACGTACGTGTGCTGAAATTGAATTGATGGGATAACAATGATGTACAGTACTTACAAACGTGTTTTATATGTTTTACTTGTCTCATATATTAATCATTTGTCTTATTGTTTATACCTTAACAGTGTGAGCCCAAAGGGAAATTTCTATTTTATGTCATACATTTAATAGACAATAAAGGTTTTCAATTCAATTCAATTAGCCAGCCAGTAGTTTTTAAACACCCGTTGTAGGCATGCCACATTCATGAAAAATATATACTACTACGTTGGTCCATAAAAACCTGGTGCCAAACAATTCCACTGGCGGATCTAGGGGCGGGGTTCGGGCGGTTCACCAGGGGGGCTCGATTATTAGTGCAAGATAGTCCAGGTTAGTTGAATTACGAAACGACGTTGTTTGTGAAACACACACAGTCACAAACACAGAGTACGCGTTTCGCGACGTTGCAAAGGTCAAGGTTGTCTGGCAATCATTTGCTATTAAATTCTGGGATATTCAAAGTGCAAGCTGTATCTAGTATGCACAATGCACACATCTAACAATCATATTGTTTTATTCGATGTTATAATCTCAACTAGAGTCGTTTGCGTTCTACGCGATCATTTGTATTGAAAAATGTCAAAACTTGCCAACACTTTCGTCGGTGTGTCATCTAACTATAATCGAGCTAGCGTATGTTTGTATGTTAACGTTTTCCTCCTAGACGGCTTGCACCTCGGGCACCAAACTTTCAGGGATTAATCTGCCACCCTACGAATGAAGCGTAACGCTTCTATTTTTTTAAAATACACTGTACATCAAGGGTTCTTAGTGGTTTTTATGGTAAATCAAATGTTCGTTACGTAAAACGTTAACTTCCAACAATTGCAGAAACCACGCGCGCGCACGCGCAGCGAACACTTCGGTACGTAAACCGTTTGAGAGTACGTAGCGCCATCTGGGCGTTTTATTTTGCGTAAATTTTGGCAGTTTATATTAATTATAGTAGACAACACGCACCCACGTATTATTGCAATACACAATAAAAAGATATTCTACTATTCTACAACTAACACAAGTGTCCATGGGTCTAAATTCACGCGACCTTCAACATTTTGAACATGCAACGAGTATTGAATCACGTGCGTGACGCGGTTGTTTCTGGTAATACGTTCCAGTAAACATTCTCGAGCGTATTTGTGGCATATTGGCATCATGCATTTGGTAAATATTGCTATCATGACTGTAACGCATGAAATACCATATTATCCCGTCTATGGACGTGCTAGTGAATCTAACTATAATCGAGCTAGCGTATGTTTGTTTGTATGTGGTTATGTTGACGTTTTCCACCTAGACTGTTGCGTTATCATGTTATTACTACTCGCTAGATGTCGCCACACTAGTTGTTTGAATCAGATTGGGTCGGCTAGTAAATCTGTTTACGCTACACTTCAAGTTGTTGTTCTTGAGTTACACATCGTCAATACCTACGTAAGACACGTAACATGGTGGCAAGCGGCGGTCACAGAAATTACAGATAGTTCTGTTCAGGAACTTCATTTGACGAACTTTGCTGGTGAACCAGTTCGACTTCAAGCAACTCGCGCTGGCAGTGTCGGACGCCATGTGGTTGACACTGAACACGTCGACGTCGAGCCCGACATACTGTTCACAAACAGGAAACAGCGGACACCAGCAAAGAGGAAAATTATATAAACTCCACTAACTTATAAATGTATAAGATAAACTACGCCACGAACTATTTCTACGTATCTACATAAGCTATTTGTACGAAATTATCGGTGATGACGCTGTAGAACGTTATTACGTGTAAGCTTGCACGTTGACACTTTGATACTGTGAAAATGTTCCTCACAATACCGCGCACTGGCGCCACTTGTCTAAAAGTGCCGTATTAGACTACCGATGACTGAACGACCAAATACCACTCCTGTGCATGGTATAAGATCACCCCCACCTCTAAGCATAGAACATAATGCTAGTGAAAAGTGGAAACTGTTTACGCAGAAATGGAAAATTTATTTGTGATTACCAATCTGGAAAGACTGAAAAACAATACGAAGTGGCATTACTGTTACACACGCTTGGAGATGAGGCACTAAAGGTGTACAACGGATTTCATTTCAGTGCTGATGAAGAGCACTGGACAGTGGAAGAGATTATCAGCAAGTTTGACGCATTTTCAGTAGGAGAAGTGAATGAAACCTACGAAAGGTTTATCTTCAACAACAGGGACCAGAAGGAAGGAGAACCATTTGAAAGTTTTCACGCTGCTATCACATCCCTGGCTAAAACGTGCAATTACTGTGATGCGTGCATCAGTTCAGTCCTTCGTGATCGTATTGTCATTGGAATAAGAGATGCCACCGTAAAACTACACTACTGAAGGAACTGAACCTGACACTAGAAACGTGTGTGACAATCTGCTAGACAGCAGACAATATTATTGCACAAGGGCAACAACTAAGGCCAGAAACAGTGCCCCGAGTCGTGCCCCGAGTCGTGCCCGGAGTCGTGACACGTGGGAGAAAAGATAAAAGTACATATAACGTTCGCACATAATGAAAAAAGCGGAATGTCCGGCATGGGGCAAGACGTGCTCAGTGTGTAAGAGGAAAAATATTTCGCGAAGAAATGTACCGCACAAGAGAAAGCACGTAAAATTCGTAAACACCTCCACCAGGTGGCAACACCAGATGACTCAGACGATGAATGGATACACACCGCTGTCAAACGACAGTGAACGACAAATGTTGTATGCTGGTTGGCCGTCACAAAGTGACATTCCAGGTCGACACTGGTGCTACACTGAACACACTGAACACACTGAACACACTGCCTGCACGTTATGCAGACAACATAAAGCCTACTACACGCAAACTTAAAATGTGGAACAACACGCAGACTGCCCCACTAGGGATCTGTCATACAGTGGTAAAGGATCCAAAGAACAAGAAGACGTATTCAATCGAATTCGTGGTTGTGAGTGACAACTACACACCGCTGCTCGGGTACAAAACTGCGAAGAAGATGAAATTGGTGAAGATCAGTGAACAGAATATCAAGAAAGTCGCTACGGTTTTTCCCGTTGAGCAACATCCAGATACGTTCGATGGCAAACTTGGGGCACTCCCAGGAAAATACATCTCCAAGTCGATGAGACGATTCATCCAACAGTCATGCCCACGAGACGTATACCTATCGCTGTGCGTCCAAAAACGAAAGACAGAATTGAATAGAATGATAAAGTTAGGCGTAATCACAAAGGTGGAAGAGCCAACTCCATGGGTGAGCCAACTTGTTGTTGTAACAAAGAAGAATGGTGGAGTAAGAGCATGCATTGATCCTCGAGAACTGAATAAAGCACTTCTTCGTGAGCACTATACTCTTCCGATTCTCGAAGATACGCTACACGAACTTGGGCAATCTCGCATGTTCACCAAAGGAGACCTCTCATCTGGCTAGTGGCATGTGCAACTCGATCGTGAATCTAGTATGCGGACAACCTTCCAGACATGCTATGGTCTTTACAGATTCGTCCGTCTACCATTTGGGACGTCTGTCTCATCGGGAGTAATCCAAAAGAAACTCTTGGAGGCACTCGAAGGTCTGCCAAGTGTCGTGTGCATCGCAGATGATGTAATCATCCATGGCAAGGATCTCGAAGAACATGACCGCAAATTGATAGCTTTCATGGAACGTTGCGGAGACAACGGCATCATGTTGAACCGAGAAAACTACAACTATGCATGAACGTAATGACCTTCATGGGGCATCGCATAACAAAGGATTGGTTGCAGTCTGACCTTGAAAAAGTCAATGCTATCTCTAAAATGGCTGCACCAACGAATGTTGAAGAATTGCGTTTATGCCGCACACGACGGATGTCATCTGCCCGTTGAGGAATCTGACTATTCACAGCAAGACGCCTTTGAAACGGTCAGACAAATGCTAATCAACGCACCTGTACTTGCATTCTACGACCCTACAAAGGAGTTGAGACTCGAAAACGATGCAAGCGAATGTGGGCTTGGATCAGCACTCTTCCAAGAAGGCAAGCCTGTGGCCTATGCGAGCGGATCGTCAGATATAGGTAGTCACGGCATTGGAGCCACATTATCACAAGTTCAGAGTGATGACACTTGGTTGGTGTGCGCAGCGTCTCGTTCACTAACGGAGACTGAGCGGCGATATGCGACAATGCGACTGAGCGGCGATATGCGACAATGCCATACGACGTTGGCAATATTTTGGGCATGTTAGAAGTTTCGGAACTATGTCATAGGTCTCACCGTCCGGTTTCAAACTGATCACAAACCGTTGATCCCACTTCTTAATGACATCAGCGTAGATAAGCTCCCAGTCCGCATACAGAGATGAAATAATGACGCATGTCTCTAACCATAGACTGGTGCATACTAGGACCAACCATCATCATCATCATCTCAGCCATTGTCAGCCCACTACGAAGGCCTCCCCAAGTCGGTACCATTTACTTCTGTCCTGTGCCGTTCTCATCCATGTCATGCCAACAAACTTTATAATTTCATCTCTCCATCTATTTTTTTTTTCGTCCCTGACTTCGAGAACCTGTCATTTGTCTCCATTTTGTTGTTATCTTTGTTCACCTGTTGTCCTAAGTTCTGGCAAGGTGTTCCGCCCATCTACATGTCTTAATTTTAACTTGTTTTATGCTATCCTGGATTTTAGTTTGCTCTCTGATACATTTGCTAGTTGTTTTTTTATCTCTCTTGGTAATTCCTGGCATGCATCTTTTCCATGCTTCTTTGTTTTGTTCTAAGTTTTTGTTCCATTTTTTTGTCATTGCCAAAGTCTCTGCACCATATGTTATAGATGGTAATATACATTGGTCAAAGACTCTATGTTTCAGGCATATTGGCAGGTTACTCTTCATAATGTCATTAATTTTCCGAAGGCACTCCACCCAGTTTGGGTTCTCCTTTTAACTTCTTCTAAATGGCTGTAATCTGTTTTTACAAGTTGTCCTAGATATATATATATATATATATATATATATATATATATATATATATATATATATATATATATATATATATATATATATATATATATATATATATATATGTTATATATATATATATATATATGTATATATATATATTGTGTGTATATATATATATATATATATATATATATATATATATATATATATATATATATATATATATATATATATATATATATATATATATATATATATATATATATATATATATATATATATATATATATATATATATATATATATCTGTCGGTTGTTTCTATAATATCATTGTTAACTTTCATTTGTTTGACTTTAGCGTAACTGTTGAACATGACTTTTGTCTTTTTCGTGTTGATTCTTAACCCAATATTGTTACTTTCTTTGTTGAGCTCATTTAACATTTCCTCTAGTTCTTCGGCATTGTTTGTGATAAGAACAATATCATCAGCAAAGCGAGATGGTTCAGATGATCACCGTTTGTGTTGATTCTCTTTCTATCCCAGTCTAACCTCCTGAAGAGTCCTTCTAGGACAGCGTTAAACAATTTAGGTGAGACGGTGTCCCCCTGTCTTACCCCATTATCTGTATTGATCTTGTTGCTATCTTTGTGGAGTCTGATGGTTTATGTTCCCTGGTTATACATTGTGTTGATGATGTTGATGTAGGATAAACGTACACCCTGGTTGACCAGAGCTTCAAGAACTGATGGGATTTCAAAGCTGCCAACGGCTTTCTCATAATCGATGAAACCCAGACAGAATGGTTTATTCCCAGACATATTCTTCATGTTTTTGATGATCTGGTTTATTACAAGTAGGTGGTCAGTTGTTGAAAAACTGCTTTTGAATCCTGCCTGTTCTCTAGGTTGGTTGAAATATACGATGTTGGTAATGCGATTTGTTCGAACGTTGGTGAATAACTTATATAGATTTGAGAGAAGTCTGGTGGGTAATTTGTTCAGGATCAATAGTGTAGACTAAATTCAACCCCCTTTTTAACCATATTTCAAATGTAAAATGGGGAATCGGGACAACTGCCATATTTAGTAAGTTGATATTTTGAAAGGGTTAAATTTTAAATCGTATTCGGAAGCAAATTCTAAACAAAAATATCACATATTTTGTTCACTGCCTATATTGATAACGCTACTAAAGATTATATCATCAGCATTGCCGATAGCTCCATGATATTTATGACCTATCATACAACCGAACCCAGACATGCTGAGTATTGTTAACTTTTCATCTATATATATATATATATATATATATATATATATGAAAAGTGAACAAGACTCATATATATATATATATATATATATATATATATATATATATATATATATATATCACTCCATTGGTAGTGGAGAAATACTCTGAAATGTAATTGTTCCACGAAACGTCCAAGTGTTGATTAGTGTACATATAAAATAAACATCTGATTAGCATGGGATTCATTCTTCTATCTATAAGTAAACTATATAACATGATTTACTTTATCAAATGCTTTCGTGGCAACTAATATTAGCACATACACGTCAGATTTATTATGTTGGAAATAGTTCGCAATCTCCATTAGCGCAAATGTAGGGTAACCTTGGGTAACGCGGCCCCTGGAGGTTAGACCCCCCCCCCCATCACGTACGCAAACAATGAAACTCTGAACGTCCTCAAATCTTGTGCATGTGGGGCAAGACGGTCCCTATGTCGTATCCCCCATGCACATGGTCATAATGTATCTAATGTAGTACACGTGACCAATTATATTTAATACATTTAATAGTATATGCATGAACATTGCATAATTTACGTTTTATTGCTAGCCTGTAGACTGTAATTGTGATGAAAAATTACTAAACCAATAATATATTATGTATGGATTGCAATATATGTATTATATGGTCCAATTTAAATGTAACAACCATACAATGGCCTGATATGTTACTGTCATACCATTTGTATATAACATATATTTTTATTTCAGGCAATTGTTCGTTCATACAAGCGAAAACCACGCGGGGGAATCACGGACCGTCTTGCCCCAGTTAGACGACCGTCTTGTCCCAGGGATGGGGCAAGACGTTTTTTTTTTTGGGGTACTCTTACTATTCTTCAAATGCAAATCAGATAGTTTGTTTATTTACTGAAAATAGTATTCCAATGGGTAACCCACATATCTGTCCATTATGTGAACACATTAAAGACCTGCTAAAGTAGTTTTATGTTGAACAACTTAAGTTTTCCTTGGAGGCGGCGCTGCCCCGGGTTACCCTACACTTAGTGTAGAACTCTGAGGTTTAAAACGAAACGGTAAATCACTTGTTTTAAAAACATCAGCCCTTTTCATCATGTTAACCCAATCAAATAGTTTGGACAGGGGGCTACTAAGAGCAATGGTTCGATAGTTATTAGAGTCGTTATATTGATTTTTCTCTTGTTTTTTGTTTGACCAAAAATTTTATTGTGGCTATATTGAAACCACCCGGGGTAGACCCGTGATACACCATTGCCGTGAATAACAGAGAGAGAAATACGTGTAATTTGTGAGGAGCATGGATAAAGTGATCAGTATAAACCAACCAATATCCATCACAATTGATACTTTTTAACTTGATTAATAATTATATCTTTCAAGACGTCCTCAACAATAACATTTTATTTTCAGTCATTACATTGTGCATCTATTTGACTATGTATGTTTTGTAACAATGAAGACATATCCTCTTCATTTTAAGCTATTGAACTGTAGAATTTGCAAAGAGTTTAGATATATGTTCGTCCCCTGTTTCACCATCAACCAATTTGAGTAACATGATATTTGTCTTATTGACTTTACATCCGAAGGGGGCGACACTGTTTCATTGCCTTTGTAAATCACGTGATGAGGCCCGTCATGTGACACAGTCTAGCTCGGTAGATTTGCGGAAGCTGTCAGCATGGCGGTGGGAAGAAAGTTATTTGTATCAATTTTGCAAGTTATTGCACTGTCAATTGCAGGTACGGAATTACTGCCTGGGTATATATGGTGTAATAATGAATTGCATTTGACCAATTAACGGCATCCGTTATACTAAGCAAATGTTATAATTGTTTTCACCGGCGGTTGTTTACAAAAATACTTACGCACGATTTGGTTAGCTGAGCCTGAGCCTGCATGTACAAACAATAAATATGAGCACCTGGCTATTTGCAGAGCAGCTTTGTAAATAAACTATTATCAACAATCTCTCCACAGCATCTCAGTCAAATTCCAAACAAACACGTGTTGGTTGTCTGATGCGGCAACAGTCGGCTACTAAATTGGCTGTGGCCTATGGCTATGCTAAATATTTACTAGACAATGAAATACTATACTGCCTGGGTATACTGAAAATCCAATGAACTACTCACAGCTCTGAGTCCCACTTACAAGTCAATGTTTAATGCAGCTCTGAGCAGTTGAGTTGAAACCAAACTAAGATCAAACGCAGTTTAAACTTTCCCATGGAAAACTTCAAAGTTAGCCTGGCCAAGTGAATTACACCAAAACAACAGTTAACCAGGGACTGTTATATGGCAGTTAATATCAGGCTATCTACACCAAAACAACTGTTAACCATGAGCTGTTATATGGCAATTAATTAGTATATTATTTACTGGATGACCATATATTGTGTATAACATTCTAAATATTGACTGTATGACAAACCAACGCAACACTATATTTATAAATGACGTCTACATATAAAGCTTATTCCGACTTTGCCTCCCCCCGTCTTTCATGGTGCAGAGTTGGAATGATACCGTTATTTCGATCAAACTTACATGTACAAGCGTGGATTTCATAATGTTTCGCCTAATAACGTGTGTGAAAGTACAAATGCTAACTGTGTGACACCAACGCAACGCACTATCTTTGATTAGCGTGTAGTTATAAAGCTTATTCCAACTTTGCAAATTTTGGGTTATATTTCATCTGAATTACAAGACAAACAATTGCGCACATATTTTAATTTTTTTGGGGGGGACAAATCATGCAGGAGTTACGTTATGTTATCCTAGACAAAATGACGTACTTTGTGGATTGCACCCGGGCCATACCGGGAACATTTATGGACATCAACATTAGAATTAATATGTTAAAACGTTCATCGGGGCATAAAACAGAGGAAATTCAACATATTTATGTATGTACCTCGCTTGGGAATGACAAGCACATCAGCGATGTTGAGCTCAGGGAAGTTGATCATCTGAAATCGCTTACGCTTGATCCACCAGCGAAGTTTGGGGTCGGTGACCGCATTTGGTCGTTGTAGATGCTCAACGATTTCATCATATTTCGTCTGTGATTATGATATCACTTTCGAATTTTTAACTGATAGCAAATGGGTCACTACTTCGGACATGCAAGTCTTATGATCATTAGCCATATTCAAACGATACAATGTTTACTATATCGTCAAACATCACAAGTCAATGGTTATTCTACAAAATAATTCACTCAACGAAACATTTAACACTAAATAAATTATATCGCAAACAATGTAGTACAATGATCATAACATAAACGTAAATAAAAAGTCAGTCAAGCACATGTAATGAAATAAACAACACATATGCAAATGGAACAATGTACGTCTCACCACTCCGAATATTGCCGAGCGACTGACCGATCTATCATCTCCACTTGGGCGGGTCATTGTGGGATTCCCACAGTGACCCGCGAGACATCCGGAGTGGTTCTAGAATCGCGCCACAATTCACTTTGCCCTGTACACAACTACACAAGTGTTTGCACATTGTGCTTTTGTATTAAAACAGCATACAAAACTTTGTTGATCTCGATGCTTGTAAATAATTATTTGTGTTAAATTCATATAAATCAGCGTTTAAAAAAATTGGAAATAAAAAAATCTTAAATCAATGATTTTTTTGAGTGATTTAAATCAAACAACCCTGGCCACAAGTAGGCAAATGCGTATTGCACAATGAACAACATGTAGATTAAGACATGTTTTGCCCGTTTGGGCTCACATCATTGTTCCATGAACCCAAGGGGTCTGGAAGATTTCCAAACATTTTTTGGTCTCAACCAGGTAATCAGTGAGCCAACCAGGGTTACTCCCAGCAGCAGCACCACCATGCACTGATCTCATACTAGTATCTGATATTATAATTATACTAAACACAATAATGTGAGAATCATATACCTAAAGGAAAATATGTTGGAGGATTTTGAATAAAGGCTAAACGAGACAAACTGGTCTGATGTGTATATGTGCAATTCGGTGGAAAAAGCACGGCAAGCATTCAAGGAAGTTAGAATTAAGCAGGGTACTCAGTCATGGATTACTACTGAAATACTTATTTTGTGTAGCGAAAGAGACAAGGCTCTTATTAAGTTTAAACATGCACGTTTAGAAGTTTGGTACAACATGCATTTACCCTTTTGTAATTAGGTTCAACATATGACCAAAGCCCCCCGGGGGTAAATCCCAGCCTAAAACTATTGGGCTTGGAATCGATAATGACCTAAAATTATTGGGCTTGAAATCGATACTGACAAACTGAAAGTGGCTCAAAAGTTCAATAATTTCTTTATCTCCATCGCCTCTTCATTGGTTAACAAATTGCCCCTGGGCTTAGTAAATTTGGATATGACCATCTTGTGTCTTTCTATCAGAGACAGGGAGTCAAATGCATTCCATTTTAAAGAAACCAGTATCGACCATGTCTACAAAATTCTAAATTCCTTGAGAGCCAGTAAAGCCATTGATCTAGATGATTTATCAGCTAGATTCATTAAAGACGATGCAAGAAGTATTGCTCCTTTAATTACTCATGTTGTGAATATGTCTATTGCCCATGGAAAGGAACCAGATGACACCAAAAGAGCTTAGGTCATTCCACTCCACAGAAAGGGTAACAGGACTGATCCCAGTACATTCAGACCTATATCCATACTGTATTTAGTACTATTTCCATAGTCATGGAGAAGGAAATAAAAAATATACACAGGTAATAAACTCTTGTATGAGTTCCATGCAGGTATTAGACAGTCATATTCAACATACACTTGTCTTATACATCAATTCTCAGTGATAAGGGTAAATATACAGGCCAAGTACTGCTAGATCTACAGAAAGCTTTTGATGCGGTTAGATCATTGCACTCTGCTTTCTTAGCTTCAAGCCTTGGGTTTTGACCACAATTCAAGAGACTTGTTCCGATCCTGTCTGACTGTTGTTCACCAACAGCTGGTTGATGTAGGTTGAACCTTTCCCTCTACCTTTGCCGGATGTTGACCTCTGTCCTAACCCTGCCACGGATTGTGGTAGTAACCCTAGTTTTAGCCACAACTTGTTTTACCAGCATTGTCGACAAATTACAAGACTTTTTCAGCAACAAAGTACTGTCAGATTCATAAAACTTATACAGAAGAGACAGGGACAGTGCAGTTGTGACAAAAAACAAGAAATGTCACAACCATGGTGCTTTGGTTGCTGTGAGCAGTACGTATTGTTCCAAATGAAGGTTGGATCTGGAAACTGATTTGGAAATATTGTGGACTCAGACACGGTTGATGAGTCATGACCTCTACTTGGGGTGTGTTTACGTCCCGACCTGGTCGGATGTGGACACCTGGTCAGAGCTAGACAAGTCACTAAAGCTTGTTTACAATGCTGTGAACCCTGACTATGACTGTTCTACTGTGTGGCGATTTCAATCTCGGAAACATTGGATGGACACCGGCAAACTATATATGTAATAGGCTTAATGCCCTATTCGTGGACCAATCCCCAATCCGAGCTGTGTGTGGAAATGTGTGAATACAGTCTAGTGCAGTGTAACAAAGACCCCACTTGTAATTAACCACACACTGGACCTCATCTGTGTGCATGGTGGCTAGTGCAACGTTCAGAAAGCAGAGAAGACAGTGAAATCCACCCATGTGCGCCTGCCGACCAAAGCAGGAACATGCAGAACGCTTTGTGTACAATTATCACAAAGCAGATTTTACACACCTAAGAAATTTATTGCATTGTAACCCATGGTCGCTTCTCACTGATCCTAGCGACATTGACGAGGGTTTTGATTTATTTTGTGACTGTATGCTGCTATAAATGAATGTGTTCCTCATGTCCGCATTCACGGACATAAGTACCCTATATGGTACGATAACAACATGATCTCATCCCTGAAAGAGAAAGACCACGCACACAAAGCGTGGAAATGCTCACATTCATTAACTGACTATCAAGTATTTTCTGAATTACAGACCAGTTTTAAGAAATTTAAAAGAGAAGAGTATTGTAGCTACATATCACAAATTGAACTATTAGTTAAACAAAATACTAAACACCTATTCAGTTTTGCCAAAAGCAAGCAAACGAATGTGAACACTCCTAACTGAATGGAATATAACGTTATCGAGGCAGGTAGTCCAGCTAATATAGCCGAACTACTTTCAATCTGTCTTTACATCTATAGATAACCTTGTTTATCCAAATATATTCCCTTTCAGTCAGTCCCAATTATGCACATCTGTGTGTCTTATGACAATGTCATCTGAGTACTAAGAATCACCAATGTAAATAAAACATGTGACCCTGATACTATATCAGGTGTAATCCTCAGGGGATGTGCCACAGAATTAGCAGGTCCACTAACTGTACTTTTTAATATGTCCTTAAATTGTGTAACTTTTCCAACCTGTTTTAAACGTGGAAATGTTATTCTGGTGTATAAAAAGGGAGATAAATGAAATGTCTGTAACTACAAACCTATCTCTCTTTTTTGAGAAAGTGGTGTATGACTCATTGTATAACCATGTGACATGGATTTGTGAGATGTAGAAGCACAGTATCTAACCTATCTTGTTACTTGGACTCCATTTCTGAATCTGTTAACAACAAGAAACAAGTTGATTCAGTTTACTTGGATTTCAGTGAAGCATTTCATTCAGTGTGCCACCCGCTGTTAATTTACAAGCTTAAATCATATGGGTGTACTGGACAATGCATACAATGGTTGCAGTACTACCTTCTCAACTGAAAACAACGTGTGGTACTCGAAGGCATGCAAAGCATCTGACTGAAAGCTGGTGTTGTCCGGTGTACCACAAGGTTCACAAATTGGCCCACTTCTGTTTATCTTGTATATTAATGATCTCACTGTTGATTCATGTGAAATATCACTCTATGCTGATGATTCCGAACTGTTTAGAGAAACCTCAAACTTAATGCAGACAAATGCTGCATAATGACTTTCACTAACAAAAAGAAATGCTTATCTTCTGACTACACCATCTTAAGCCAGTCTCTACCCAGGGTCACCGCTGTCAAAAATCTTGACCAATAATCTTGACCAATAATTTTAATTTTAAAGATTATATAACGCGTAATGTCTCTAAAGCTTTTTTTGCCGATGTACAAACTTTTTGCCGATGTACAAACTTTTTGCCGATGTACAAGCTTTGCAATCCTTGCACATATCTATCGGAAGCCAGTCGGAGTACTGCAGTGTTATTTGGAATCTGAATGAGTTAAAAAAATTCATTAAGTATCTCTGTTACAAATCCAAAATACAGTACTCCACTGACAATTATCCTGCGCTTTGCCATCATTTTAGACTAATGTCCCATCAACATCGTAGGCAAGTTGCAGATCTGATCTCTCTACATAAGTGTGTGCACTCTCATCTAGATTCATCCTATCTGCTAGGAAATATCAAATATCACTGTCCTTCGAGATCTCTACGAAACTTCACTCCTTTTAGAATTTCCAACAGCAGAATCAACATTAGGAAATGCTCAGACATATATGACAACTTTCAACACATTGTATTTTACTGTGTTAGTAATGTTGGTATTGTGTGGTTTTATACCCTTATTATAAGTATTGTTCTTACTGTTTTTATTATTTATACATATTGTTCTTATATTTTGTTATCAGTCCTGTGACTGGGTCTTCGGACCTGTTGGAGCTAAATAAAATACAATTACTATGCCAACCCATTTAGTTAATTTTGCCAATTAAGAAGCAGAGCTGTTTGTGCAGGTGATCGCTTTGGTCTAACGTAGGGTTTTAGAGTATTTCAGTGTATTAGCTTGTGTTTAGCTTTTAGTTTGTTTTAGTTAGATACATCATCACTTTGTGATGTCTTTTTTGTTTGTTTTATAATTCTTATATTTTGTGATCAAAACATGCCTAAGAGTCTAATTATTATATTCCTGTTTTATTTGCGAAGTAAATTTTAACTTAATTTGCTTGTATGTGCCGAGCTAGGAGGACCACAATGGAAATACGTATTGTTACTTTTCTATGTTATCCTGACCTTGGGAGAGTGGGTGCTTTTTTTCTACAATTGAATTTTGTAAACCAAAATAAATACTACAACTACAAGCCATACCTTAATCTACGTGTAATTGTTTACTATTTGGTGAAAAGTTGCATTCTGCCAATATCTACCTACGAATGCCAATGATGTCAATTGTTCATCCCACTTTGTCTGTTTCTTATGGATGAGATAGCAGATTAAAAAGACCTTTGACCAACACACCTTGGTGCTCGCCTTTACTCTTGGGAGACCTGTTTTACCAGTATTTATCACCTGGTAAAAATCAGTTCACATGACAGATTTTGCTTAGTACAAATCTTGATGTCACGATTTAATGTTCCATCTTTATTCACATATTCGTGGATGCATACATGTATGTTCTCTGCATTTGAGCAGTCGCAGGAACAAAGGCAACTGGTCTGGAGGTGAAACTAGACTTGTATGGCAACTATACCATACTGATCGGAGGAAAGGAGTGGCTGTGTAGCGCTCCGACCTCCTTCACGGCGAACAACAGAAGTTATTCTACAGGCAGCGGCTCTCTCAAGTTGCTAAAGAAGTCAGCGGAGAATGGCACAGATGTTCTTGGGCCCTGGAAGGCCCAGAACTTTTACTACCAACCCATTGACGTGCATGTTACCATCAAAGTTTCGGTCAAATTCTACATTCAAGAATCCTGTGTCGTATTCAGTCAGGTAATGTTGAGCGCGCATGATTTGTAGTGATTTTTTTTACTATTACAATTTATTAAATTCACCTTTTTAAAAGTTTTATTAACATTCATGACTGCTCGCTTGGCGTTTAGCTTTAATTTTTAAACAAATATTCTGTGTCTTTGACATTGTAAACAATTATGCTAATGTCTACATTTAAATTTATGTGTTCTTACCCTGCAAGTTTATTTCTGTACAAATTATTAGCTCACACCTTGAAATAGGTCTTATAGAGAAACATTTATTTGATTTCAAAAATAGAAAAAAAATTACGTAAACAGCCAATCCCATTTTTTTTACAAAAATTTTCTTAAATGTGATTTTTATACTATAATATTTTAATCCATTCTCCATCAATTTAATAGCAGCTATCTTGTAATAATAAGACTAAGACTACTGTGTAATGTATCTGTTTTCATTTAATTGAATGCAGTATTTTGTTTTTGAAGCATTTCCTGGACCCGGTAATGGGAACAAGTGTCGGGAATAAGCAGGGATTGTCGTCAGCTTTCCCAAGTTTCTACACTGACTCTGGCAAAGCGAAACGGTCAGAGCTTGGGTACCTGGCATACGGGGGAATCATGTTTGGAGACACGCAGAAGAGATTCGGAATGTATGTTGGTTTTAAGTTTTTTATTATTTTAATGTATTCTTTTTCATGTTATGCTATGTCTTTGCCCTCTGTGTTTGCCCAGTAAAAAGTTAAGATACTGCTGCTTTCAAAATATTTATTATCAAAAGTAGCCTGTGTGAAATTTCACGCTTAGCTGAACCAAAAACAAACCTGCCTGTGATATTCTCTTTCAACAACAAAGCACTAGCTAAAATACTTTTTCCGTGTGTACACAAAGTTTAATATTGTATGTAATACATGCTGAAATAAAAAATTAGGAAAAATTTATTTATAGGTAAAATTAATGCATCTAACTCACAAAGTAACTTGCTTTTTTTAAACAAAGTTGTCTCCATAGGGAACTTAGACCAACTACATGTTACTTTATTCTTACTACTGTTTGCATTGCAATCAAATGCCGCACAATAATCCATTATGATGCTGTCAACAGTACAGTGAATGAATGGAAAGTCCCAGTCTCGTAGCACTTATCATCAGTGACATCACGTCGAAGCTTGCCGCTAAGCGCGGGGGAAAATATGCATAATCGAGGCAGGCCGGTAGAACAGAGTATTATTTGGAATTATTGATTAATGGAATTCTAATTAATTTTTTTGGTGTTATGGAAATATACTACAAGATGTAATATAATATGATTTCAAGCAGTTGTTTTTGTTATACCCTTTAATAAATATCATATTCGGCCTAATAGGCATACAGCACAATTATTTTAATCATCAGGGTCCTTATATATTATTAGCTCAGTGACGAGACATATCAGCCGACTTTGAATTTCATCAAGAAAGAAAGAATTGCATTTATTTTGACCCAAAATAGCACAGTTTTTGTGCATAATTAGCTTATATATATACGTGTATACTATATATACGAAAAGATACAAAATAATGCATATTATCATATATACAAGCATATTATTGTATATGCATATTCATACAAAGACTTATCATATTAATAACCATGTGTTGGCATATATGTCAGTAGTGCTAGCAATGCTAATTTCGCATAGCGTACTTGTGTAGAAACATGATATGCATGCACAATAACATCAAAAGGTATTCGGGTTAAGGCAAAAATCAAAGATAAACAAACAAATTTCAAACTGCTGCCAGATCATTTCTGAGTGGCTGAATGTCCATCTATCCGGTGGGGAGAATGTAGCCATACGAGTATGCAACACAATAATAAAAAATAATCAAATATATTAAGAAGTTTGTCTTTGTGTTGTTTTATGTAGAACCATGTCAAAAGTTGATGATTCTATAAGTGACTATCCAAACGGGAAATAAAAAATAAACATATTTCACCATACTACTAGATAATTACTGAGTGGCTAAATGTCCCTATATCCAGTAGGACAAGTGTAGCCATACAAGTAAGCTATACAATAAAAGTACAATGACATGCCTCTGATGTTATCTTTCAGTTGGGGAAAGGACAGTTCTAAAATCATCTCTGGTCTAGACAGTGGACCCGTGGCCCTCTTCACTAAGACTGGGGACGCGGTTGTCATGTCTCCATTCAGCCAGTTCATGGCGGCCTCCACCGTCTACAGCAAAGTTGGAGGTCGAGAGGTCGTCAGCTGGGGCATCATGGGAATGGCCATGCAGATCCCGCGTGACTTTGTGTACTCCACAATAATCTACCACTCAGCTGAAGGTGTGAACAAAGTAAGTGGAGTTTTATGATTGTGAATTTGTCTGTGTTGATGATTTTCATATTTTTTCTGTAAGTTGAGATTCGGTTCTTTTTCGTAAATGTGGAGTAGAGAAAGTAAAGGGAACACTTAGAAGTTTTAGTATTCATGAAGTGCTACATAACATGCTAACAGCCTAACAGAACATAAATGTCACAAATGTGTTTTATGGATAAAGCTCACATTATCACATACTGTAGTTGCTAAGGTACATTACTGGTACATATTTTTATATGAATAAATTAATTTAGTTTGTTTATTATTTTTTATGTTATCATTTTATGATAGTTTTGGTGACAAACAGTGACTGTAGACGTTACTTTTTTATATTATATACCCACCATTCAGCTATCCATCATGCGTAATTATCACTTGTAATTTTTTTAAACCCCTGCCAATCTGCCTGGTTTTAGTAGAAACAAACACGTTTTGTTTTCACTTAGAACCTGTGTCACATTCTTTGATGAAGCTTTCCACTCAAAATGTCTATCGCAAAAAAATATTTTAAAAAAATGTACAGGTGATACGTGTCCAATCAATGGAAATGAATGGATGCGTATATGAATAGAAATCATTTGTCGTTTCCAGTGATGTTGAGTCTGAAGTATGGCCTAGTCAGTACTTGTTTCTGTCTGTCTGTCTGCCTGGCCTTGGCAATACTTGTCTCTGTCTTGCATGTGAAGCCTGGCCTAATCAGTACTTGTCACTGTCTTTTATGTGAAGCCTGGTCTAGTCAGTACCTGTCTGTCTCTCATGTGAAGTTTGTCCTGCCAGGCATTCGCGGGTTGGGGGGATGTGATGAGAAGATACTACAGGCACCACACTTCATACAGGGACAGCGATCTCACCCTCAAATATCTCGGCTGGTGGACGGACAACGGTAGGGAGACAATGCTAGTGACTACGGAAAAAGCCCCCCCTGGAAAAAATTCCCCACATAAAAAATTAATAAACTTAATCGTAATTTTTTATTTCAATTATTAAGTACATTAAATACAATCAATTTGAAGCATTCAGCGTGTGATAAATACACATCACACCCCAGTTAATGCACAATGCACATAAAAAGAATATATACACAAACCCACGCTACATCCTTCTTTCTCCCATCTGCTTTTCTGTCCCAACCCACTCTTTCCCCTCCATTTATTCCCCACTCTCCCTGTCCTTCACGTTTTGCTGACCTCCTTCTCCAAGACACATCTAGTCCACTATGGTCATCCGTAGTGGACTGACCTCCTTCTCCAAGACACGTCTAGTCCACTATGGTCATCCGTAGTGGACTGACCTCCTTCTCCAAGACACATCTAGTCCACTATGGTCATCCGTAGTGGACTGACCTCCTTCTCCAAGACACGTCTAGTCCACTATGGTCATCCGTAGTGGACTGGGTGTGTCTAGCAAGGGTTGTACTAGATGAGGTTCGCTGCCACTCTATCTTTTGTCTTCTCTGTTTCACGTTTTATATATTACATTTGCACATTGCTACAATAAAATTACACGTTGTTAGAAATACAAATGCACATTGCTACAATATAGATCGTCCTTTGGGTGTAGAGAGAACCACGAAATCATCTGTCCAAAGTTGTTATATTGCGATGGGTCCGAAGATGGCTGACAAGGCCGATCCTAGCCATGAATTGTCTGTCACTATGGGGGCAGGACAGTACTGCAGAATTGTTGGGTGGAAATATGTTGCTTTCTCTAGACTTTCGCAGTTCATGTCTCCTTTTGGCCTCATTGATTCTCTTCTGCTCAGAGATGGCAGCACCATCTAGGGCGATCATGGGTGACATTCCCCCAGCTTTCAGGGTCAATGTTGACGCTTTGGATGAAGGCCATCATTGTGACCTTGAAGTTTTCCTTTTGGCCACATTGGGAATGCTTTCCTGTCAGAAGCTCACCATAGAGTACCATCTTAGGTAGGCATTCCTCTGGCATGCGGATCACATGACCAGCCCATCTCGGCTGAGTTTTTTTAAGGATTGTATGGATGCTTGTCATGCTTGCCCTGGTAAGGACAGTGTCAGAAATCTTGTCCGGCCACTTAATTTTCATTCATTTTCTGAGGCAGCTCATGAGAAAATGGTTGAGCTTCATGGCATGGTGGCTGTAGACTGTCCAAGTCTCACATGGTGGCTGTAGACTGTCCAGTTCTCACATGTCGGCTGTAGACTGTCCAGGTCTCACATGGCGGCTGTAGACTGTCCAGGTCTGACATGGTGACTGCAGACTGTCCAGGTCGCACATGGCGGCTGTAGACTGTCCAGGTCTCACACAGCGACTGTAGACTGTCCAGGTCTCACACAGCGACTGTAGACTGTCCAGGTCTCACACAGCGACTGTAGACTGTCCAGGTCTCACACATCGACTGTAGACTGTCCAGGTCTCACACAGCGACTGTAGACTGTCCACGTCTCACGTGGTGGCTGTAGACTGTCCAGGTCTCACATGGCGGCTGTAGACTGTCCACGTCTCACATGATGACTGTAGACTGTCCAGGTCTCACATGGCAGCTGTAGACTGTCCATGTCTCACATGGCAGCTGTAGACTGTCCACGTCTCACATGGTGACTGTAGACTGTCCAGGTCTCACATGCATAGAGCAGGGATAGCAGGACGACCACTTTGAATACCTTCAGTTTGGTCTCCAAGCTGATTCCCCTGCATTCCCACACAGATGAGCGAAGTCTGCCAAATGTTGCACTTGCTCTGACAATCCTGGTATCCACCTCGTCACTCATGTATACTGCACCTCCAAGATAGGTGCACCTACAATGTACATGCAGTAAATGACTCAATGTATTATATAGGTATATATATATATATATATATATATATATATATATATATATATATATATATATATATATATATATATATATATATATATATATATATATAAACTATATAATATACAGTTACCAGTACTCATTGCAGTAGTCTGCTCTGTAAAGTCATTCATCATTCGAATTACGAGTAGGATTTTTGTTTTTGTTTCATTGTGAATCAGTTTATGCTACAACAGTATAACCATAGATAACCAAGAGCAAATGTTAAAATGTAATAATTGTATGTCTGTTTCAGGTGCATATTATTATTACAACACGGAGAAGAACAAGACTTATGAACAGACTGTCCTGGATATGAAAGTATACGCTGACAAGTCCAAGATTCCGTACAAGTACATGTGACCTACATAACTATATGTGTTGTGACTGGCATAACAGTTTGCCAGAAAAATATCCCCTATTAATTCAACAGTGAAATCCTTGTGGGTTAAATTATACATTCATCTTTTTAACAGCCACAAAACTAAATATGGTAAACATCATGTGATACTAGTAGTAAATTTATGATGTATATAATAAATGTTAAGTATACAAATAACTTTTTGTGGTTGCATACATAACACTTTTTAAGTCATTCTAGACTCCTACCTTTCAAAAATCCTACAGTTTTGTGGCTTTAGACACACTAAATCTTCAAATGTTAGCCAATATAGGCAGGTATGTCATATGGAATGTTCACCACTGCTTCTGACGAGATGGCTTTGGTGAAGTGCACTAGGGGTCATACGGAGGTCAAACATGGCTTGAAAGTCCTATTTTTAAGTATGAGAACATTTAAAATTACAAATACATATGCGTTTTTAGACAATGTTTTCTTTATTGTTTAAGCAAAATTAAAGTTGAGTTGCCACCTGCTGATATTTGTTATTCTGTTTGTAGGTACGTCCAGTATGACTCTTGGTTCTACTACAAAGGTCCAAAAGAAGGTGTCACTAACTGGACTGGCATGCCTCAAATCTTCCCAACTGGCATTCGGTCAGTCTTCATATGGCTTTCATGTACTATGCCTTAACCTGGAATGTTGGAGCAACTATTAGCTGGAAACTTAATAACATTTCGCCGTTGTGTGAAGACTTTTATTTTTAACCTTTTCTATGATATCCATCTATTGACAAATCTGTATACTTTATTTTTTAAATTGCCGAACCCTTTTGTCCTGATGCACCTCTGGGCTCAAGTTTCCATTCATTTAGACATGACACACATTTTTTGTGTTATGTGAGTAATGTGTAGTAAAACACCCTTTCTTTAAAATATGGCATCAAAGCTTTTTAGTGGCATGTACATTTTTATTCAGTAATAAAATCCTGTATTTTAGTCATTATTCATTGTAGTGTATATATAAAGTTAAAACAAAACGTGTTCATTTGCTTTATTCTGAAATCAACTGTTTGGTTGTTGGTGTCACCGGTTTTTGTTGCTGGACACTTGGTAACGTATGTTAAAACTCATGTTAAAATCCTGGCCACATGTGTTCAAGTTTTATCATTACTCTGAATAAAATAAAAACTGTTGGTCAGTGGTAATGATCAAGAATACAGGTCGAGTCAGTTGGCAGAATTAATGGCCTCTTGTTAGAAAATCTATCCGGATAAATATCCAAAAACAAAAGACATTATTATGTTGTTGTAGATCAATCTGGGAAAAGACTGGTTGGCCTGTCTCTGCCCACAACCGCTGGTGGTAAGTACCACAGGCTCACTCTGGTGAGGAGAGCTTGTACTAAGTCAACAAAGCCATATTTTAATCTACTTTAAAGAGTGCATACTTTTGTTAATATAATCAAAATAGTTTACTTTGATCAGGTAACTTGTGAAAACATGAACAGCCCTATGTCATAGAAGTGGAACTACTATTGCCGTTTTTGCCGAATTTTGACTGGGCTGTCGAAAATAATATTTAGTTATCTGTTCGATGATTTCATCAAAACTACGTGGCATGTTTAGTGGAGGCTAGATAGGTTTGATTCTAGAGTAAATGATGCTGAAATGAGAACCACAAAAAAATAATTACTGTTGTGAATGACACGCATTTTTTTTTATTTCATTACCTGTTTATATGTACATTTTGTATTTCAATCCTGTATTTACACTTAACTTAGGAATGATACATCTAGTGTAAAACATTGTATAAGGACTTAATGTGTATTACAGTTATAACAAACTTTTACACAATTCAACAGGTCTGACAAGGTGGTTTATGCCAAACAGAATGGTGGTAAATATAACTTCATTCTGGAAGAGAAATCGCAGAAATCGGTGCCAGTTGACCAGGTAAGTTAAGGGCTTTCTCCATATGTTGGTTGTTTGTGCTGTCTGGCCTTTTTAATGAATGCTGGTTTAATATAAAAAGAAAATACATGATTCCTCTGAAACTGTAGTAAATTTACTAATTACTGTGTCAATCAGTAGCTGGACAAATATCCTTTGATGGTATTAAGCCCAACAAACCAAAAATGGAGCAATTTTGCTCAAACGAACTGTCATGTCATATACTTTCCATATCACTTTGTAGTCATGTATTTCAGTAGTTTTTAGTGTCTTTGCTCATAGCATATTTAGGATCTCACAAAAGGGGGCAACTTAGTCAGCCATTAGTTTTCCATGCTACCAATGTAGTGGCGCAAAAGGTTATTCATAAAAAATCTTATCGCAAATATGCCACTGGCTTGTACTAAATAGAATTTTTATGGAATTTATATGCAAATATAAACATCTGTAATTAAAACAATATACTTTTGTAATGTTTACTTGAGTGAACCAAATATACAGGATTCAATGATATGACATTTGAGAATTGACTGTTGAATGAATGGCATTGTACTTCAGAATTTCTGGGACTATTTGATGAAGACGTCAAAGGAATGGGGTTTGATTACCTATGAACAGGTAGGGCATTCTCGTAAACTTTATCCAATATCTACTGAAGGGATATGAATTTCAATGTATGAATTAGGTTCAGTTTCCAGCCCACCAAACCTTGAACACTTTGAAATTGTGTGTAATTTATTAAATGTGCCTCCTCACTTAGATTTTTTGCTCATCTCATTTAAAATTTATTTTATAAAAAATCAAACTTACCCAACATCCACTATGATTTACTAGCTTGATTGTGCAACTTTTTATGTAGCTTTTGTGAAATCATCAGACCAAGTATTAAATTATTTTATGTTTGGCCGACCATCAGTTGAAGTAAAATGGAAAACTCATGAACGATGCATTTATATACGTCTACACGTGTTTCACTCTTTATGTCGTTGACTCTCCTTGCGCTCATGAAAGACATGTCCGTCAATTTCAATGGGCTGAAGGCTCCATACTGACTGTGCAACTTACCAGATCTAATCACCAGAGACAATTCTTTCGACAATTTGAACAAAAGTATGCACCTTTTTATTAAATCGACTGCAGATATTACAAGAAACCGGATTCGCGATGGGCTAAATCAGTTGAAGATGGAGTTTTAAATGCAAAATAAGATGTTTACATTTGTGTTTCTTAGGACTGGCTGAATTACGAATTTGACTACATTAGTGCAATGTACAGCGATGTCACGCTTGGTCGCACATGGCTCACACAGATGGGACAGGCAGCGGCCAAGCATGGAATCACCATACAGTATTGCATGTCTCCCTCCCGTGCTGCCCTGCAGTCCCTCGAGATCCCTGTTGTCACACAGGTATGGTTTCCAGATTTTCCGTTGCTACTGTTAAATAAACCCCCAATTGCTGACCTTTAAGGTTATGCAAATGTCAATGTCTTTTAGCCAGTATTTACTTCAAGAAACCACTGAGAGTGGTAATTAATCACCAGGGCTCATGCATTGAAAATTTATGCTCTTGCATAATTTTGAATCTTATTCAGTGCTGATTTGAGTTATTTCACATGCTGCGTCGCACTAACAACGGGGGTAATGTGTAGTGTGCCCTGAACAGCAAATGAATGCTTTGCTTTTTCAACATATTTCCGTATAGTGCAACAATGTTAGTGGTCTCCCTCCCTGTCCAGGCCCGGGCCAGTGGTGATTACCAACCTGGGAATGACGATTGGAAGATCGGGGTGTCGTCCATCTTCATGGATGCTATCGGTGTGGCCCCTTTCAAGGACAACTTCTGGACAACAACTGACCAGCCAGGCAATCCTTATGGTGAGGAGGACGACCAACGGAGACTACCCAAAATAACCTGTGGCACCCCTGGTGCATAGTATAACACTAATATAAAGGTGAAATAACCCGTGGCTCTCCTGGTGCATAGTATGACACTAATATAAAGGTGAAATAACCCGCGGTGCCCCAGTACATAATATAACACTAATTATAAAGGTGAAATAACCAGTGGCGCCTCTGGTACATAATATAACTCTTATATAAAGGTGAAATAATGTGAGATTGTTGACAATCACAATACGTAATTCATGCAAACCTTTTTAGCCTGAAACAATTGGGTGTCTGCCATAGCACGGTCAATTGCAATCTGAGTTATTAAAACTCGGATCAGCCAATTTTTGTGTTCTGAAGCTAGCGTTGTGATTTCTGTTTAAAGTCAGTAAGCATATTGTTAATATGATGTATTCTTTGCTGAAACAGTAATTCTTTCCAACTCTCTAATTTGAAGGGTAATGACTATTGGTTTCCTTAGTGGTTGGAATAAATTATACAAGGACACTTCTGGAAAAGTTTTAATATTAAGCAAAATGTCCTACTTGTTCAGACTGAAAATTCAGCCTCGCCCATGTTAAATGAGATTAATTTATTAATCAAAATAACTATTCCAGGGGTCCTTTAGTAAGATTTAATTAAAATTGATTGTTTGTGCCTGCAGGAAAACGGGAGACACACCCAGTGATCATAGCCCTGGCGTCGACGCTCAGCACTGGTCCAGTTGGGGTTGGTGATGGGATCGGTTTCTCCGATGTCTCCCTCATTATGAGGTTAGTGATTCTAGTCATGTTAGATATGGCTCTCATGGTAGATAGAATACAAAACATGGTGCATTTTATGGAGTGTGAGAATGTGAAAACATGTTAATATGTTTAATTCTTTCCTTGTCTGGCATGTTATTGTAGTGGTGTGGAAGGTCTTCATTGTAAAATGTTGTAACGATAGTTGTAACAAATTAAACTAACTGTTCATAATTGTAATGTAGCACCTCAGATACAATTGGAACCTGGTTACATTACTAATAACAGTTACTACTCATCCATGTTAAGTTTAACCTTCTTCTACCAACGTCTTCTGTTCTCCGTGCTCTCTTTGTCAGTCTCCTCACTCATTCCCTGTATGTGTCCTGCCTGTCACAGTCTGCTCCCCACTACC
Source organism: Lamellibrachia satsuma (assembly GCA_033239005.1). Classification (NCBI taxonomy): domain Eukaryota; kingdom Metazoa; phylum Annelida; class Polychaeta; order Sabellida; family Siboglinidae; genus Lamellibrachia; species Lamellibrachia satsuma. Next base: position 273,811 of record BSQZ01000028.1, read on the forward strand.
TTCGTCCTCCCCACTACCTTCGTCCTCCCCACTACCTTCGTCCTCCCCCCTACCTTCGTCCTCCCCCTACCTTCGTCCTCCCCCTACCTTCGTCCTCCCCCTACCTTCGTCCTCCCCCCTACCTTCGTCCTCCCCCTACCTTCGTCCTCCCCCCTACCTTCGTCCTCCCCCTACCTTCGTCCTCCCCCTACCTTCGTCCTCCCCCCTACCTTCGTCCTCCCCCCTACCTTCGTCCTCCCCCCTACCTTCGTCCTCCCCCTACCTTCGTCCTCCCCCCACCTTCGTCCTCCCCTACCTTCGTCCTCCCCCTACCTTCGTCCCCCCCTACCTTCGTCCTCCCCCTACCTTCGTCCTCCCCCTACCTTCGTCCTCTCCCCTACCTTCGTCCTCCCCCTACCTTCGCCCTCCCCCTACCTTCGTCCCTCCCCTACCTTCGTCCTCCCCCTACCTTCGTCCTCCCCCTACCTTCGTCCTCCCCTACCTTCGCCCTCCCCTACCTTCGTCCTCCCCCTACCTTCATCCTCCCCCTACCTTCGTCCTCCCCTACCTTCGCCCTCCCCCTACCTTCGTCCTCCCCACTACCTTCGTCCTCCCCTACCTTCGTCCTCCCCCTACCTTCGTCCTCCCCCCTACCTTCGTCCTCCCCCCTACCTTCGTCCTCCCCCTACCTTCGTCCTCCCCCCTACCTTCGTCCTCCCCCTACCTTCGTCCTCCCCCTACCTTCGTCCTCCCCCCTACCTTCGTCCTCCCCCTACCTTCGTCCTCCCCCTACCTTCCCCTCCCCCTACCTTCGTCCTCCCCACTACCTTCGCCCTCCCCCTACCTTCGTCCTCCCCTACCTTCGTCCTCCCCACTACCTTCGCCCTCCCCACTACCTCGCCCCTCCCCTACCTTCGTCCCTCCCCCTACCTTCGCCCTCCCCTACCTTCGTCCTCCCCCTACCTTCGTCCTCCCCTACCTTCGCCCTCCCCTACCTTCGTCCTCCCCCTACCTTCGCTCCTCCCCCTACCTTCGTCCTCCCCTACCTTCGTCCTCCCCCTACCTTCGTCCTCCCCCTACCTTCGTCCTCCTCCCTACCTTCGTCCTCCCTCCTACCTTTGTCCTCCCCCTACCTTCGTCCTCCCCCCTACCTTCGTCCTCAGGTGTTTCACCATCCTCATTCTCTCATCTTGTATCCCTTTACATATTCACGTACCCAGTTGTTCTCTGCTACCCGTCGCTTCGCCTCCTGTCTCTGTGTCGGTACACGTGTTCCCAACTTATATACACAAGCCAGTACCCAGCCTCCAATACTTTCCACTCTCCCCCATGTTACCGCTCCTACTTCCACCTTCCTTGTACCTTCTCCCTGATATTTCCTTCATCCATACATGCTGTTAACCTGACCACTCAAACCTGCAGAATATTGATGTATGAAAGTTTGACTTGTAAGAACTAAGTTGTGGCCTAAGTTGTGGCCTATCAGGAACTGGTAAGATGTGACTTACTCTGCTTCAGAAGAAAGAGGCCTCTGTTAGTGGAAGTGACATGTGGTAAACTTGCCCTGTTAGTGTTGTGTATTTCTGTCTGTGCAGGTCTTGCAATAATGATGGTCTCCTGCTGAAGCCATCCAAACCTGCCAAAGCCATCGACAAGCAGATAATCCAGGTACTACAACCTCACAGTTCATTCTAGTGTTGTCCATAATATATTCAGTAAGTGTTCTCTAGTTTAAGGAAATGTTATTCTATAATTCTGTTCAATAAGTATGCCATGCCATAGTCAAGCATTGTTTCTATCAACATTCTATGGTTATGCCATTCTGTAGTCAAGTATTGTTTCTATCAACATTCTATGGTTATGCCATTCCTTAGTCTAGCATTGTTTCTATCAACATTCTATCATTATGCCATTCCTTAGTCAAGCATTGTTTCTATCAACATTCTATCATTATGCCATTCCTTAGTCAAACATTGTTTCTATCAACATTCTATGGTTATGCCATTCCTTAGTCAAGCATTGTTTCTATCAACATTCTATCATTATGCCATTCCTTAGTCAAACATTGTTTCCATCAACATTCTATGGTTATGCCATTCCTTAGTCAAGCATTGTTTCTATCAACATTCTATGGTTATGCCATTCCTTAGTCAAGCATTGTTTCTATCAACATTCTATCATTATGCCATTCCTTAGTCAAGCATTGTTTCTATCAACATTCTATGGTTATGCCATTCTTTAGTCAAGCATTGTTTCTATCAACATTCTATGGTTATGCCATTCTTTAGTCAAGCATTGTTTCCATCAACATTCTATGGTTATGCCATTCCTTAGTCAAGCATTGTTTCTAATAATGTTATATGATTATTACTATTGCTTTCATAGTTTGTTGTAAGAATGTTGAAAATAGATCAATTGTTCAATAAGTCATGACACAGAAGCAACATGTGCTTCTAAAACTGATGTGACCTTCCCTTCTAGGCAGCCTTCAATGGTTTTACTGGGGAAGTCTGGAGTACCTATTCCTCTATCTCTGGGATGAGCTTTGGCATCATCTTGGGAGCGGACATGCAGACGAACGAGAGTATGTTAGTGGGACCTACTGATGCTGGCTTTTGCCCTCAAGTGAGCAGTCTTAGAATTCTGTTATCATAAAATCATGTTACATTAGCATAAACTACAGCTATTCTGGCATCTTGACCTCTAATATATGTTTTAATTAATATTTTTTTAATATATTGACCATTTGTTTTGATTTGAATAATTTTACTCAAATATCATGATTGCATTGCATGCTGAAAGGCATTCATAAAAAGATAATGGTTAAATATAGTTTTCGATTGTGGTTCATTAAACTATACCTACACATGATACTTAACTATTTCAGATATCAAACTATCCTTGTAGTGCCTTGAGTAAGTGTATTGGTCCTTATGAGCATTGGTATGACTTTCTCAGTCCGGCCGGACCATGGTGTATGGAACAAACATTGGAGCAGGCGGAGCAGCAGCTGAGTTCAGTGACTCTCAGCCACTGCTTCTGAAGGGTTGCAGCAAGCTCCAGTTCTGTCTCTACTACCTCACTCCTGTCATCCAACATCGGTAAGTATCTCATTGTCTACTGTGTAACACATTCCATGTAACACACTAAGTGTAACACATGCTGTGTAACATTCCATGTTACACACTCAGTGCAATGCACTCAGCTGTGTAGCACATGCTGTGTAACACACTTGTTGTATCATGCTGTGTAACACATGCTGTGTAACACTCAGTTTAGCTGTGTAACACTCAGTATAATGATATTGTAGAACGACTACTTTATTTGCTGTTGTTGTGTTGTGTTCACTGTAAAATAACAAAAAGTAATATATGTGCATTCACATGCACAGTTACTGTTTGCTACAAACGTGAAGATGCTACTTCTTTGGGAATTTATTGTAACACACTTGAATTTTATTTTTTATTCACTCTGATTTTGACAATATTTTTTATTGAGAAATAATATTACTTTGTAGCCATGTTTCAGAGCTCCTTTACTCCTGTAATGCTACTACATCACATTTCATTGACATTTGTTATCTCTTCAGATTACCCAGTACAATGCATCATTATTACATTTATTACATTTCGGAAATGTCAAGCTGTAATGGCGCGAGTTCTGATATTAATTTGGTTGAACCATTCCTTAATTTTAATTCCTTTCAATTTCTTTTTTCCCATCCCTTAACATTAATTTGTTTTGTACAATGTTCTATTATTTTTTTTCATGGCAAGCAAATTACTATTTTTGTAATTACCACAAAGGAAATATTATCTTATGAATCTTGCACGTTGTATCATGGTTGCATACTTCTGATATCGTGCAAACATATCTTGTTTATTTTGCCATCTAAAAATTTGAGTCTGCATATTAGCCAGTATAAATTTGTTGGACTCAATATTCTTTTAAAATCATTAATAAAACTCCTTAACAATTTCCTTTAAATTCTTGTGTCGTAAAAAAATAGTCCTTTAAATTCCTCTTTGACTGTAAATGTAATTGCATGAAATGTGCCTCTTTGCAGTGGTCAAGAGTTGCTGCTGTATGGGGAGCTGTCCAAGTGGGTAGTCATGGCAACCCAACGAATCTCCAACATTGCTATCTCATCTGAAGACGTCCAGGTGGAGTTGACCGGTGCACCATGGGAAGTGGTCATCTTCAGTCTCAGCTATGGTGGACAGTTTCTTCAGGTGCCCTGCATCATGTCTAATGGAGGACGTGCTCGCATCAGTGTTGCAGAGGGAACATGTATACCAGTGTAGAAATGGCTCCACACCAAAATCATCAATATGTTAACTAGATTCACAGTAAAATTACTTACTTGTAATTTTACATCAGAAAGAGATTTACTGGACTAAGGTTTCGAATGCGATTACTGCACTTATCAGCTTTGTCGTTCTTGCGAATGTCTGTTTATTTACATATATGTGTGCCATAGAATTAACTATATGTAAGTACATTTGTGTAAACTCTGCAGTGCACGTTTAACTATTAATTAACCATTTTAGTGATGTAGTAGTCATTCTAATTAATGTAATGTAAACTAACAATGGTACATTCCACATATTTTTTTATTTATGCACTATTTACTATGCACTATTTACATTTTTGCTTACATTGTTACAATATATTTGTAAACATTTAGAAGTTGTTGCAGTATATTTGTAAACATTTAGAAGTTGCTGCAATATATTCAGAAGTAAATTGGGGAAAAAATATGATGAGGTCATTGTGCAAAGTATATTATAGCCATTGCCTGTACAAAGATCCACTGGACCATGTCGTCAACATAACTCATTGTGTGGCCATTGTTACTAAAACCGCCTCCAACTGCGTTTTAAATCCAATTAAAGTTTGAATAGTATCATGCCTATTGAAATATTGTATTAATTAATTTTGCCATAAAAGTTGAATTTCATTTATGCATAAATATCCCATAATTCATGCAGATGAACGGTTTTGTAATGAGAATCTATGGGTTCTCAGCGCAGTTATGCTGCAACAGTACACTGACTTTGTTTTCACTGCATACTGCCACTGCACCACCGCAAACTTCCAGAAACGTTTCAAACGAATGCATAAAAATACGCAATGTAGCCAATATTGTTTAAGATGAAAAGTATTTCCAATAAACTTCTTAATGATTATTGAAACTCGTTTGGAACATGGAGATGGATCGTCCACACACTTGGCATAGGAATAACAACACTAAAATAGCACTAACCCAGGCCCCTGGAGGGAAAACAAAGGTCAAACTCGCAGGGAGGAGTGTGGAAGTAGAGAACTAACTGGGATAGTTATTGCAAGATGGCAGATCGTACGAAGTGGCCTTGTGTAGCAACCAGGGTGCGAAGTAAGAAATGTGTGTACTCAACATGCAGTACTGAGTTAGCATTACGAAAAAACAATTATCATGTATGATGAATGTTTATTCCATGCAAACAAAAATGTGTACTTTTCATTATGCAGCAAACACTTGAAATAAACACAATGTGCGTAATTTTATTTTCATATACAAGAACAAGTGCCACACAAGAAATAAACGTGTCATTTCAAAACTGCTGTATTTTAAAACTTTGTTATCACTGAAATGTAGACATTCAAATGTACAACATAACTCATCACACACAATATATAATAAAGTATTATAATGTGCATAACATTGTTTAAATGTGCATGGTAGCATATTAACTTTTGACATTTCCTAGCAATGTCAGTAAGATTGTACATCTAATAAATAGTTCCTTTCCAAATGCTGCAAACATTCTTTTTAAAAGGATTTTACTATTTTTAGAAGCGTTTAAAGCATTGTAGATCCTGTTGCACACACAACAAAAACGTGTTGTGTAACAAGTAGTGGATTTCACGGTATTAGTAATACAATTATGTAAAGTAAGTTAAGGTACTAAAAGGTGCCAAAATTAAGAAAACACTAACAAATACAATTTAGGTACAAATTACAAATCGGGTACTACCAACTGGAAAGACATCAACTTCATAAACATCATAGTCCGCTGTCCAAAGAGTGCTGCACGACACGCCTGCCTTGGTAAGTTAAGGATCTGTCGATCATCTACAACGTATTTGCATGGATTTCTTGGTGGAGATTTGTTTGCGGGAGCTGGTGCCAATCACATCATGTACTAGTCTAGACAGATGCCGACGTGTTCGCATGTCTAGACAAAACTGCGTAGTAGCCAAACTGGCGATGGTGCAAAACAGTAACTTGTTTGTTATTCATTGCACTTGCTGGTTAATTACATGTGCTGTGTCAAGGCTTACTAATGTTACCCACAATTCCTGCTCAGTCTAGAAGAATTAACTTCTATGCTATTCACTAATGAATGTTACACTAGTCTCCAGCTCAGTCTAAACGTAGATCGCAGTCAGCATCAAACCGGCGACAATCGAGACGATGATCGCAACCACTGCGGGCAGAGTGGCGCTCTGGCCACTTTCAGTTTCGCAGTAGTCGCCACGATATCCGTACTTGCACCTACGCCAAACGTTTGTTATATTTATTAGTCACCTAAAATTCCTATCGACAAGTAGTAGTTGTAGTAGTAGTTGTGGAAAGCCACTAACATGTCTCTACTGTCAAATAAATACCAATTGGTCTACATTGTAACGCTCTTTCAAGGCCTTCCAAAAGCAAAATAGCAGTTTTAGAATAAATGGCAATCAAAGATTGCAGGTTTTTATATTTAGAATGTTAAGCAAAACAGAAAATAAACATGACATGACATGACGGAGGCATTGGAAAAGTGATCTACCGTATCTTGTCTATCTTAAATAAATTGCAATCGTTCTGCACGTTTATAGAACAAATCTCTTTTGAGGTCTTCTAAGGTTAAAAGTGAAGAAATTAGAATAATGGATAATCTAAGGTGTTATTTAAAATGCTACACAAATAAAAATGGAAATATAAACAAGTCATAACCACTTACACACATCGGGCCTCCGTAGCGCTGGCGAAACAAGATCCACCGTTCCGGCACTGTATTTCCTTGGTGTACAGTTCACATAGATCATCCAGTACATCTACAAAACATCACCATTGTGACCGTCAGGGATGATCTCAATACATCGAAGTTCTCACTACACTTAATTGGGGTCAGGAGGTTAGCATCTGCATCGTTTAACGTCGTACATTGATGTATTTTGTTCTCCCAATATAATTTTGTATTCATATCTGCATTAAGCATAAAGGCATGGCTTACACGATTGAATGTTGTCCAATTTGTCGAGGGTGTCATGCTGCAAGAACCAGTCGTGTAGACACCAGAGCGAACCCATGTTAATGTCTTCTGACAAGCTGGGGCAAAAATCGGTCGTGTAAGCCGGCCTTATATTATTCAACCAGATCGATATGTTCACGGTCTTTTAACAACGTCATGTACTAGTTCCAACGTCCAAGTGTTGCTATGCAGTCAAGTGCACCATTATAAATTAATTGTTTATGGTGTTCCATAGAAATAAACGTATGCATATGTGTTGGTAGTGTTTAATAAGTGACTATAATAGAAGTGATATCTTACATGATTTGTCATCAAACAGCATCTCTGGTGTGCCAGCTGATGGGTATGTTCTGTTACCGACAGTCAGTGAATCGCCGTTCTTGGACAGAACTGTTATGAGGGTCGCCGCCACACTTGCCTGATCACTTGTGGTCAGTTCTTGCTCATATTCCACCGAATGTTCAACACCTACACTCGATTTACTGAAGGAAAAAAAAAACAACCCGTGCATATAATTGTATCGTAATGTGACGGACTGAAACCAAATTAGTAATGCATTAATGTTTCCTGTGTAGAAGAGACGCCTGAAAGATGTGGGTGTGTTATTGGAGAAAATATGTATGGAACCTGTGGCATGTAGATGATGTTACCTTGGTAGCAACTTAAAAGGAATAATTGGAAAAACTAGCAAGTTCACTGAAAAGACACCTTGATAGTTTTGGTTTGAAAATCAATTAAGCGAAGACGAATATGAAGTCAGGCTGACTAAGGTGAGAGGCATCACAGCTGATCTTGCTAACATATTTGTTGGCTCCTAGTTGGCTCGGTAAGGCAGTTGAGTCCTGTTGGCTCCTAGTTGGCTCGGTAAGGCAGCGGAGTCCTGTTGGCTCCTAGTTGGCTCGGTAAGGCAGTTGAGTCCTGGACACTCGAGAAAGGATGAGAAACGCATACAACACTCAATATGTGAGTATGGCGCAGAATGCTCAGGATACGCTGAACGCAGAAAGATATATAGCGGTAAAGTATGGGCTGGTGGAGAAGATGGTCTATTATGTCTCATTAAGAAAAGAAAGATATAAAGTAGGGATTGGTGGAGAAGATGGTCCGTTATGTATCATTAAGAAAAGAAAGATAGAGATAAAGTAGGGTTTGGTGGAGAAGATGGTCCGTTATGTCTCATTGAGAAAAGAAAGATAGAGATAAAGTAGGGGTTGGTGGAGAAGATGGTCCGTTATGTCTCATTAAGAAAATATAGAGATAAAGTAGGGTTTGGTGGAGAAGATGGTCCGTTATCTTATTAAGAAAAGAAAGATAGAGATCAAGTTGGGGTTGGGGGAGAAGATGGTCCATTATGTCTATAGAGATAAAGTATATATAGAGATAAAGTAGGGTTTGGTGGAGAAGAGATAAAGTAGGGTTTGGGGGAGAAGATGGTCCATTATGTCTCATTAAGAAAAGAAAGATATAAAGTAGGGGTTGGTGGAGAAGATGGTCCGTTATGTATCATTAAGAAAAGAAAGAGATAAAGTAGGGGTGGGTGGAGAAGATGGTCCGTTATGTCTCATTAAGAAAAGAAAGATAGAGATAAAGTAGGGGTTGGGGGAGAAGATGGTCCGTTATGTCTCAATAAGTAAAGAAAGATAGAAATAAAGTAGGGGTTGGGGGAGAAGATGGTCTGTTATGTCTCATTAAGAAAAGAAAGATAGAGATAAAGTAGGGGTTGGTGGAGAAGATGGTCCATTATGTCTCATTGAGAAAAGAAAGATAGAGATAATGTAGGGGTTGGGGGAGAAGATGGTCCATTATGTCTCATTAAGAAAATATAGAGATAAAGTAGGGTTTGGTGGAGAAGATGGTCCGCTATGTCTCATTAAGAAAAGATAGAGGTAAAGTAGGGGTTGGTGGAGAAGATGGTCCGTTATGTATCATTAAGAAAAGAAAGAGATAAAGTAGGGGTGGGTGGAGAAGATGGTCCGTTATGTCTCATTAAGAAAAGAAAGATAGAGATAAAGTAGGGGTTGGGGGAGAAGATGGTCCGTTATGTCTCATTAAGTAAAGAAAGATAGAGATAAAGTAGGGGTTGGGGGAGAAGATGGTCTGTTATGTCTCATTAAGAAAAGAAAGATAGAGATAAAGTAGGGGTTGGTGGAGAAGATGGTCCGTTATGTCTCATTGAGAAAAGAAAGATAGAGATAAAGTAGGGGTTGGGGGAGAAGATGGTCCATTATGTCTCATTAAGAAAAGAAAGATATAAAGTAGGGGTTGGTGGAGAAGATGGTCCGTTATGTATCATTAAGAAAAGAAAGAGATAAAGTAGGGGTGGGTGGAGAAGATGGTCCGTTATGTCTCATTAAGAAAAGAAAGATAGAGATAAAGTAGGGGTTGGGGGAGAAGATGGTCCGTTATGTCTCATTAAGTAAAGAAAGATAGAGATAAAGTAGGGGTTGGGGGAGAAGATGGTCTGTTATGTCTCATTAAGAAAAGAAAGATAGAGATAAAGTAGGGGTTGGTGGAGAAGATGGTCCGTTATGTCTCATTGAGAAAAGAAAGATAGAGATAAAGTAGGGGTTGGGGGAGAAGATGGTCCATTATGTCTCATTAAGTAAAGAAAGATAGAGATAAAGTAGGGGTTGGGGGAGAAGATGGTCTGTTATGTCTCATTAAGAAAAGAAAGATAGAGATAAAGTAGGCGTTGGTGGAGAAGATGGTCCGTTATGTCTCATTGAGAAATGAAAGATAGAGATAAAGTAGGGGTTGGGGGAGAAGATGGTCTGTTATGTCTCATTAAGAAAAGATAGAGATAAAGTAGGGTTTGGTGGAGAAGATGGTCCGTTATCTCATTAAGAAAAGAAAGATAGAGATAAAGTAGGGGTTGGTGGAGAAGATGGTCCGTTATGTATCATTAAGAAAAGAAAGAGATAAAGTAGGGGTGGGTGGAGAAGATAGTCCGTTATGTCTCACTAAGAAAAGAAAGATAGAGATAAAGTAGGGGTTGGTGGAGAAGATGGTCCGTTATGTCTCACTAAGAAAAGAAAGATAGAGATCAAGTTGGGGTTGGGGGAGGAGATTGTCCATTATGTCTCATTAAGAAAAGATAGAGATAAAGTAGGGGTTGGTGGAGAAGATGGTCCGTTATGTCTCATTGAGAAAAGAAAGATAGAGATAAAGTAGGGGTTGGGGAGAAGATGGTCCGTTATATCTCATTAAGAAAAGAAAGACAGAGATAAAGTAGGGGTTGGGGGAGAAGATGGTCCATTATGTCTCATTAAGAAAAGAAACATATAAAGTAGGGGTGGGTGGAGAAGATGGTCCGTTATGCCTCACTAAGAAAAGAAAGATAGAGATAAAGTAGGGGTTGGTGGAGAAGATGGTCCGTTATGTCTCACTAAGAAAAGAAAGATAGAGATCAAGTTGGGGTTGGGAGAGAAGATGGTCCGTTATGTCTCATTAAGAAAAGAAAGATAGAGATAAAGTAGGGGTTGGTGGAGAAGATGGTCCGTTATGTCTCACTGAGAAAAGAAAGATAGAGATAAAGTAGGGGTTGGGGAGAAGATGGTCCGTTATATCTCATTAAGAAAAGAAAGATAGAGATAAAGTAGGGGTTGGGGAGAAGATGGTCCGTTATGTCTCATTAAGAAAAGAAACATATAAAGTAGGGGATGGTGGAGAAGATGGTCCGTTATGTCTCACTGAGAAAAGAAAGATAGAGATAAAGTAGGGGTTGGGGAGAAGATGGTCCGTTATATCTCATTAAGAAAAGAAAGATAGAGATAAAGTAGGGGTTGGGGAGAAGATGGTCCATTATGTCTCATTAAGAAAAGAAACATATAAAGTAGGGGATGGTGGAGAAGATGGTCCGTTATGTCTCATTAAGAAAAGAAAGATAGAGATAAAGTAGGGGTTAGGGGAGAAGATGGTCCATTATGTCTTATTAAGAAAAGAAAGATATAAAGTAGGGGTTGGTGGAGAAGATGGTCCATTATGTCTCATTGAGAAAAGAAAGATAGAGATAAAGTAGGGGTTGGGGGAGAAGATGGTCCATTATGTCTCATTAAGAAAAGAAAGATAGAGATAAAGTAGGGGTTGGTGGAGAAGATGGTCCGTTATGTATCATTAAGAAGAGAAAGAGATAAAGTAGGGGTTGGGGGAGAAGATGGTCCATTATGTCTCATTAAGAAAAGAAAGATATAAAGTAGGGGTGGATGGAGAAGATGGTCCGTTATGTCTCACTAAGAAAAGAAAGATAGAGATAAAGTAGGGGTTGGTGGAGAAGATGGTCCGTTATGTCTCATTAAGAAAAGAAAGATAGAGATAAAGTGGGGTTTGGGGAGAAGATGGTCTGTTATGTCTCATTAAGAAAAGAAAGATAGAGATAAAGTAGGGGTTGGTGGAGAAGATGGTCCGTTATGTCTCATTAAATAAAGAAAGCTGGCTAAGCACAGCTATTGGAAAAGAAGGGAACTACCAGGAAAAAACCGAAAATGTATAAGAAAATTAGATGGATTGAAAACATGAAGCATTGGACATATGGATGAAGCACTTGAAGCAGCTAGAGAGACAGCAAGGAGACATCAACGGCCTAACCGAGGCTATGGCTGATACACATCGTCATCATCAATGTTTCCCAGGAAGAAAGGTGCAATGGCGGTGACACAGGTTTTAACACGTTCTAGCAGTGCCATGCTGGACAACTTCTTGTGATAAGTGCCATCTACAACACTGTCTTTACATCTTACCAACCAACAAGGTGTACAAATTTCTTTTCAAGAGCGATACAATAAAAGTAAAAGGCTTTCTCAGTTGACCTATGATCACAGTATCAGGGTATATACAGGTTTAACACCTTGTAATAGATGGAACACCTTGTAGTAGACGGGTGTGCTGATGAATTGGCTTTCTATGACACTTACAAGAGGCGCATGATGACCACCTCCTTGAATCCCTTGGTGTCTTTGTAGACTTCCGTCAGCTGTAATTAAGCAACACGTTCGTCCACATTACATATATAATACACAACTCTATGTTACTCTATTATAATACACACGTGTGGCTAATTAAATAATTTTGGTATATGCATGCGAGACAGGTTAGCTTGCCGGCTTCTTATGGAAAGATTATGACCATTCATGCACTATTTATTAACACAAACCTTGGCGTTAAGTACATTCCATTCGCAAATAGCTAAACGCAATTCCCAGTGCCTGTGGGCAAAGTTTACTGGACTTCATGTGATGGACATTATTGTCATTAACCCCTGGAAAAATATGTTCCCTGCATGCATTGGAGACACTGGTTTCGACCCGAAAAATTCAATTTAAACAGATACCAAGCAACGTATATTTGCTAAGTGTGGTTCATTAAACCACATTTGGACGTGCAATATATTAGAATATATAGTTTATACTATGTGACATGATTCAACGATAAAAGCGATGTGACTTTGTACGGCAGACTCACCGAGTTCTTGAGCTCAGCTACAAATGGCTTAGCATCGGGACTCTCGAGGTCCTCATATTTCTCATCCCACGTCATCTCAAGCTTCAACACTATCGCCACCTTCTTGCCTCCTGCACAGAGATAAACAGATCATCATAAAACAGAAAGCCACTGAAAACAGAAGAAATGATGTGCAAATCAATGTTGTTCATACGGCATGAGAAACATGGCTGAAGATTACACGAAGTTGCAGAGATTGACACACAGCACAAGAAAGACCACTTTGAGGGGGAAAGTGTTGGAGGAGACGAACGACTTCAAGGGTCTTGGCATCTTCGTCTCAGCTGACAGTAATATTGACGCATACACCCCAACATCTGGAAACCCACTACTCTCCGCAACAAGATCAAACTGAAAATATAGAGATCCAATGTCTGCTCAGTACAACTGTATGCTTCAGAAACATGCAGGACCAACAAGAAAAATGAGAGCCGACTCTGAGGTTTTAATGGAAGTTGGTTCAGACAAATCCTCATAATACGTTAGTGACCAACAAGGAAATCTAAGGACACATCAACAATGGGGTGAAACAGAGAAGGTGGATCAAGTTTTCGTCCATGAGCCAGGGAGGGAGGCAGGGAGGGAGGCAGGCAGACAGGCAGCCAGCCAGCAAGCGCGAGAGCTGACGTCGGAATCTAAAATAATTGCGATAGCAGCATATTTGTTTTAATGTTTCAAATAAAGGACATTCTTGATAATATTAATATATATATATATATATACATAAATACCACACAAACACCACACAACAATCTGCTACGATAACTATTGCCAAACTATATACATCGACACACATTTACATAAGTATCCGTCCTTATGTACAGAATGTTCTACTGCTTAGCAGCATAGTACAACACCACCTGGAAAGGGGATATGTGACAGACCTCTGGGCACATGGAGAACAATTGTGGAAGAGGACTGAAACTGACTGGGAAGAAATGGAATGAACTCAGCTGGCTCTCCAATGACCGTAGCGAAGAAGGCATTTTTTAGAGTCTTAAATGAGTTACTCAAGATGCACAAAACTGTAAGGAGTCTCTCCTGTGCCTGGAAGACGGACACATTTTAGAAAATCCATAAGTGTTATGGGTAAACACGCATGTACTCAGTTCAAACAACACAAACATATTAGAAAACAACGGCAATATAGTTTCGATGACTTACCAGTAACCGGACGTTCAACTGTAGAATAAGAACACAAGGCCTAGTAAAAAAGTTTCTTGTACGGACATTTTTTTAAAGAAAGCGGGATGCCCTTATTACTTACTATTTATGGGTTTTTTGTTAGCTTTTTTGTAGTTTCGAATATGGCCACCATGCTCACTGTGGTTGATTTAAAGGCAAGCTGTAGTTTTTCGATGCAATATGGAACATGCCAGTGATGTGTATTACAATGGAGCCTGCCATTCCATTTGTAAATACAATACCTTTTAGTGGGAATGGCAGATGAAACACTTAAGCCAACAGAATATGGCCTGTATGTGTTACACCGGAAAACTACTTAAATTGACTAGAAACAGACAAGAAGCAAACACAGTGTTGAGGGTATGTATGAATGCCATGTGTAGGTTTGGTCATGGTATCATTAGTTTGCATCACCAGCATACAAACACAGTGTTGAGGGTATGTATGAATGCCATGTGTAGGTTTGGTCATGGTATCATTAGTTTGCATCACAAGCATACAAACACAGTGTTGAGGGTATATATGAATGCCATGTGTAGGTTTGGTCATGGTATCATTAGTTTGCATCACAAGCATACAAACACAGTGTTGAGGGTATATATGAATGCCATGTGTAGGTTTGGTCATGGTATCATTAGTTTGCATCACAAGCATACAAACACAGTGTTGAGGGTATATATGAATGCCATGTGTAGGTTTGGTCATGGTTTCATTAGTTTGCATCACAAGCATACAAACACAGTGTTGAGGGTATGTATGAATGCCATGTGTAGGTTTGGTCATGGTATCATTAGTTTGCATCACAAGCATACAAACACAGTGTTGAGGGTATATATGAATGCCATGTGTAGGTTTGGTCATGGTATCATTAGTTTGCATCACAAGCATACAAACACAGTGTTGAGGGTATGTATGAATGCCATGTGTAGGTTTGGTCATGGTATCATTAGTTTGCATCACAAGCATACAAACACAGTGTTGAGGGTATATATGAATGCCATGTGTAGGTTTGGTCATGGTTTCATTAGTTTGCATCACAAGCATACAAACACAGTGTTGAGGGTATGTATGAATGTCATGTGTAGGTTTGGTCATGGTTTCATTAGTTTGCATCACAAGCATACAAACACAGTGTTGAGGGTATATATGAATGCCATGTGTAGGTTTGGTCATGGTATCATTAGTTTGCATCACAAGCATACAAACACAGTGTTGAGGGTATATATGAATGCCATGTGTAGGTTTGGTCATGGTATCATTAGTTTGCATCACAAGCATACAAACACAGTGTTGAGGGTATGTATGAATGCCATGTGTAGGTTTGGTCATGGTATCATTAGTTTGCATCACAAGCATACAAACACAGTGTTGAGGGTATATATGAATGCCATGTGTAGGTTTGGTCATGGTATCATTAGTTTGCATCACCAGCATACAAACACAGTGTTGAGGGTATGTATGAATGCCATGTGTAGGTTTGGTCATGGTATCATTAGTTTGCATCACCAGCATACAAACACAGTGTTGAGGGTATGTATGAATGCCATGTGTAGGTTTGGTCATGGTATCATTAGTTTGCATCACCAGCATACAAACACAGTGTTGAGGGTATGTATGAATGCCATGTGTAGGTTTGGTCATGGTATCATTAGTTTGCATCACCAGCATACAAACACAGTGTTGAGGGTATGTATGAATGCCATGTGTAGGTTTGGTCATGGTATCATTAGTTTGCATCACAAGCATACAAACACAGTGTTGAGGGTATATATGAATGCCATGTGTAGGTTTGGTCATGGTATCATTAGTTTGCCTCACCAGCATACAAACACAGTGTTGAGGGTATGTATGAATGCCATGTGTAGGTTTGGTCATGGTATCATTAGTTTGCCTCACCAGCATACAAACACAGTGTTGAGGGTATATATGAATGCCATGTGTAGGTTTGGTCATGGTATCATTAGTTTGCATCACCAGCATATTACGTAAATGAGTCTGCGGAAAGACTAGTGATGTTTATAAAACATTTTTTAAATGGGCCAACTCCCCCACTAGCCTTCCAAAAATGGGCCAATAAAAAAATGTGGGCCACTTGAATCCGTTAAAAAAGGACCAATCATGGAACGTAATTTTAACTTTAAAACAACACATATTAACTATTTTGTCTTAGACATTAATACCAACGGACGCATAGAAAGTGTTGTCTTTGTTGACGAACTTGCAACATATAATATATAATTTGGCATTTCATCCCATCGTCAGTCTTCGCAAGCCAGGACCATTTGTGCTTAACCTTCTCTTGGAACGAATTTTCAAATTTTGCATTCTTTGCAGACGCATGCACCAGTGCTTCTATGACTTCATCGCTTGATTCCTCTTCTTCGATATCGTGTGTGGCTTGTGTTTTGTCTTTAAAAAAGCCTCCTGTCATTTTTCTTTTCGCCATGATTCCCTCCTTGTGTGACGAGCTCAGAACGTTTTCGTGCATTGAACAATTTTACTAGCCCACATACACTCCCTCCAAATAAACCAATCAAATAAGTCTATATTTTGAGATCTTCTACGTAGCCTCAATTATTGGTGATGTGACACCACCATTTCTCGCCAAGTTCACGGAGACTACCAATAGTCGGCTAAGCAATTTGCAACTCGTTCATCTTTTGACGAAGAAATTGATTTATACGCAATTAATTAATTACATAGTAAGCCAACAAAAATGCACCAACATTTTAAAGGGTTGGTATCATTTGACGCGCCGATTCTTCCATTTTGCACCAGGATTTTTAAAAGTGTGGGAATTCCCACATTATGCGTCCTAGAAACATCACGGAGACTGTATAAAGCAAGAGGGTCATCGTTCTTATTTTAGACTCTGTAGAACGTATATACATCCATACACCTTGTATGATGCATAAAAAGTGAACCGAAGGAATATAGCAATACTTTCGATGGCAAGTTTTGGACAGAGATTTCTTCACAGAACCAAAAAAACTGTTTTAAACAATCTTTTTTCTATAGTAAATGACTAAAAAAGGAGGCGGGAGAAACTACTGGTCGTTTCTTTTTTACTAGGCCTAATCAAATTATAAATCAGTAAATAATACTGACATATAGGTCTATTTAAAAAGATTTTGTCTACTTACCAGTAATAGGACGTTCCACTGTAGGAAAGAAAGAAAGGAATCAAATCATTCATGCAGAAACACGCAAGCAATACTGAAATATCATAGCGAAAAAGCCTTACTTGAAATTTAGATGTGTTAGCAAGCCAACTGTTTAAATTACCTAGCAGGATTTACAAGCATCGACACATTTTATGACAAAACAGAACATGCGTACACATTAAAAGTTTTATCAATTGAGCTTATAACGATGATGATAATAATAGGATAGTCAAGTATCAGCACGCTTTGGAAGTTTACTTGTTAACCTTACCTTCAGACATTAATAAAAGGAATAATTTTTAGGTGGAAATTACCAGTATATTTTAAATAATCGTAACTGAAATTTAAATGTTTTAGTCGGTAAATTGTGTATAAATGTACTCGGAAAAGTATATCCGCACAGACGGATTGATATAACATTGGAATCAGACTTACCCTTTCTAAATCTTTTCACTGTAATCAAACAAAAACGTCACATAAACATACGCTCTTCACACAAAGATCACAGTAACATTATTCATAAAAACTAAAGTGTACTTGTCATAATAAATGAGCTCTAGGCCTGGCCATGTTCACATGTATTCCATACCTTATCTAATATACATTGTGTAATTTAATTTTCAATCACTATTATTAATTTTAGTGCACCGGTTTTGATTAGCTACTTTCCATTGTTGCATAGTATGACTGCAAGATACAGCTGTACGTCATGGCTATATGCAGTGGCTATATGCCGTGGCTATATGCCATGGCTATAAGCCGTGGCTATATGCCGTGGCTATAAGCCGTGGCTATATGCCGTGGCTATAAGCCGTGGCTATATGCCGTGGCTATATGCCGTGGCTATATGCCGTGGCTATAAGCCGTGGCTATATGCCGTGACTATAAGCCGTGGCTATATGCCGTGGCTATATGCCGTGGCTATAAGCCGTGGCTATATGCCGAGGCTATATGACGTGACTATATGCCGTGGCTATATGCCGTGGCTAAATGCCGTGGCTATATGCCGTGGCTATATGCCGTGGCTGTATCATACTGTTGCTATGACTATTATTGTTATTATTACATTCACTTGAGCACGAAACCAATATTGATTGCCGCGTACACAATACCACAAGCTCAATTAACATGCACCAAGTTGACATATCTGCAAATTATTTGGATCATTGTAGTAGCAGATATTGCGCACATACGTGTACATTCTTCAGTACAGACAACATTTTAACAACAAAGGAAATGAACACATAATGCAAATTAAAAACAGACACAGACCGATATCAGCACAGCGTTCAGCCCAGTCTTTCATTGGTCCTTTCCATTGGTCCGACACTGCTTTAGGGCATGCGGAATCAGCCGAATCCAAGCAGGTTTTCACTCGACCTACGTTTCTGAAACATAACATTGAACATGAGATGTGACTTCCAACATGAACAATCATGTTTTCTAGGATAATATCAGATATACAGTATATTCAGTCAAAACATTCTCCAAACCAATAGCCAATGACAATCACCATTGCTGTACATCTAGGGCCGCTAAAGATTATGTTTTATATTATAACAATAGCTTGTTCCACACAACAGAATGAATATTTTGGCTTACTGCTAACTTTGTAACATACTACTTGGGAAACGTTCCGATTTATGTAGCACGAAGTCGTGCGGTAAATGAGTTGAAACTGACCTGCAAAAGGAGACGAGTGTTTCTTTGTTCATTCCTGTGACGTCAACACCATCAATAAGACTAGCTCCGCAAGCTTGTACTTTCTTCGCACATGCTGTTGTGGAGAAAACGTAGAATAGGTAAGTCAATCAGATGGCTAGAACCGAGCAAATCACTCATGATAACTGCAGCTCCACTACAAGCCGAGGGAGTGGACAAGTATAGGGTGTTATGACAGCTGTCAGATCACAGTCTTGTGATACTATTACTGGACATCTCTGGTAATGTGTTCTTCGTAGAATAGGTAGAATAGGTGCTATTGTTATATGTAATTGTTTCGCATTTCAGTAGCATTCAGTACTACTTTACAGATGTAGGTCAAGCGGCACATGAAATGTATAGCGCATTGTAGCTTTGCGAGGAGCAACAGCAATCAAATAACAATTATGTGGCACCTACATCTACGTATTGGTGTAAAAACAGAATTGTCAAGCATGATATCATGAACAAGGACACAAAAACGTCATCATCAGATTGGGGGACCACCAAGGATTTAGTATGGTAATTTAACTTTTGAGAATACAACTGTTTTGAGATTTCTGCTTATGGTAGCTAGTTTCATATGACTTTAATGTGATGAGAAATTGTTGCAGAATTTGGGCGCAGCTACAGGTAAAGCACATTTGCCCAGATTGAGCTTGGTTTTTGGAACAAAAAGCTGTTGTGAAATATATGGTCTCAGCTGACTGGGCGTGTTTGAAAGGTTGTGATGAAGCACCACAAATGAGATGTCGGAGATGGCGAGATAGTTGGACAGTACATTGACATCATAATCACATTTCTTCAATACAGATATCACAACTGCATGTTTTTCGACTGTGGGACCACGGAAGAGGATAGGGACACATTGATTTTGCGAGCTAAGACCGGAGAGAGAGTATCAACATGTCACTTTAGGAGCGACAATGGCAGTAGGTCATACCTGGTCAGGAAAGCTAGGAAAGGTGGGCAGTGTGACAGAATGGGGACACAATCACGGAAAGAGGATGAGTCACAAAAGGTGTGAATAGTTAATGTCATGGAAAGAAGATAGTGTCACTGAAGGTGAAGGAGTCGCGAAATGTGTATGACAGAACAAGGATACAGTCGTGGAAAGTGGAAGGAGTCACGAAAGAAGGATAGAGTCACATATGTAGGATGGAGTAATGGAAAGTGGACCAAGTCACAGGAGAATGGTGTTGTTGGCTCTGTAATAATGGCATGAAGTTTTGAGTACAATTACTTACGGATGTACTCGCAGCCCTGGAGTGTTATCGATAGTTGCATTTGTTGACTCTGGACATACCAACTAGGACACTCCTCATTCAGACTATCAATGCAGCTTTGGATGGAAGCACTCCCTCTGTCAACAAGCATACAAAACACCTTTCAATATCGCAAACGACATTTGAATGACGAATATTTACTGCATGTATAATACCAGCACAAATATTGCATAGTATTTTACTTATCTAGGTCCTCGTGGGTCACATTTGTAATGAGGTAGAGTGCAGCAACTATCTCATAATATGTTGTTACAGTCCAGCATTTCCAAAGAAAGTGTTTAAACTTAGATCTTCAACATGAGACATGGGCGTGAATTTAGATTGATAAGACCACTGAGACTAGATTATTATACCACATGGAAGAAGCATTAACATGTTGCTCACTTGCAGATTTGTTCAAGGCCTCCCACAGCATAGTCCGAGCCGCTCATGAAGGTTTTCACAACGTCGGTGTTACAAACCTCCACTTTCTTCATACATGCTGCAGAAACATGGAAATGGTAGATATCTTGTTGCAAATTTGGTGGGATCATAATCCGTACAACACAATACAACAGCTGGCATCTCAAAAGGGCCTATATCCCTTCAAATCGGTGTTCAACGCCAACATAAAAACCAACAATCTCTATTCCATTCCAGGTCATTGACAATTGGCTAAGTAGCTATGGGGGTAAACCAGGGTAAAATGGGTTGGTACTACGCCAGCTACAAACATTCATTATGGTTCCTACTACTAGTTACATCCAGGGTTGTTTGATTTAAATAAATCATTTGATTTAAATCATTGATTTTAAATCACTGATTTTTTTCATGATTTAAATTACTCCAAAAAAATTTTTAAATCATTGATTTATGATTTTTTTTTACTTCCGATTTTTTTAATCACTGATTTATATGAATTTAACACAAATAATTGTTTACAAACATAGAGATCAACAAAGTTTTGCATGTTTTTTAATACAAAAGCACAAAGTGCGCACACTTGTGTAGTTGTATTGTCACCAGATAGCCTGATATTTTATGACATTGTGTACGTTTGAGCTACCTTTGGTATTCCCTTTCTGAATGCAGTGAAGACACACAAACTTGTCTTCCAGAGGAAGTAACTTCTCAAGTCAGAAGCCCTGAGTTAAAGTCCACATAGAGCTTATGCTAGTTGTTACCTATTCAGTATGTTGACTCATATGAGACAGTCTGGGCTACAATTGCTTAATACTGTTCCAGTTTGCAGTCTGATTGGAGACCCCTAGAGTACACAGAGCCCTGGTCAGGTGCTAATCCACCCTCCCAGCAAACAATAAATAGCACTGCTACAGCCACAGACTCGATTTGAATAGAACACGTTTATAAATATAAACATCTATATAAATGTCTATATACCAGATAAAAAAAATCCAATTTAAATCAAATAAATCCGATTTTTTTTTAAATCATGATTTTTTTAAACCCTGGTTATGTCTAGTAACTTAACACTACCAGGGCAAGGAGTGTGTTCCATGTTGTTGGTGCAACAACATAGTCACAGAAAGCCCCATGTTGTTGGTGCAACAACATAGTCACAGAAAGCCCCATGTTGTTGGTGCAACAACATAGTCACAGAAAGCCCCATGTTGTTGGTGCAACAACATAGTCACAGAAAGCCCCATGTTGTTGGTGCAACAACATAGTCACAGAAAGCCCCATGTTGTTGGTGCAACAACATAGTCACAGAAAGCCCCATGTTGTTGGTGCAACAACATAGTCACAGAAAGCCCCACTGCCAAAGTGTCATGAAAATACTCTTGAATTCAGGTGTCGATTTTCACGGGAGCCCGTGAGTCTGCGACTCCTTTTTTCACCTATGTCAGGTGAAAACGTGCAGGGCCACGAATTTGGTGCCAGACCTAGACAGTTTGTGAATTATGTTTTATATAACTGTAAGTAATAACTATACTAGAGTAATATGTAGCTATGTGTATGATAGATAGCACACTTGTAAAGGTTGCTATAATCTATAGATCACATTGTCTAACAAGCTTACCTTTACTCTACTGTATTCTTCACGGAAGTTACGATAGTTGCAGCGAAATATTGCCGGCATTGTTTATGCTTTAATTTATGCATTATGACACTGTGACCTTTAGCGGCAAACTTTATTAATAAAAAATAATGATGCAAAATTGTCACTACCGTTATTTATTCTAAACAAATAATTATCATGCATGCATGCACACATGGGTGTTTACATATCATGCGCGAAACGTGTATCTGTCATTTATCGCCCCAGCAACGCCAACCAAATGCCATCTTTTCCATAAAACTTGTTAGTAAACACATGCACATGTTGGTGCAAGCTGCCGTACCACACCACGTGTAAAGATTGTCAATAATGTATGCATCATGTGATGAAATCCGAGCACCACATTGGTTCACATCTGCCCATGGTGCTCAATCTACCTGCTCAAAAAACATGCAGCCCAGGCCTGCGCAGGTGGCTGTACGTAATATGTAATAGTCTACATCATAGATGGACGAGACGATTAAAAAAAATGAAGCATTATTTGGACTGACTTTGTTTAAATTATTATTTGATTTGTTGGAAAAGTGCGGACTCACAAATTCTTTGGAGGACTCCCAAATATGAGCAGAGTGGAAGTCCAGCGGACTCCCACAAATTTCCCATGAAAATCAATGCCTGTTGATATATGTACCTTCTCGAAAGGACCTACATGTTAGCATGTTGAATTTGTACGAGGGACACCTATTTGTAAATTCCTTCCCACTGATTCTCTTAATAAACAACTGCAATCACACAGTGATTCATGTAGCAAGTGGTGAATGCTGAACAGAACAACTGCTTAATGAAATGCTGCAATAAATAAACTAACCTGTGAATGAACATCCCATCCTCGCCATATCCATATAGCTGCTGTATTGAGTGACAGTGTCGGCAGGACAAGTTGTCACCTCCTTAATGCATGAGGAGAGTAGCTGCTCAGAACTGCAAAGAAACAAATCATTATTATAATTTCCACTTCTCCCGTATAATTTAATACTACTTTATATACTTTAACAAAATCTGGCTACTGCACTGGTACTACTACTGGTGGAAGTATTTGAATGAATTGTTTTTGCAATATAATTGAAGCATGACTGATACGCTTTCTTGGGAAGTTGAGTTGGTATGAACAAGTCCTCCAGATGGTGAAGTGTAATATGTTATGTGCGATTAAAGTTTTACTTTACTTTATCTTTTACACAGAGCAGGTACAAGATTTATAACAACAAATATTTTCAGATCATAAAATGATCAGAATTACGTCGTAGCACCATATAATAACACTTATTGCACAACAACAAGAAACATAATAACAACAGTCACAGGAAGTATTGACAACCAACTGGACACAGCACCTTGAGGGAGACAACAGAAACAAATGACGCAACAAACCACACAAACACAATGTAGTTGGCAGGCAGACAGGTTGTTCTTCTTCGTTGCACTCTTTATAATTGGGCGAGGCTAGTTCATGTGCAACTGCATCGCCCCCGCAGTTATCCCTTTCTACTTTTCCTTTCTTCCTACACTTGTTATCTTCCTCTGCCTTTTTTACATCAGTCGTTACAGAGTCCTCCCATCTCAGTTGTAATCTGTCCCTATAAATGTTGATCAGTAATGCAAAAGAACCCAGCCTTCGTAGGAACCCCAGAACTTGTCTCCACTCACCCGCAGATCTTCTCGAGGGTGACCACGTCAAAAGGACCACGGCCGACAGCACCCATGAATGATTTTGAAGCCGGTCCTGCGCAGTCTTGTAGACTCTGGCTGCACTCGGCTGTAGACCATGACAAAGACAAAACATGAACCAGAGATTGTAGCGTCCCAGTTTGTTTTAGGTTCAGCTAATATAGGCAGTGTGGAAGCTTGTACCGGTAAAACATGTCTACTTTGTTTACATCCAGTCAACCTCAAAACTAATATAATTTTATTAAGCACATAGTTACCAAGAGCCCATTTTTACATGATACCTTCAATAATATAATTTTCCTTTTTAAGTCACGCCCTACAAAAACGTTAAAAAGACAAGTACCATACTCTATATTCATCATGTTTACCCAATTTTCTCATGAAGATTGATAAGACCATAGTCATATTTATGTAGCTAGTTTCGCTGGAAATTTATTGCATAGAAAACCTAAAAGGAATTGCTTTGGTGACAAATTGCTATGTCTGAATATTATTCAACATGTAACGTGGTCATTTCAGCTATGCCGCAACTACATGGTTAAGGTGCATGTAGTGATGTATCTTATCATGACTGATTACTAATCTGAAAGAAGAACGCATAATCCCAGTTACCTATCTGCCTGCATGTTGACTGGTACCCATTGATGAGATTCACATAAGGCTTGAGAAACTCCGCTGGACAATCTACGATATTCTGCACACAGGTATTGATGTTGTCAATGTCACTGCAAGAAAATAGCAATGATTAAAATAAGTGTTGCCATCGTTAATATAGTATGAGGTTGCTTTGAAATACCAACAAGCTACGTCAGGCGAACAGGCTTAGATTTATAACACAGACTTGGGCAGGGGTCCATTGTGGGGTCGCCTTGCAATTCCAGGGGTCTTCTGCAAACATGCAGACTTATTATGGAATGGCACGTTACGTGTGAAACACAATGGTATTGGAAGTCTGATACAAAAACTGCATACATCCAACTTTCCACCAATATGTCAGCTTGTAAGTGAATTGGCTAGTTGTACTAGATAGACCAACAAAACCACTACAACAATCGCTTAAAACACCTGTCATTCAGAAGGGCAGTCATGTGGAACATCGGTCATGTGGAACATCGGTCATGTGGAACAAACAATCAGTCAATTAGCCAGGTTTCTTTCTGTGAAAATGAATCTGCCAACACCAATAGATAATCCAAACCGTTAACATGATATAACAGACATGCTTCAACACTGCCAGTGTACATAAGTTTTGCCATAAGTTAAATATGCTTACCTGCATGCGTTAGTCAGTGTTCTGGCATCAAACGTTGGGTTCATTAGATTGTTGCTGTGTTTGCCAAAGCAAGCTACCAGTTGGTTAGTGCATGCTGGATAAATAAGAACAGATGTTCTATATCATTAAAATATTTCAAAAACTTGTTTTGTATTGTAACAAACAGTGTTACTATGACAATGATATGACATTTATGTACAATAACTTTAAAGGTGAACAAGGGGACCTTTCACAAGTGTTGACATTTACATATTTGTAGAGTGTATTAGTTATCATGCCCCTGCCCTCCCCAAATTGGCGCTGCATCACACAACCATTGTCAAATTTCGCATGCGACCAACATAAAAAGGTAGACGTTGACAACTGTGAATGGCCCATAATAACAAATATATTACAAGATCATGTCAGTTTAGTATTAATTAGAATGTGTTTGTTAATAACATCAACGCTTGTGTTCAAATAATATGTTGCTATTACTACACCACAAACGGCAGCCGGTGGTCCTTTATAAATACCCCGCTAGTTCTAAAACAAGAACACTTGTTTATCTATCTGAAGTCAATTACAAGATGAATTAATGCTACATGCAAACGTTAATTTGACATATCCTTTTTAGCAACACAATTTGAAAGGTGATCTTAACAAAATACGATGATACAATTTCTTTTGACTCACCAACAGTAGAACAACCTTTAGCCATATTGCTCATTTGTTCCTGATACGGCCTGGTCACCGATGCTGGACATACGGAGTTCAGATCGGCCAAGCAGCTCTGAGCAGTTATCACGTTGCTGCAAAGCAAGGTGAGGTCAAATGACAAACCTTCCAAGTATGAGCGCCACCTGTGAGCGCCACCTGTGAGCACCATCACATAGCATGGCACAATGCACACATCGTTGGACTTCGTCAATTAGTTAGGGGAGCTTGACGTCACTGTAATAATGTGACCCGTTCAGTAAAAAATTATTAAACTGTGATTATTTACGCTGCGAACGTAGTTTGTCAAAATGCACGTTGGTTTAGAAAAATGTACACCTCTTAGGGAAACGTACGATTTTCATGGAAATGTACATATCAAATCACTGATAAAAACAAGCAGAACAGCTTATATGGACACTGCATAAGTCATTACCTAAAATGTGTGTATTATGTTTATAATACGAGTCGACTTTATTTATCCATACCCAACAATAAAATGTGGTATGATCTAGTAATATCTATGGTAATGGAGTTAAGACACTTCCATTAACAATGTCAGGGGAACATCACTTTATTCAGATGTACATACAATTACGATAAAGTAAATTACTACATCCATTTAGCAGTAACATAATTTCAATCAGTCTTGGATCATCTTTGAATTAAAAAATGGTGAATCCTTTTATTTCTTCTTTAGTGCATAATCCCCCTCTGGGCCAGTCGAAATGTAGTTAAGTTAACAAACTAAGTTTAGAAAAAAATTCATATAGATTTAAAGTGATGTTAAGGTTGTTTTTCCTCTTGTTTTGTTAGCGTCTGACCTCATGCCTCTGCAACCTCGTTCAACGCACATTGAATATAATGTTGTTCCAGGGTCACTAATATCTTTGATGGATCAATGTGATATACCAAGTTTTGTGCATGTTAAATCGATGATGGTCTTCCTCACTGTTAGCTTCAAAGGGTACAGTCAGCTCAAAGACATGAACTCTGTTAATGCTAGTGTAATGGCAAGGATGGGGGGGATGAGAGGTAACTAGCACACCAGGTGAGATGGTAGGTCCACTGATAGATTTCCCTGGTAGATCACTAATAACATGAGAAAACGGAGACATTTTCCTAGATTAATTATGTCTCCACGTGTAGCGGCCATGTTCTAACATGATCGTACAACCACCTTATACTTGAATGAGGGTTTGGGTGTTGCCACATAAGCACACTCAGCTGACGTCTTCTTGGTCTATAGTTTTAAAGTTTCAAAGGGTGGGAAGAGTATAATGGATGGCAAAGCTGAAGACACGACAAGGAAGACAGGGGATGGAACAATGCTATGTAATGTCCGATTTCTTCTAAATGGGGTAGACCAACTACACGTCTTGCACAACCAGGTCTTTCAGATGGTCTAGCCATACTTCACATTTATCCATGTTAATGGTAGTTTTTAAGCGTGACTTGTATATTACCAACACCACTATAACTGTAGGGCCGAATTTCATTAAACAAAGTCACATATTCACTTACTACTGCAACATTTTCTACACTTGCAGATCCTCATTACGTACACATTTAACACTTCTTTCTGTCTCAACAGGGAAGCAGAATGTTATCATTGATATATTTCTCTTGTGGTATTTGAATTATCTTACTTCGATACTACTGTATTTGTAAACCTTCGAATTGCTGTCATAATAACGTGACACTCACGTGCAGAAGACTATGAGTGAAGCCGGGTTGAGCTTTTGCATATCAGTCCCGTTCAGCATGTTAACGTGACATTCCTGCACTTTCTTGAGACAGGCTGTAACAGAAACACTCTTAGTCGCTAGTTATGCCAGACAGACAAACAGACAGAGAGGCAGGCAGACAGACAGACAGACAGACAGACAGAGAGGCAGGCAGGCTGGCAGACAGGCAGGCAAACAAACATTGTACATTTTGTGCAGTATTATTTACTAATCATAATTATTAGCATAAATTATGTTGAACACAAACACTGGTGTTATTATTATAGAAAAGGCAGATTAATCCAAACAATACAATTACAATAAAAAGTAAGACAATCTAACGCAATGATCTCCAAAATTATGATAGGCGTTAACGTTTTTATTATGAGTATAATAAATTATTATGTTAACTGAACTCCTATTAATAACGTCGTTCTCATAGAAGCCATAATTATAATTTATAATTTATTTGGTGACAATCTCTGGTATAAAAAGGAAAGCATATATTTGTAACGATTTTATAAGGTTTATATCAAATTGTATAAATCCCATTTCAGAACAAAGGTAGGCTGGCAAAAACTAGTGCAGTTACCGAGTGACAATGTCAGTAAGTATGTGTTAGATGTAAATACTCAATGTAATGAACATGTGAAGAACACAACGCAATCGTTATTAGTCGATCAATATATTACTTTCGTTATAAACCCCAACCATACAAAATACAGCGTATGACAAGGACAACGTACCTGCATTGGAAACATAGCAGATTTAAGTTTAATGCATGATATCTGATCATTTGTATCATAACTGCGTATTATAGATTATAACTTATACCTATTCTAACATATTGACCACAAAAACACAGTTTGTATGTTTGGATGAAATGCCATTTCTACATGGGCAAAATGTTAGAATTTATATAGTTTATACTATTATTCCACGATAAAAATTATCAGACGTTGTACCTCTAAGCCTCCAAGAACATTTCTCTCTTTTTCTTTGATATTTGCATCGAGTCATAATAGTAAATATCCTCTTTCTAGATCATCCTACCAAGTACCTAGTGCATATACAATAATTCAGGCATATAAACTGGAGATTATGTTTATCTGCTGACGAGGGCAAAAACATTTTCCATAGTCAATTCAAGGAACAACTATATGAGTTTAACATCTATAATCTGCCAATAAAGTATAAATTAAGCTAAATAATGTATTCAGTAACTGTTTTATGCAAACAGTATTGCATGGCAGATTACTGTTTAATAGAGTATTAATAGTTTTGCATATTATTTAAATATACTTACGGACGAATTGGCAGCCCAGTTGCAGATATCCATCTACTACTTGTCTTTGTATTTGCACATAGTCACTCGGGCATTCTGGCGTCAACCCATCGAGACAGCTGACAATGGTATCTTTCTGTCTGCACAGACAACGTCATACAAACATTTTTCAGTTAATATTGATTTTTCTGTTTTTTTATAATACTGATATTTTATTTAATTATGTAATAAAATATCACAACTGGTCCTAGGATTGCTGACATCCATATAGCATGTGGGTTGAAGAATAGTGCCATTTTCTTAATTCAGACCTTACGCCAAGGTTTTCCCTTTAAGTTGTTTTGGAGAAATTACTTGTAAAATTGACATGTTACTCAATATCACCGCTGGTGAGTGCTAATAAGATATGTTTTGGGATGATATACGTTTTTCTTAATGAACGTGGAGAATTTAAAATGTGGACTCAAAAACAGTTCATCTAGCTATATATTCACAGCAAGAACCAACGAGTGAGATTTACTATCTCGAGTGCTAAATAAACTTATAGGTCAAATAAAAGTATAGGATGGCATATCGGTCAAATTTAATAATAGTATAATGCCAAATAATTGCATATGGGGCAAATTGTTCAAAACAAATATTAGTACAGTGTGAAAAAGTCACTAGTATATTTGTCTTTTTTGGCGCCATAGCCAAATTGTTTGACTTGATGTGAAGGCATCCTTATTAAACTACGCGGATCGCCATGTATTTCAGGTTTGTCACACCGAATATGCATAAACGTTGTGCATGTTTGCGTTGCGTCACCGCAGATATAGAAACCGCGTTTTATATCTACAAAAAATGGGGAATTTTCGTTTTTAACTGGACTTTAAAGTTTTATTGGCGATCTTTTACTTTCTGACCTAACCATGAAAATTATCACACAGAGCACCAAAACTTCTCATATATATACTATACACATATCACGTTGTCAAATATGTATATTTCCTTTCTGTAAAATCGATGCATATGACAAGGTGTCGTTCAGTTACACCGAAACTCCATGCTGTGGTGCTGCTATTAGAATTATGTATTTCTGTGTATTAATTGTGCATGCTTCATTGGAGGTAATTATACACATATATATATATATATATATATATATATATATATATATATATATATACAGTCAAGCCTCGTTATAACGCGGTAGTCGGGGTCCACGACTCCGGACCGCGCTGTAAGCGAGGCGCGTTAGGTGTTCTAATATCTGCCACCAGACCGCCGCCTGCTGCACCAAGTCCATGAACCCTTACAGCATTGTCTTATACGGCAATATGCAGTTTATGGAACTTATTAAACGAGTATACTATCATCAACTTGTATTATTTTTAAATGTCACACCCTCTTGACTCTTGAACTGAATAACCTGGACCTGAGCAGCCGAAAACGTATATGATTTGACAAACGTAGTATGCAAGCTGGTAAAACACAGAAAAAGACAATAGGTAGAATTAATAATTGTTTCACTTCGTCTTTCAACCGATCTCGACCGAAGCATAAATTTATTACGCACCACTTAACATCGATTCATCATTTCATATGCGGATGACGAATTCGTATTTTCGCCACCGGAAGAGCCTTGGGTTAGGAATTTGGCGTGTTGGTTTCGTGCCGCGAAAACGATTAAATTTACGATGTAATGGAAGCATGTAATTTCACCCAAGTGTTATGTTGGTACCGCATATTAAATGCATTTAAAACGGTTGATCTGATTCTTACGTGAGGCATATTTGTGAATCTCGATTGCAATTTACAAACCGTCGAAGTGAAGCCAGCGTCAGCGATTGATGTCGGCGGCAGCGCAAAACAAACAACACGTTGATACTCGTTCATTGACATCGTTCACCTAATGTTTCTTGAGAATTGTCAAAGCAATTCTAAGTAGGTTTAAGCGGGCCCATTTGACATTTTCCCCTGGCGGAAGAAATTCGGGGTCCACGACCGACCGCGCTATATCCGAATCCACGTAATAACGGGGCACGTTATAACGAGGCGCGACTCTATATATATTACATACAATATGATGATAATATGAATAAAACTAGTTATCTAAGAAGATGACGTCATATATAGCACATAGAAAAATACAAGTAATTCTGAAACACACATAATTACACGCAACGAGGCACTCACGCACGCACGCACGCACGCACAATTAAAATACAGAAATACATAATTGTAATAGCAGCACTGCCGCAAGGGGTTTCGGTGAAACTGAACGACGCCTTGTCATATGCATCAATTTTACGGTAGCCTTGGCGCTATGCGTAGGTGCCGTAGGAGAGGGCGATGGTTTGGTTTAATTCTTTTGTAAATTTTGATCATTTTGACAAAATGTACTTTTTTTGGCCACGTGACATGT
Organism: Lamellibrachia satsuma; assembly: GCA_033239005.1. NCBI lineage: Eukaryota > Metazoa > Annelida > Polychaeta > Sabellida > Siboglinidae > Lamellibrachia > Lamellibrachia satsuma. Next base: position 305,017 of record BSQZ01000028.1, read on the forward strand.
GTATATGTATAGTAGATATATGAGGAGAAGTTTTGGTACTCTAGGTGGTCGTTTTCATGGTTACGTCAGAAAGTAAAAGGTTGCCATTTTATTGAATGGAGCAGGCAAGCCCATTGGCAAAGTCAATCGCCATACAATTTTTTCTATTTGGCTGTTGCTGTTGTATAGGCAAAGGACCCGCTCGCCAAAAACTTACGCATTTTCATGAAACGTGAAACCTTACAAAACTGCCATAAACAGAGCAATAAACACGTATTTCATATCTGTATGCATTCCTATATGTATACCACTAAAGTTACCTGACAATAAACATGTAAAAGTGTGAAATTATTACCTTTTTGTCAGAACGCATGTGCTTGTAAATATTCGTATATAACCGTGTGTATGAGCGAGATTACCAAACGGGATTCTCGTAGATCAATATAAGTTTACGTATATCAATATAAGAATTGTCGTCTGCTGGCCATAGAGTTACATCATTAATCATCCCCCTATAAACTACTAACTTACTAACGGGTGTTTTATTTATGTCTGTGCTGCTGGCCCATTCTGGCCTCATTCTACAATAAATCATGTTAGACCATTTGACCCAAAGGCAACATCACGTGCACAGTATGGCGGCTATTTATTAAATCTTTTCTATGTGACCGATAAAGGTACTCATAAATAATTGTTTGGAGAATATTTCTTCTGCTTCTTGATGCGCAAGTGTCGGTTGTATGTCACGGAATACACATGGGAAACAGTTAGTGCGTATTGGTTTTAAAACTAAAAAGTTATTAGTTCCATGGCATTAGGCTACGGAAAGCCCAAATCGGTGCGTACGATTCTCACGGCCTGGACCTCGGCCCCAAAGCTCAAAAGCAGGGCGGACGATTGTCTAGCAACCCCGTTTCAGGGGAAACCGCCGCCAGCCGGTTACGACTGGTTTGAAATTGAAAGACACAGTGCACGGCTTCATTTACAGTCGGTTTACACAGTGATAATGGCATTTTAACTAATAATATACCATGTCGAGCTACAGAGAACTAAGGATTCTGACTGATTCATCTAATCATTCAAATCGAACGGTCTAATGCTTCAGGATCAAAATCAAGGAATTTCAGAAACACGGGATCCCATTAAACTCCTGAAATGATAGCAAAGAAAATTAAGAAGATGAAAGATAATTAATCACCTGGAGTTGATGGGATACCACCAAAACTGCTTAAGGAAATTGTTGAGCAAATTAGTACACCACTTGCAAATTTGTTTAACTTGTCACTAGAAGAAGGAATATTTCCTTCAGAATGGAAAGAAGCAAACATTATGCCGCTATTTAAGAAGGGATCGAGGAACAAGCCAGAAAATTACAGACCAGTGAGTTTAACATCAGTTGTACGTAAATTACTCGAAACATTAATTAGTGACATGGTGGAATTCCTTGTAAAACATAAATTAATAAATACATCTCAACATGGGTTCCTAAAAGCAAAGTCATGTATAACCAATCTCTTATGGTTTTTTGGAAGAAATTACAAAGTAGGTAGAGGACTGGTCACCAGTGGATGTTGTCTACTTAGATTTTCAGAAAGCTTGCAATAAAGTACAACATCAAAGATTGTTACTTAAACTATTAAACTAAAAGCCTATGGTATAGGTAATGATGTAATCAACTGGATAGAAAAGTGGCCTACACACAGAAGACAGAGGGAAATAGTAGATGATGAGATTTCAAACTGGAAATCTGTTTTGAGTGGGGTACTACAGGGATCAGTATTAGGCCCTATACTGTTTTAATATATATATATATATATATATATATATATATATATATATATATATATATATATATATATATATATATATATATATATATATATACATAGATAGATTTGGAAGATGACATATCTAGCGAAGTACTCAAATTTGCAGATGGCACAAAAGTATCCAGAAAGGTTACTAATGATACAGATAAACAAAGTTTACAGGATGATCTAGATAAATTGGTTAAATGGTACTCTTTTTCACACAGAGGGTGATAAATGAATGGAACAAACTGCCAAATGATTGTGTTAATGCTAGTAATGTGAATATGTTTAAAAATAGAATTGACAGAGGGCGGGCTACGCATAGATGAGAACATTGTTGGACTCTCGATAAGCAAATGGCTTCTTTGTCCACTTGCCATCTGGAACTTGTTGTTTGGGATGGCAATCTTGTTAAATCTTGTTAAATTCACGACTGTCGTTCGAAAGGATGAAAAATTAGTCGTCAGAGGGAGCCACATGCAGGTTCCAGTTGGGAGCCGGTGATTTTAGCGCGAGCGGTAACCCGTTCCATGGATAATTGATTAGCCCTGTATAATTTGTCATGATTATCGGAGAATATAGGCTGGCACAAATGTTAAAATTTAATCATAGTATAGTGCCAAATAAGGTGCATATAGGGTGGCATTTTTCATCAAATAAATACGCGTGTAGGGACGCTTATTCGGCACACAAGAACAAGAGTAGTTGCGGACCCTGATATTCGTACTGAATAACTAGCCCACTCAAGCAAGCATCGGGACCATTTGGAAACAGCATAATACAGCCATTTTACTCACTTGCAAACTTGCTCCAAGGCGCCCGCACCATAATCAGTGCCGCTCGCGAAGATCTTCCCCATCTCACTAACTCCAACACACGACTCCATTTTCTTGGCACATGCTGCAAAAAGTTAATCACCATTCAACATGGCGGCATCCCCGCCGCTAGGGACTTCTGACGTCATCAGTACCACTGGCAGATCGATGCTGATTTTCCAATCGCTGCCTTAACCAATGAGATTGCGAGCTCGAATTTACTAAGCATACTTTCTTTAATTTTAACTTTAATTAGCCGTGGACCAGTCGTCGCATGTCGGAGGTGGTAATGATAGGCATTTCCTGGAAACGCTCTTTGTAGTTTGGACGGGGGGGGGGCGGGCGTCTAGTTCCTAGAAACACGTCGACCAAGACGAAGTACAATTAATTCAGCGTACATCCACCTCTGGCGTGAGAAAAACTGACAAATCCACGTTTCAACAGTTCAATCTGCCAGGGTACTTTAGAACTAATACCACCCTGGCCCTGACTAGCGGAGATGAATTGCTGCATAACTAAAGGTTAGTTTGTTGTTGGTGAGCTTAGTTTTAATTTAACGTTCAGAAGAAAATGCAGTGAATTGTTCAAGACAAATTATTTTTAGACGATGTCACGCAACAGAGAACCGGAAGTAGTACATCACAATTAAAGGTCGGAGCACTTACTAATAATTAATCGCCTAATCATTTGCTTAACTTAACCCTATCTCCAACCCTGTCCTAGCCATAATGCAAACTCTAACCCAAAAATATCGCCTTCTATGAGCTATACGAAATAGATGGATGGTTTGTTGATCAGATCAATTCCTGGAGGCAGACGGACAACGATGCAATAATGGATATGTGGGCATATTTGGGCATAGCGACAGCCAACGAGAGTGGGAGGTTCCAACCAGTGTTTCGTGTTTGACAAATCATGCGAGCATTTTGGTGAGCGATTTGTTAGTTTTGCTTTACCCGTTTGGTGGCGCCCCATTCAATATGATGAAGATACACCATGCGCCCACCCCTGCCCACCACAGTACACGAGTCCCTCACCGACTGGTTGCAAGAAAGCAAATGGCGGCCTATTGTCGTCTTGTACGCGAGGATGTACCATCCATAAATGTCGTGTCAAGAAACTGGCAACACGGTTGACTTAAGCTGATGTTGAATTGTTATTGCATATTAAGCAGAATTAACTCACGCATGTAACCGCATCCTGTAGTGAGGAAGTTCGCGATGGTTGTTTTGTACTGTTCGGTGTAAGCGTCTGGGCAAGTAGTAGACTGTTCCAAACATGTCGACAGACGGTCTTTCAACCTACAGATGATAAACATAATGCATGTCAGGTACATGTGTTAATTTTTCAGTAGCTAAGTTCAAATTCACAAAACACAATAGCTCCGTTGAAATCTCCAAAGTACACAACACAGATAAGAAGGACTACAAACGAAATAAATATTTTTTTAATCGCCTAACAGAAACGAATACTGTGTTTCACTGTTAATACACGTAAATACTGTTATGAAAAAACCCACAGTGATTTACAGCGAAGGTGAATCACAACCAAAGCTAGCCGCGTTACTATAAACTTAGTTAATTCCTTTGAAATTTTCGAATAAAAGTCTTTAAAAAAACACAGTGCACTAACCATGGAACTCGTGCTGGAGGGAAGTCGCAATAAGAGAACTCACTACGTCACCTAGTTCATACGCATTGTGATTGGCTGTTAAGGGTAATGTACCTCTACGTTGGATTCTTTTGGCAACAATGAATGAAACCGAGACATTTGTTATAAGGGATCCTAAAGTTGACCTTGTGGGATTCAAACAAGAAACCAGTATCAAGCAAGGTCAAAAACGCTACATTTAAAAAATGTATGGGGGCAATTACGTGTTCATAAATCCGCGGCTGATGTGTTACATTACAGTTCTATCGGTGCAGACAGTGTGAGGTTTACGGTAAAAACCGTTGTTTTGGAATTTAGCTTCGAAGAATCATGACACACGTGAAATGTAATGCATGATAACACACGTTAACATCGCAGCTCATAGAATACATTTCACTGCAGTTATACTATTGACAATCTAGTACTCACGGGCAAAGTTTCTCCAAAGTCGCCACTTCAAACTTTCCACTGCCAACCGCACCGAAGAAAGGATTTGCCTTCTCGCCGGCGCAATCCAGCACACTTTTCGAACAATCAGCTGTAGATACGCATACAATGCAGCCAGTAAGCATACACGCACAGACAGCCAGTTAGCATACACACACAGACAGACAGCCAGTTAGCATACACACACAGACAGACAGCCGTATTTTGCTATGTCACATACTGTCTAGAATAGCGCTGATATATTAACATGCATATTTGATCATTGTAACAATACATCGATTAATGTAATCTCGGAAAATGCGAAGTGTGTTAGCCAATCCTTAAGTTTACAACCCGCTGATGTGCTGTAAGATAGTCCACCGGAAGTAAAATATAAACTTCTACGTTACCTGTCATTTTGCACATTGCGTGGTAAGTCGTCAAGGTGGACTTATAGAAGTCGAGCACTTCCTTTGGACAAGCAGTGCTACGTTGTACGCACGTGCTTACGTTACCAAGTACACTGCAAACAACAGTATTAAATGCAACCACTGCAACAAAATACAATAACTTATACTTATAGTGCACAGGTAGTCAGTGTTTAACTATAAAAAGATGCACTCGCTTAGGAAAGCCTCCAACTAGCAGCGATCAAACGAATTTCAGGAAACAACTTTTTGAAGACCATGGGGGTTTGACAATATGTCAACGGGGTATCGTTACCAGCGATATAAAAAGCACGGGGTACTCTTTGCAGAAATGCTTAACCCTAAAAGAAGTATAATGGCGTTTTGTGAACAATCTCATTCACTTGTTTTTCTTCTGATTTTGTGTTGCAATTGTTCCTACGATACATGAAAATATATTGGGAATTATCAAATACTAGTAGTATGAATACATGTATACGCGGAGTGGACATACGGATTATCTGGGTGAATAAATACAGTGGCGTGAGAAAATAGTTACTGATATTACATATTCTATGTACATTACTATTAGGTCAAATGCACTTACCCGCAAATATTGTGCAGTGTTGCGATGTCGAATGTTGGGTTAATCTTAATGAGTTGGTAGCCATCGAAGCAGGTTTGCAATTCATTGTTGCACGCTGTAAACAGAAACACCCATAAAATTGTGCTGTTTAATTGTTCAATACTGTTTGCTTAATTTACGAAAGTACATTATAATATATTATGCTAAATATACCACACGTAGCAAGTGTGTTGATGGAAAATGATAGTCATTTCATAAACAAACCTCAACATAATTATGTCATTGGTCACTTATTAAACAAACAGTGGTATTCATCTGTCGACAATGGAGCCTTCTGATACTGTTTTTATTTTCAACTTTATTTAAAACGTTGATAGTTATATCCAAATCAATCTATGGGAGGACGTAAACTTGGATGCATCCTGTTTCATCCGTACCGCCACGCCAAGCCAAATCTACCAACTCATAACTTCGTTTCAGATGTCTTTTATGCGAATATTGGCGTACTGTGAATAGGAATTGAATGCAAATGTGCAATGCACTTATGACCAAACATAACCTCTAATGATGTGACTTACGCAGCATATCGCAAACAATAGAATTCATTGTATCAAGCTGAGCATTCCACGTGGTTGTCATGGCGCTGGTACATTGGGATGCCGCCCCACTGATGCACTTCTTCAAGGTCGTCATTTCGCTGCAGCATAAAACAAAATTCGTCCATGAATCTGTGTACGTCAGTGCAAAGTTCACACAAACCAGGTTTAGTAGTGTACGTCAGTGCGACATTAAATTAAGTGTTTTTAGAAATAAAGACTGTTAGTATCACTATAGCATTATCATTATAGCATTATTTACTTCTGATTATATGAACGAATGGCATGTTAACAATAATAACGAGTTTCTGAGAAGAAAACATGAATTACAAAGTTACAATACAATGGATTAAATAAAACTGTTGGCAGTTTTTATATAATAGTTGTGTACGCTTACCCATATACATACGTACGTACGCTAGTACAAGTACTTTGTTTGAATAAAACGAAGATATATGAAGCTGTTCTGGGATATTTCAAAAATCGACAGTTTTTGCTTGCTCACCTGCACACGTCCTTCATGAGGCCGGTTCCCATCCCTATGTACATGATAAAGTCATTTGACACCCCAATACTGAACAGACGTGCGACGTTCGATCCACACGCAATAATCTTCTTGGTACAGTCTACAAAACAAGACGTGTAGTTTTAGACTTTGGGAACAGTTCACAACAGTGTGCAAATTTGTACAAAGCGTATTAATGGCGGAAGTGCCTTTTATATATTTCTTTGTGGTGGAATGCTCCGTGTTTAGAAGAAAACTTTCTGAACATTTATGACCTTTCAAACGTGACACCTCTGCAATTTCTTATTGCAAATATTCGGGTGGGATTTATCGTTCATGGTTCATTAGAACCACACCACTAAGGTACGTTGTTGTAACGCACGGTATCTAATCTTTACGACTGCTCACAGCGCTTTACACTTCACCCCTGGCAGACCTGTTCATTCCAACGCCATCTCGATTTCTCTGAGAAGCATTCAGCCATGCTGCAATTACTACGCGAAGACTGTGTTCACATTCCCACCTCTGTATGTAGCCAGGTACTCATTATACAGCTGAGTGAACTGTGGCAAGGTGGGATGAACGAAATTGCCAAAGCATCGAAACAGCAGCAAGTGTTCTCTTGATTGACAGTTCGACGTTTTGACCGCAACGCCACCACGCCCACACAAAGTTGCTAATATTGTAAATGTTTAGATTGTACACGCTCGTCGTCGCTCGGTTGTTGATATCACTGACGATATCCGAATGGGAGAAATGTATAATGGTTTATGCTACGTATCGAACATCGTGTTTCACTTTTACAACACATATCTGAAATGAAAGATGTGCCAGCTATATGACAACAAAATCATCGTTTGTATACAATTATTGCAGATAATACGCTTACAATTAATTATTCTAAGCAAGCTGTCGTGTCGTGGTCAACTCACCGAGAACTTCACAGCTCTTCGAGGCCAGCTGCAGGTTATTCTTCCATTCATCCACGAGACTCTCTGGACAAACGTTCGCAGAAGAGTCAAAGCATTTGATCAGGTCATCCTTGTCACTGCGAGAAGAATAAGTAATGTATAACGGATTTCGTTTATAACTTAAATCTCCATCCTCAACTGATTTAGCCTATCGCGAATCCGGTTTACTTAATATCTAGTGTGTGAATAGTTTAAGTAACATCCGCAGTTGTTTAAAGAAAAAAGTGCGTGTTTTTGTTCAAATCATCGAGAAAATTTACATTAGTCGTTATATCTGCTAAAGCTCAAATTAGTGGATATCCAAAACGGTAGACACTGTGTGGAGTCAAGGCTGATCACGGGTGTGACTTCCATCCTCCCCAAGGGCGAAATTGTTAAACCCATCCTCACCAGGAGCGAGTTTTCATCGTTTCCATTTTCACTTCAGTAAATGCTGGATCGAGCATTAAATAATGTAATAGTTTGTCTGATGATTTCACACAAGAACACATAAAAAAATTGCATAAACGAGCTAGCATGTCGTAGTGAATACTGAGTAGGTTTGAATTAAAAAAAAATGTATTTGAAATGAGACGAGCAAAAAATCGAATTGAGAAGAGACAGTTAATTGTGAATATCATTAACACGTTTCATAGACCAAACAATTCGCCGATTTGGACGGAAATCACCACTCACCATATTGAAACCATTGCCACAACTTGATTACAAATTCAAAATGGACGTCTGGCGGAATCGTATGAAGAAGATCACATTATGAATACAATTGGTGCATCTTCGCCTATTACTATTTGATACTACGTTACCGGGTACAACAGGGTGTTGAATACAGATGTCTTATAAATATAAACGAAAAGATAGAAATGGGAAATTTCCACTCGTAAAATGTGATGCGTGATGGTTGGCAGAATGTACGGAACATGTACTGGTTTTGGAAAGGGGCTGCACAAAATATATGCTCCTAATGACATGGCATAATGCTAAGATGATTTGCACCCTGTTTGTTTGATTCACTATAGAATGCCTTAAGTAAGTAAATAAGTAAGTAACTTTATTTAACAACATAGCAATACATAAATGCCGTTGTTAGAAAGCATGTCGTTCGTTTAACCAATGAAATTTTTTTAGTTTTTTTTATAATATATTATAATCGGTGCAATGAAGTATCGGTATTTGTCCAACAACTTACCGACAGAAGGTCTCCAGCATGCTCGTGCCATACGACTCGAGGGTGAATCCAGTAATTACATTCGTCAGCGCTGTCATGGCTTCACCACCACAACGGTTCACTTCCGCGATGCATTCTGTAATAAGAGAATAGTAGTAGTAATAAGAACAATTACATCACAACCAAATCTCCGGAAACCGGAGCTCAGAGACGAATCATAAATGTTGGTTGGTTAATTTCGTGATCGAAGTACAATGTTGACATTTGACGGCGAAATTGTATTGTTTCCTATACACTACAAAGTGGCCAAAAAACGTAATGATGACTTTTTATATCAGATAACATAGATACCAATACAAGTTCTTATGGAGTATGGACCACTTGCGAAACACACCGGGAAACCAAAGATAACTCACGAAAATGTAAATATTTTCGTTGAGAAGCCTACGTTGCTGTCAAGACATTTCACAAATCCAGTTGTAGCCAGGAAATACCCTGGCGGTTCCGATTTAGCTGAACAATGCACACTCGAGGCACGTTAAGTTAACTCTATACGAGCGAATGTTGTGTGATCTGTCGGCCGACACGGTGTCGTGTGATGTCGGCCGACACGGTGTCGTGTGATGTCGGCCGATACGGTGTCGTGTGATGTCGGCCGACACGGTGTCGTGTGATGTCGGCCGACACGGTGTCGTGTGATCTGTCGGCCGACACGGGGTCGTGTGATCTGTCGGCCGACACGGGGTCGTGTGATGTCGCATTGCAAAAAATTATCTTGCAAACACCATCGCGAAACCAATTAGCTGCGACTGTGTCGATGGAATTGAGACTGGGTCTAATTCCGAGGACTGTCTTTCGCAATTTTGAAGCACTTCATAATCAACGTCCGCCGCGACAGACAGTTATTCCACCCGTCGTGACTTTTCATCAAAGCCATATCTAAAATGCACATTATTTAGGACTGTTCATGCTTTACGTAAATACATCAATGTCTTTTCCACGAAGTATGGACTACAGAATACCACAGTTACATGCGGTTTGTTAATTAAAAGGTACACCTATATTTCTATATCTGGAACGGTTATGACAGATGGTTATCCTGTATGTAAAATGTAGGCCTAGGTGCTACATCAACCGAAACAAAAAGGAGTGATAACAAGAGTTGCCATTTGACAGACTGTCCTCGTTTTAACTGCCATTACGCATCGTGTTTACGACTCTCCGTGTTTTCTGAATGCCACTGGCATATATATGTGACAACATTGGACGAACACGCTACAAGGTGACATTGTAAACATCCACTCAGCGGCGACTTGTGAGCCGCGCTACTTGCTGACGGTGCGGTACGAGGTTGGGCGTCTTTGTGTAAACACCGCGTGCAGCGTCAGACGTTGTCAACACGGTTCCATGTATAAACCAGATAATCTACGATTGTAATCGCATGCCAAGTTGTGTGTGAATCTTACACGTTCAGGTATGTGTTCTTTGACACATACACGTATAAGTGTGAATACTGGACGAATCTGTATAGCAAACGATGGCTAAACGAACACAATTTGTCATTTGCGCCAGACGATCCAGTGTTACGAACCAGACCGGAAAGCATGTCTTCTACAACGCTTAACGTGTAGATCGATCGATCCAGTCTTCCTCAATAAACTTATTAATATTACCTCCATCACGAGTATTTGACAGCTAAATTCCTCGTATATAGCTACTGTAGAGCAGTTGTTGAAACTATGGCGCATAGATAAATCGATTTTTTTTCTTTAAACGTGCTGTGTACGAGGTATTCTGAGTTCACATTAACGTGCGTGACGTTGATCTCTCTGGCATTGTACCAGAACAACATAAAGGTGCGTCAGCGGTTAAGCGATGCGTATCGTGTCAACAGCCATTGAACGGACATGGCGGCTCAAATCACGGCATTGTTTTACATAGAGCCGGGGAGTAACGCGCCCTTGCTCAAAATAAGAGGATTATTTCGATCAGGGCATTTTAGTGAATTTCCACTGGATTCACCACACATTACAAGATGGGCGCCTACATATAATTTCCAGGGCAAACGGAAGAGCTGAAAGCCAAGAAACACTGGGCGCAGAGAAAGCAAACGCAGGATGGAAAGAACTGGACCCGGCGACACAAGGCCAAAGCCGTGTCCTATGGAAAGAACTCGTTGGCGGCCTATGCTCCGCCAGGGATTGAACAGACTTGAGGTGGCCAATTACTCAGAAATAAAAGTAATCAAACTTTAAATTTTAAAGGTTGTTTGAAATCCATTAGACCCCAAAAGCCCAAAAACACTTGAAGGGGGGTCCTGTGTACATTTTTTTTAATATCTGACATAGTAACAAAGATACATTTACATATTTCCTAGTCAGTTGCAGATCTCAGTCAGTCAGTTGTCCAGCTGTGTAACACATGCAACAAAATGTGCTTTGTTTTTCACTGGCTGCGCATGCGTTTTACTGCTTAATGTAATGATATATTAGGAGTGCAAAACGGAATACGAGTGTCACCAAAGAAAACAACTCATTATAAATGCGTAACTGGATAATGTAATACAACAATAATACAATGCAACTATAAAACATTTATATTGCGCTAAAATCCACCAAAATAACAAACAATTGGATTGGTACGCTGAGGAGGATAAACAGACGGATTTTTATCCACGATTATCCAGGCTCCGCGCTGTGGCGCCACCGTTTGTCGTACACACCTAAGTAATTCATAACATAAGAGTTTTAAGTTTTATCAGTTGATACAATGCAATTCGAAATCAAGTTACACGTTAATAAAAAATATCTAATTATTGACACAACTGTCCCGATGCTACACTAAACATGTTTAGTGTAACATCTCGATAATGACGCTGATTGGCTGCAGGCGCTTCATGGGAACGCCTACACAGAATGGAGTGGTGACAGTGGGTAACAACGAGACAACGCCCCTGAGGCCAGACTCTCTTCTCGGCGGATTCACGAAGCCGAGCGAGAGTCGGACACGTGACACTAGCGGGTTATAATGTACGACAAAATGTTTATAAGCCCGCCATGCGTTTATTGACTTTTAGTCGCCAACACATTGTTGGCAACTACCCAGTGTTCGAAATGACCACCGACTCTTGGTGGGTCCCCTAAATATATTGGTCACCCCCCCCCAACAAAAACGATATTCTTAAAAAATCTGCTTTTCAGGCACTGTAATGGCTACTACCGCCTATTTTTGTGAAAAGACTTGCTTGCTATTATAGCGACCTGGAGTTATTTTACCAACTTATGTTGAATGCACTTGTTGTAAGTCGCTCTGGATAAGACCGTCTGCTAAATGACTAAATTGTAAATTGGGGTCTAAACCATTGTTACTGGAGCAATGCGCTTGCAGACATAGTGCTCTGTAATTCTGGGGTAAAATGCCAAGGTAAAATTTGCCTCAACTAGACACTCATTGGTGGCATTACTGCAGACACCCAACAGATGGCGCCCTTAACCACACACATTCATCAGTTATATGAGTGGAATGGTCTAAGATGTTTTTAACAGAGACTAACTGAATGACAATAGAATGAGCTGCATGAATCAGCTAAACTACCAACAGAATGATGTAGAGTCCTGCAAAAACCGTCGAGTTCTTGCTGCGAGATCGATCGAGTTCTGCGAAAACCGTCGAGTTGTATTGACAAATCAGAGTAGCCGCATGTGCAGGTGCAACAGCGGAAGGGTAATTACATTGGTACAACGATAAAAATCTTACATTTGCCTTTCTTGTGGGAGGTCTCTCGTGCCATAAGGGGGGTCCTAGACCCCCAGACCTCATTTCTAACACTGCAACTACTCGTTGGCCGACCCAAACAAATTTGCCAACTGTTGGTGAGAACGTACACACAACGACTACATTTGAGTTGTCAAGTAAAAAAGTAATCATCGACCGGCTGGCAACTGAACAATCAGTATGTGTATCGCGGGCTTTATATTTCCTGTCGACTTAACGCCAACAAGAAGTGAGTTCCACAGAGTCGATGCAGCAAATGATAAATATATAGTTCTAACGTTTGTCTTAAAACTAGGAACGGAAAGTAGATTAGAATTAGACGACCGAAGCTGTCTGGGCTGTCTTGCAGGAGTGAGCAGTGAATGTAAATATGCTGGTTGTTTGGATGAAAGTGCCTGATAGGTTCAGATCTTAAAAATAATGCGATGTCGGGCAGGGAGTCAATGTCGGGCAGGGAGTCAATGTCGGGCAGGGAGTCAATGCAAATATTTAAGAAGTACTGAACGAGACAAATAAGAAAACAGGATAATTACCCTTGCTAAACAATTCTGCAAATGATGAAATGTCATGATCTCCTTGAGAACAACATGATCTCCTTGAGAGCAACATTGTGAAAATGGAATTGCAATAGTCAAATCTACTACTGACAAGAACAGTTGCCATAGTTTTAGCCACAGAAAAGGACCTATACCGGCGAATACAACGACGGTCGCAAATGTGATAAAAGCAGCAACGACATTTTTGGGAAGTATCTAAAATTAAAATAGTTATCAAATGTAAAGAAATTGCGTGCTGAGGCAGCCGATGTGAAATTCTGACAAATCATAGGTGTCGGAGACAACAATCACGCTTGCTATGCAGCTTTTGTGTACACATGATAAGATACTTTTTCCGTTATCTGCATTTAACTTTAATTTGCTGTTAGTCATCCAAAGCCACTTTGGAATTTTCATACATCATTATTTTGACGCACACGAGCACCGCTAATATTTTCCCACGACATTAAATACATATTAGTTAGTGATGTATATTTTCTCACGCAATTTTGCTTTTGAAGGCAACAATACAACTAAACAAGACATCAATATACATAAAATAATGAATTACGAGGTATGTCTTGTAGTCACACACCCTAGGCCTAGTCAAAATGGACATTGCCAGTTCGCATTTGTTTTTCCATAAGCGGACAAACGGATTGGGAATGGGAATGAATAATGTAAACAATGTTGGCCCCGCTAACAGTTGGCCGTCCTTCTTCCCAATCGAGTTCTGCGCGCTTTGGTCGCCACATAAACACAGACACGAGTAGCGACCGTTCTTAACGACAATTGGCGTATTGCTGCGGAATCACTGATTTGGTTGCATTCCGCAGTTTGGGACATAGCGTTAGTATAAACATAGGTTATAGATGACGATTACATTAGCATTCATCCCCCATAGGAACCAGTAATTATTTTTCTAGCAACATTGGTGGAGCCACCCGAACAAACGTGGAATTGACCCTATAACTAGTTGCCACATCAATCAATCAGATGAATTTCTAAGCATAATCTGGGTAACACTCGAACAAGTTGTATGCCATTCCACCGAAGTGCACAGCGGCACAACATCGCCAGATTCGGATCAATAGTAAGTAGGTCACAATACACGAACACTTGCACGTGCCAATTTGCCAAGTGTCCTTTGATAGGTTGGCCTTGTTATACCTGCCATTGTGTATTCTATTTACGACTTTCCATGCAGCCACATTCGCCGAAAACACGAAGGCAATATTGTAAACATCCATTGAGCTGCTAATTGCTACGCGCGCTAATATTTGCTGACGGTTCGAGACACAACGTCTGATTCACATCGCTTCATAACTCAACTAATTGGTCATAGTCTCTGTTATTGAATGAACCAGGCGAGCTGAATATAGATTAGGCATTATTAACAAGAACTAATATCCTGTTGATATATATTTTTTATTAATACAATAATTACTTAAATCGCAAATGCTAACTAAACTAAAAAAATAACATAACTATTTCACTTTCGGTGTCTACTTCTCGGACTGTAGAATACTTACATTGGACAAGGTAGTACCCGTAATATAACACCGAGAAACAGTCGTTAGCTCAAACACCTATACTAAATGTTATATGTATACAGTGTGCTAGACCGTTGTGAAAAAAATATCATAAATTAGAATACATCTCGGATAATGAAAATCAAATGTAGGTTACGTTGAAATGGAAATCAGCTTATAACTTTTTAATCCAGATGATTTTGTAAAGTACTAGAACAACTGGTTTGAAATGTGTTCAATGTCTGCTTAACAATTTAGTAGTAAGAAAGCTATATGTACTCTGAACAGCTAGCAGGAACGCCAAATAGACCACTAACTAAGTGATATATATTATTTAGATCTTGTTCGGCATTCGCGAAGATGACCATATTCAATTACCATCCATGGAGGTTGTGTTCTTGCTTTCGGCGAGTGCGTAAATGGTTGTTGGGCCAAATCAGCTCTAGGAATGATCTTCCACAAGCACGACAAGACATTGCAGATGACTAGTCTTGTGTGGAGGTGTTCATGGCTCGGGATATCCTCTCCTCGCGTTTTGTTCATGGTGCTTAGCATGCTTGTCCGAATGAGCACATCGGTGTCTCGAGTTTGTTATGTCATCTGATCTTTAGCAGTTTCAGAAATTGCTATGGACTTGCCTGTGGAAACTGCTATGGACTTGATGATAACTGACATTAGAACGCGTCGTGGAGTGGCTTAATACTCTTTTCAATATGGACAATTAATTATTTGGCAATTAGTTCCATAAAATGTATGCTATATTTTTAACTACGGTCGTAATTTCCAGAAAAGGGCCGCAACAAGGCATTGTTATACAAAAGAAACACTTTATTGTTCTTGGCATATGTTTCATAACAAGAATAGACAACTTACCGGTTTCCGAGACGCCGACTGATGCCCTCAGGGTCGCCAGTAGAAACAGTCCAATCAGACTCATCCTGGTTGACATGGTCGCGGTCGCCTTACTTATAAGCCTGAATCACGGGCCTTCTCTCACAGATATGTTATCTGAAACACAGACGTGAATAATGAGACAAACAAAGCTGACCATGTGGCACCAATGGCCAGGGTACGATTTCAAACGTAAAGGGGCACGCATTCAACTGCAAATGTTTAGTGTAGTACCTAATCTACCTATGCGACGCCTTCAGTCCAAGAAGATAGAAGCACAACCACGTGGATACAAGCCAGTCGAAACTGGTTAACTGGTTACATAGCAGGCATGAGTTTTTCATTCCAGCTAGTAAGGGTTGACATATTGTTGGATAAATTAGTACATTCCGCGGAAAAAACCGCCTCGGAAAGATTACGTTACATCCATTGTAACAGACGAAATACAGTTATGTTGGGCGTGTTGTTATAAACAATCAGGTATGGGTTAATTCCAGTTGCCAAGCGGTATGTAAATATGCATATTAATATTTTAGATCTAAAGGTTATCCTGGTAGATCGTGGGCGCGTCATGCGCAGACAATTATAAAGGGACGTCAGATAGGCGATCTTGCAAAAACTCTATTAGCCTAGATAATGTTTGCAAGCGCATCGATCTCAACTGTGTTGACTGTTATTGTGCAAACCACTAACAATAACAATTACCGTATATTCTTTTAAATTAATTGAAGAATTTGTGACGTCGATTTAATTGAAGAACTTGCTCGGTTAATTTAATTGACCTGATAATTTGGTGAGATTTATTTAATTTGAGAATTACTTGTAACTGAGGCGCAGATGCAACAAAAAAACGTAATGTCCGACAGTGGCGGCCATGTTTGTTAGATTGACGGACTTAGCTGCAACGCAAACAATCACGTGACGGATCCGTCAATTATGTCTGTATTTGAAATGCACTTGACAAATTAAATGTTTGGGGGTCGCATTCAAATGCAAATCCACTGAAAATTTCACGGCTACATTTGAATGTGCATTCAAACGTTCAACATACATTCAAAAGCCACTGCTTAGATTAATTTTGTTCCCAGCATACGACAACGCCCGATTTACTGAATAGTCTGTATATATGATGTGCTTATTAGAATCTGACGGTCTTAAATGTGGTTTAATTCAACTAGTTATCTCTTTTCGAGAACACATTATCGCCAAGCCGACATTTCTATGTTGGCACGAGGGGTGGTCACTGTCAGAGTGCGTGTCGTCTTCTGTGGTTCTTTCACGCGACGATATCAGTGACGCGTAAAAAAACGTTGCAAGGACAAGTAGAGGGTTGTTTGCAGATCAAAATACATGACAAGAACAATGTGGTTTTAGCCCGCGAGGGGATGAATCGGGTAAATTCTCTCAAAACTCCACAATGCTTTTAACAAGTACCACATAAGAGAATTGGAAGTGTCGTAGTTATTCAAACACACCAGGGATGGGTTCAAGTACTCGAGTACTTAAATACAGCAAGTACTGTACTTGGACAGTACTTTTTTATGCTTTCATAAAATATTTGGCTCTATCGTACTCATATTCAATGTACTCAGATTTCACGAGAAGTTACGGCTATATCTGAGTACTTTCTTAACATATGCTGTGAAAATAAATTTATTTGTAGTTAACAAAATTAAACTTTCCTGAATATATGAATGCTCAACTATTTTTTTAATACATTGTTATTTCTGATTGATTGCCCCTCCCTTACCATCCCTACACATAGTACATCCCCATTATCCAATAACCATGACTATGATACCGGAAAAAAGCAACAGGCAGCATATTTTCCCAGTCAGAAATACCCTGTTAAGCAAACAATTGTAGGCTACCAGTTCACGTCATAATCCGTTTGTTTAATTAAGCCACCAGGATGTCCATAAAGGGCTATTCATCAATTAACCCACCAGTTAGCCATGAAATGCCTTTGATGCAGTCAGGCACTGGCTGACAGTACTAACTGCTAAGAACTGCCAGCTGAGTGTTCCTCTGTAGAAGTAAGGTGACTCAAGTCAGACTGCCTCCTACACCAGTATAATCTGGCAAACAAGTACAAAGGGGATATTGAGCCTGTTATATTGGCATGTGCTAACCCTCTCAGCAACCAGTCGCCTAAGATCAGAAAATATAAATTGCAAACTTCTAATATAAACACATTGCAAATTGCAACACTGCCTTTGTGCACCAAAAGTAGTCAAACTGAACTAATGCATAAGCATTTAAATTGGGCTCATGTGGTCTTTATTCAAAACAAGGACAAACAAACTTTATTCAAATTGCCACACATCCCCTTTGTTGCAATTTGAACAAATCTTTTCACTTCTACTCCTTCAAATGATGTACATGTTTGGGGGGGTAACGTTTAGTCACTGGTAGACTAACTACAAAGATATTGGTTTAATGGGTATTGTTATATCAAAGCATGTTGTTTATTAATTGTTAACTGCAGTTAAGAAGGCACTCCAAGCAAAAACACACACATAACAACATTTTGCTGTGAAAAAATCAACCTTAAATGTGTGGATATAACATACGTCTCAAGCAGTTTGTTGCGTTACAAGCAGACGAAACAAAATTTATCGCAAAAAAGCTGCATTGTATAAGACAAGAAGACTTCTGTTGCGTCAAGATACTGAGGAACCTGAACTCCGAGGTGCCTGAAACACAGTTACACGAGAACCGGCCTCGTTTCACGGTAAACATCACAGTTAAGCTATGCTGGCTGCATAATAATCAACATAATCCTACTGCGTGTATTGATTTTGTTTGACCGCATGTGTGTCAAGGTGTATTGATCGCCTTTGGTTCGTACCTATCTCGTTATATAAGCACTGGCATATTCCGGTTGATGGTTCTCAGATAGCATCCAGAGTTTTTACCACACGCAAGCATGTTTCAAAAATATTCTCTACAAAATTACTGATTTAAACATTAGTACACAACCCTGTCTTATGAATGTCCTTCCTTGTGTTCTAGTTGGCTCTACTTACTGCGTTGACGCTCGTGTACACTGTAAGGAAGGGAAATCCAATCGAGCTACTGCGACGCGCCGCTACTGAATGCCAACGATGCAATCTCTGCTCCGAGACTTACATGCGCGAAAGGCCGACTGCAGGTCAACTGCGCACGTTCGTTAATTGCAGGTGCGCAACAAGCGATCAATGGTAGCGGCCAACCGGACAGTGGACTGGCCGGAGGGACGGATGGAGACGCGATAGAGCGTGACGACCGGGCACTAGCTGACTAGTGGTTACGGTCGACCTGGTTGGAGAATATGTTGCAATCGGCCGGAGATATGCTGGCGCTTTGCGTTATTTGTCTAAAAATAGCATAGCTAATTTGGCATTGTGTTGTTTGTATATCACTGTTCCCACTTGGACGCCCACACATTAGGCATAGAGTGATAGAGGATTGGGGTCAGAATACAGCGAGGAGAGAGGTCGGGATTCACTATCAACTGCAAATATGCACGCGTACACGCGCGAACACAATCCGACCCAACCCACGCGGAGCGCACCCCGTGTGCAGTCAACCGCGTCGGCCAGATTCACTGTGCCGTCGATAAGCAGTCACCCGTGTCAGGTAAACTTGACGGTTAGCCATCCGACTGGCTCCACCCGAGTGTACAACACAGAATGTATTTTGGTGACTTCAGTGGGTACGTTTAGCGCGCGGTAGCTCTGTCTGTCAATCGACGGGATCTGGGTTCGAGTCTGCCTGCCTGCCTGCCTGCTGTTACGAAACTTCGGTAATTTCGTGCAGGCCACGTTGCCTCATTTCACCCGGCTGTATTGACTATTGGACGTGGTGGATATATTTGACCGAATAAGTCTTCGCGCAGTAATTGTGATTGAAGTCAAGTTGGTGAAGGAATGAACAAGTCGTGCAAAGCGTATTGAGCGGTCCAGTGGACCGCATATTGCGTCATATAATTTATTCACATTTCATGCGTATACTAGATGCTAAAATTGCACAATCGATATCTGAAAACAATCAATTGGTATATATGAACACCTGGAGTCCGGATACAGTGTCAACTACTATACGACACTTGAGGTCAACGTGCCAACGTGCAGTATGCATCGCCTTCTGGCTGAACTGTGCTCCCCACGGATCTCTCAGCGGCACCCGACAAAGCACTGGCGTGGCGGCGTTGGGGAGATACGATTTAATGATATGCTTTAATAAACAAAAAACATAATTAATTACAGGCTAAACAAGAATTGGGTATATCAGACCGCAACATACGAGGTAATTAAACTATTACTTAACTACCCGTGTGAGGTTATGTTAATTCGCAT